>JANAVB010030220.1:37741400-37788900 GCA_029216955.1 Iris pallida
AGCCGCCACAACTACATAACAGAGGCCCTGTTCTGTCTAATCGCGACTGCAAGGTACCCCTACTCCCGATCTATTTCCTACTCGCCTAGTCGATCGATTTCCTTTCTATAAAATCCTACTAGTAGCCTACCTGACCTACTTCGACCCCTTTAAGTAGATTTATTATTAAAGTCTTAGATTGCTCGATAGGTTTCGACAAATTTCTAAAAAAAAATCCACATAAATCTGTTTACTGTTTTGGCAGTTTCTAGTGTTAAAACCCCATATTAGAAAGCAAATATCTGCCAATCCAAAGCGATTTTTTGATATATAATTGATGAGCATTGAAGACAACATATAGGAGTTCATAACCTATTTTGTAGTATCAAATTTCATCGATTGTGTAAAGAGAAAATAATTTTCAAAATTACGGAAAAAATACATTAAAAACAGTTTTAGAAATTAGAAATTTCCCGATACGGGGTTCGTCCCAACAAATTGGGCAACTTGGTCGTAACACGTAAGCATCGAAAGATACGTATGGATGTTGCGGACGTGTGGGCTTTGATGAAACTCGATTTCGTTGTGTGTGCGCGACAAAATTGAGGCGTATCGGTCAAGATACCATGTATCGACCTCTTTACAAATTAGTCAATTACTTCGTGTACGTTCGTCATCTCGAAACAAAACTTGTGCCAATAGGACCATATCGTTTTCCTGGTCCTTGTTTGCAAAAAACAAAAAGTTTATTCCAAACTTAAAAAAGAATCGTACAAAGTACAATAAATTTTGGGGAAGTACAACTTTAGGAATCTGATCAGAAGACGATCGCTTTATCCCTTGGACTATGTAAACTTAAAGACTAAAGCCTCTGGAGAATGCAGTAGCACTTTTGCAAGAACTCTTGATCTCTTATGCCTTGATAATGATTGGAAACTCTATTTATAGAGTTCTGGAAATAACTGTTTTAGCAGTTATTCTGATGTGCGCGAGATTGAACTGCACGACTTTAGGTTGCGCCAACTTCAGGTTACGCCAACTTTCATTCAGTTACTCGAACGTGTACTAACTATATTTAGACGCATGGCATCACATAATTGAAATACGCATGGTCGTGTACAGAGTAGTGGACATATTTTGAGAGATTAGTGGCATGTGCGCCATGTCATCCTGCTTTAGAACATAAGTTGCCTCAACTTTATCAGGTTGTGCGAGCTTCAGTCAACGAGTCAAACTGCGCTTGATTAGGTTGCGCCTAAGCACAAGTCAGTGCATAGGCACATGGCATCCTTTGGGTACGTATCAGATTATGAAGAGAGTTTATTCAGGTTGCGCCTAGGCGCAACTTGCAGAGTGCGCCTAGGCGCAACTTGCAGAGTACGCGGAACAACTGTCATCAAATAACAGCAAATCGTCTCGAGTGTCACACTTTACAGGATTCGAAAAGATTTTCTTCGTTTAACGTGCTGTCAGTTGTCAGTGCTATCAGTTAATGATGACAATTATTGTCAAGCGCCACGTAGGCTTAGGCACAATATGATTAGACGCAATCTGATATATGGCACAACTTAAGCAGTGGCGCAACTTGATCTCTGGACTTCATAATAGTGGCGTAACTTGATTTTTTAGGCGCAACTTGATTGTTGAGTAGTACAAACATGATGCAACTTGATTTTTAGGCTCTATAAGACTCTCTTCAAAGTTTTTAAATTTTGAAAATGTTACAAAACTTCGAAATACTTTGAATCGTGGCAATTACTGAGTCAAGTTGCGCCTATCTCGCGCAGTTTGTTGCGAGCTGTTACGATTTTTATGCACAACTGTGGGTGATTGTTAGGATTCTATTTTTAGGCTATAAATAATCCTTTGTTAACCGACTTGAACTCTTTACTTTTGCTTTTAATCTTCTGAGAAAATTCTTTGAGCTCTTGCAATCTTCCCTCCGACCATCTCTTCGATTTAATGGCCCCTAAGAAGACCGCCACAGACAAAGGAAAGAGTGTTGTTGAACCCTCAACCCGTGCTCCGTCGACCCGCGTGCCGCAGTATGTGCCACCTTCTTCATGATGAGAGACGGCTAACCCTGCTCTGGAAAGTGATCGAGGATGAACAACTTTGACCTATGGTGGCCGACTTGGCACTTAATTGACTTGTGCCCCTCTTCTTAGAGTGTTTGGTGCATCACAAAACTCTACCCCACCCCTTATTAGGGTGTGGTTGCTTATTCGAGCACCGTTTGTTCTTACGAACCGTGTTGCGTATGCTGTTGTGCAACTCAGTTGTTGCGCAATCAAGGATATTGCACAACCAAGTTGTGGCACAATCCAGTATGTCGTACAACCTGGGATATTGTGCAACTTAATTTTCGTGCAACACAATATGTCGCACAACCCAGGTTGTCGCACAACCCAGAATGTTGTGCAACCAAAAAATGTCGCGCAACTCAGGATGTGGCACAACTTAATTGTCGCACAACCCAGGATGTTGCGCAACCTAATTTGTTGCTCATCATAAGGATAGCTCTTTGTATTTATCATTGCTGCACACTCTTGTTGTTTCTAACTTTTGTTCATGTATTTGCAGTTGACCTCAGGGAAGACCCTAATGCTGAAAGATTCGCTTCAGCATTTAATGTCCCGGAGTATAATGAGAATTTATCTCATGTTACATTTCCTCAGTATGACGGCCCTGAAGCACGAAAGACCATTCTTGTGGCCCAAGAAAGCCATACTTTGCTGAATTTAATGAACGGGGAACCCCTAAAAAGTGTTGATGGTGTGGTCCACAAGATGCCTGCCTTCTTATTTAGGGATGCCATCAAGAAGACTTCTCAGCCCAAGACAAAAAAAAAGGACATAATATATCAATGTAGAGACAAAATCATATACCTCACAGAAATATCGAGGTCTATGGCTTTATCTCACTATGAATTTGCGAGCTATCCACGAAGAATGACATGGGATCTGACTCCAATCCAACAGGCAAGAGTCAAAAGAATCTGTTATAGAATGGGTCCGCAGCACAAGGACATCTTTTATAGTACTTCTGAGAAATACAACACTCACTTAAGAGGTTTAAGACCAGGCAATATTCCTCCCGATGATTCATCTCTGCTCCTTCCAGTCAGAGTACCCATATTTGTAAATGCATTCGCAAAGGCTGAAGGAAGATATCCAGATCGCAACATACATATGACAGGTTTGGTTAACACATATATGAAATGCTGGAGTAGTTTAACCATCTGGATTTTGGATCAGTTCAAGGACAAACTCCTCGAACTAGAACTTTACAATGCCATCTGGACTACAGTTTACGGCATCCGCCAGAATGCTCACATGTTTCTGGCCTTAGTAGAGAGATATAACGATAGTACTGGAACTTTCATGACCTCCCATGGAGAGATAGGATTTGCGCTTCATGAAATGAGATATATCTCCCATCTTCTAATGGGCGATAATCCATATGAAGAGTACATGCCCACAAATAAAGAATTGGATGCTATGGCAGAAGAAAATCCTCAGATGATCGCCGTCTTCCAAGAATTTTTATGTCATTACAAGATCTGCTCCCTCTTCTATAAAATTGCTACTGCAGGCACTTGTTATACTACCAAATGGATGTCGTACCTCTTCCTGGGTCATGCATGTGAGGATAAGCCACTTGAGAGTCAAGCCTGTGCTCCTCGTTTCTTTGAACCTTTTAGTCAAAGTGACATGCAATATTTGATGGAGAAACACAAGCATGGAGATATTAAATTGGATGAGGACTGGCATCCGTTTAAGGCTGGTGACACCCAGGGTTATAGATCCATGTCTAAAGAGGCCAGTGTAGTTGACAGGTTCCATCGAGGCGTTCTGTTTGCTGTAGTACGTCTTGTTTTTGGGTATAAGATGGATCTTCTATCGACAATGACATGTCGCTTGAACGCAGGATTACGTTCTTTTGTACAGGCTATGCTTCATGACAAGGCGACGAGGCAATATTTTCCTCGCACTGAGATGCCGTACACCTATTTATTCGGATGGCTATTGCTTTACCATCCATGTTTGATGAACCCCGATATGGAAAGTGTCAGTAGAGATTTCATCAGACGTTACTCCAGCGCTCGTTGGAAATACACTGCTCTTTCAGAATACAGACTTGCATTGAATCGTAGATATGGATGAAGATTTTAGTGTGTCCCGCCTCCTCACGGATATGAGACTATCCCTCCACAGTTGATGGATCTGAATGCAGAATCACTCCTCCTAAGTCCATCCATCTTTTCATGGCTATAGATGATTCGCCCATCTTACTTGGTCTACCGATTTGAGGAGGACTGCTATTTGGAGCCATATTTGCCAAGTAGATTTGCACGGCAGTTTGGCTATGATCAACTTCATGTGGGTAATGCCACTACTTGTCTGCGGGCCAAAGGCTTTCTGATTGATGGAGCCAGGGCTTGGAGATATTACACTGCTAGGGGTACAAAAGCTATATTTTCCATGCCCTTTAATCTTCAGCAAGGCCCACGTATGTTATATACATACACAAATTTCTATACTTCGGCAAATACTTTTACGGAAAGCTTCCACCTCGTACATAGATTTGCAAGTGAGAAGAGATCTAAATTGGGAGAACACACTGTACAATCTTTTCGGGATGCAGAGGACAAAGATCCCGCAGACCCACCATTGGAAGCTTCTATTTTCAAGAACTATCCAGATGAAGTACAAGATCCTTTGGACGTATCTTTAAAGGTACGGAAAGAGAAATCCCCTGCCAAGGGGTTAAGAAAAAGAAAAACTAAGGAGACAATGGCCCTTCCTCAACTGGATAATAGACCTGCTTCACCAAGAGCTCCGGAAAAGAGGAAAAGGACCTCACTGATCATAAATGAACCAACAACTACGAGAACAACTCGTTCTCAATCTAAACAAATGCTCCTTAGTACTTCCCCCGGAGAGAAGGAATATACTCCTTCTTTTATTCAAAAACATGGAGGAGTTACTCAAGAGGGAATATCTACAGCCTTGATCAATTTGGATGATAATCGCACCGGAGCTGCTGAAGAACCGGTTGCATCACCACACAGAGAAGTCAGGAGAAAATTATCAATGCACCGAGAAGTTCTTCGAAGAACTGATACATCTCCTGTCCCTTTCCCGTCGACGGAGTCTACTAGCCATTTGGGACAAGATTTACCATTTCAGGAAGGTAATATCAGAATTTTGATATACATCAATATATATATATTTCTCCCAAAGATGTATATTTAATTGATTTCTTTATTTACAATGGCTATTTCAGCAAATGTTCAGCCTTCTGCCACTACTGTAGAGGCCTCAAGATGAGATGCTTTGGTGGTACGTATTTCCGCCAATGTACTTGTTCCGGCGGGGATAAATGTTCCCTCACCAACTCCTATTACTCCAAAAACAATCTCTCCAGAGAAATATTTGCCTCTGCAAGAAGAAATGATGAATTCTCCAAAGGCTCAAGATCCTACACATTCTGAAGAGGATCGGGAGATGATTGACGCCTTAGCCGATTGTGACTATGGTGATGAATCTTTTGGTGATGAATGAAATAATACCACTAAAGAGGGACAAATTTTAGTGGATGTGCCATCACCTCAAGAATTACTGGCTAATGAAGACCAGTCAACTGCTGAAGGTGAGAAAAATCTGGTTATCGACGAAGGGCATGTTAGTCCCAGAATTGATGAACACAGAATCTCTGAAAAAACCCGAGGCTTCTGGAGTAGTGGTAGAATTAGTAGATCAAACTCCAATTACTCTGCCACTTCAGACTGAATCAGGGGCTAGAAGTAGTCAAGCTACGATGTCTGCGGACACCATGTCGAGGCTTCAGATGGAAGCTTCCAGACCTCTTGAGACTCCGCATGCAATGCCCGGTCCAGGTAGATTTCAAGAATAATTTATTTATTTTAGCTCTTTCAATATCGTACATCGCTCTAACAACTGGCATATGTAAATTGCAGAAGGACCTACAGGAACCATAGAAGGAGAGGGGAGCTCTTTCCACATCAGCACACAAGATGAAGTGCCTCCACCTGTTAAAATTGTAAAGACTCCAGCAGAAGTGGTAGCCACCCTAGGTGCTGTAGCAGCTAACAAGTTTATGGTGGCCTCCTTCACTAAAGCCTTCTTCACATCCTTGGAGCCTTTAGTCCACCGGGTAATGGAGAGAGAGAGGATGTTCCATTCAATGCAGTCAGAAATCCTTTCTTATTTTTAATTGGAGGCATCCGCAGCCAAGGAGATGAGGCTCAGGCCACTTTCTTGGAACATATTTTGGATGAGCTGGAGGAATCAATTAAAGCTTATAAAGACCTTAAAGGAGGAGATGTTGAGCTGCTAGTGAATGCAGAGTATGAAGCTATGGCTCGAGAGGCTGAGACTAATAAAGCCAATTTTGAAGCTTTCTTACTGGCTTTCACTAGACAATCTTTTGAACTGGATGTCCAGATTGCTGAAGCAGCTTCTACTGCTGATCGTCATAAAGCTATAGCTGTGGATGAGAAAAAGAAAGCTTCTGATCTGGAGGCTGAAATTGCTCGGCTTCAGAAGGAGCTTAAAATTGTCAAGCAGGGTATAGAAAAAGAAACTCAGCTACATCAAGCTGCTGTTAACCAGTTAGATGCTTTGAAGCACCAAAAGGATGACTTTGACCTGCCACAAAATAAAGAACTAGCATGTCAAACAGCTGCTCTGCACCCATTTGACCCAGAGTCAGGAAGGGTTGAAGACAGGCAACGGGTACTGGATTCTTATACTGAAAGAGCCAAAGCTTTGAAGAAGCGGATTATAGAATTCATCACTTACTCTTCAGAGTAAAATGATCAAAAATTGTTATCTTTGTCTTTATGATGTATTTTTTTTGAACATTTTAATCAACAAGAAATAAAATAAGAAAAATTTTCTGTGGTTCCATTACTTGTTGCATACATTGTTATAGATATAAGTAATAGAATAAAAAATATATTCAGAGGTACTGGACGTGATATATTTCTTGATTAGAAAATAATGATATTTATTATATCTGATCAGAGGTAATGTGGACGTGGCAGAATATAATGTTTGAAATATTGTTATTTCAATAGACAACTTTATCAGAGGTAATAGGGACGTGACGAGTTGCTGACGTGGATAATTAGAATTCAGTGGTGTGGAGGACGTGAATTCTTTTTTCTGTTTTAGATATAAGAATTTATCATCTATGGTTTTATTTACGAGAGAGTAAATAAAAGACAATAAATGCTAAGACTGATGAATGAATGAATGGACAGTCAGACTTCTTAGTGGAGAGAAAGTGAATGAATGAACAGTCACCTCAGTTCTTGAAGAGGAGAAATTGAATGAATGAACAGTCACCTCGGTTTTCGAGGATGAGAATGAATGAACAATCAGACTCTTTTAAGGAGGAGAAATGAATAAATGAACAGTTGGACTTCTTTCGAGGAAGAAAAGTCGTATCGGTTCTCGAAACCGATTATCTAGTCATTCTGTCTATAAATAGAACAGGACTTCTGTAGATGTTGTCAACTTCTTTTCTTTCTGTACAGGATGTCTTTCGAAGATTTTCTCACTCCGAAGATCGAAGATACGACTGAGATGCCTCCTGCTGAGCCTCCGATGCCTCCTCAGAAAGAAGTGGGTGAAGGCTCGACTATTCCTGTACTAGAGCAGGATCTGGTTGCCAAGTTGGTAGAGCCTGGGAAGACTGCTAAAGAAAAAGCTGTGGGGACAGCTGCCTGTGAGTTGCTGGTGTGTTCAGACAACGAGTTGTTTAAAATACTGGCAAATTATGTATTTAATCAGGAAGGGTCGGGTCCTCGTCCCTGTCCTTGATATTATGTAACTCTTTCTGCTTTTTAAAAAATAAGTTTTATTTACATCATTTCTCTGAATGAAAGACATTTTGCTTTTATACATAATATTTCTTGAGAAATTTTCCATTGATAGGCATCATAGCAATTATGTCTTCCATATATGTTAATTGGAAGGCTCCATTTGAGAAAACCTTGTTTACCACATACGGACCTTCCCATTTCACCTCGAAATTGTCTTTGCTCATGTGGGACATAGTTATAGGACGTCTGACCGTAAGAACTAGCTCGCCTTCTTGAAATTTCGTACTTTGACTTTGCGATTGAAAGCTTTTGAGATACGGACCTGATATAATTTGATATGTTGTTGAGCTAGTAGCCTTTTCTCATCGAGCGCCTCCAATTCTTGAAGCCGAAGATGATCATTATTTTTTGTGGTAAGTTCTTTAGCAATGGCGATTCTTAAGGATGGAATTTGAATTTCCAGTGATAAAACAGCTTCACATCCATATACCAGAGAAAAAGGTGTACAACCTGTGGGATTACGAACTGTATTGCGATAAGCCCATAGACATTCTCCAAGCTTCTTACTCTAATTATGTTTGTTAATAGAGACAAACTTTTTAAGGAGTTTGATGATAGTCTTGTTAAATGCTTCAGCTAACCCATTAGCTGCAGGATTATAGGCCGTAGAAGCAACATTATTGATTATGTTGTCGTCACAGAATCTAGTAAATTTCTGACTGACGAACTGTGGTCCATTATCATGGATGATCCGACGAGGTACGCCAAATCTGTATATCACATGATGTTTGATGAAGTTGATGACACTGCTAGTCTTCACTTCAACTAAAGGTATAACTTCAGCCCATTTAGAGAAGTAATCGGTTATAGCCAAGATAAATCGATGTCCTTTAGATGAAGGAGGATTGATAGGACCAATTACATCCATGCCCCAAGCTTCGAAGGTCATGAGGCAGCAGTCTGGTGAAGAAATTTTGACGGTTGGTGAATAAAATCTATATAAAATTGACATGCTCTACATTTCCTTGCATAGTCAATGGCATCTGATACCATAGAGGGCCAGTAGTATCCCATACGTCGGATACGATCTTGTAGTTTGAGATCAGGCTGATGTGCTCCACAAATACCGTCATGAGCTTCGCGTAGTATTTGCTTTACTTCAACACCAGCAAGACATCTTAAGAGTAATCCATCAAAAGTTCGTCGAAAGAGAGTTTTGGTGGTATGATTATAATAAAATCGAAGTGATCGTCGGCGAATACTTGTAGCTTCTCTAGGATCTTCAGGTAGTATATCATGTACTGCAAAGTTGACGAAAGGTGCCCTCCAATCTTTGCTGATGATATTGACTTCAGTTGAATTACTGAATTCAATGTTATGGTTGTTTTCAATACAAAATAATTCTCTATTGGAGATAACAACCATTTATCGTCTTTTGACCGAAATTGCTAAGACCGCTGCTAGATTAGCTAAGGCATCAACTTCTGTGTTGCATGCTCGACGTATATGTTAGATAAAGAACCCTTTGAACGAGGAAGCTATTCTGATTGTCGCTTCATGGTATGGTACAAAATCTTGATGTCGAACTTCATATATACCTCTAACCTGATTAACAATCAGCTTAGAATCACCATATACTTCGAGATATTCAATATCCAGTTATTTGGCTAATTGGAGTCCAATGAGCAAAGCATTATATTCTGTCATGTTGTTGGAGCATGACTCATCTAAGGAATAAGCTCTCTGAATAGCTAATCCATCTGGTGAAACGAGAACAATTCCCACTCCAGCGACAAGGGTGCCTCCAGGTCCAATTCTAGGTGCTCGTCGAAGAATAAATGCCAAGTAGAAAATTGTTCTGAGATCATATTTGATTCTAATGTTTCGTCTGGAATATCATCATAGAGTTTAGATGTTTCAGGGACAGGATGAGCTGCTAAGAAATCAGCGAGTGCTTGGCCTTTCACAGACTTTTGTGAAACATACACCATATCATATTGTGCTAATAATATGGCCCATGTAGCAATCCTAGAATTGAGCGTACTGGGCTTTTTCATTAAGACCCGAAGAGGATTAACTCGGAAAATAACATGAATAGTTTGGTCGATGAGTTAATGCCTTGTCTTTTGAACAGTAAACATTAAGGCTAAGCATTTCTTCTCTACCGGACTATAACGATGTTCAGCTCCAATCATCGTCCGACTAAGGTAGTAGATGGCTTGTTCATGACCTTTTTTGTTCTTCTGAGCCAACAAAGCTCCCAATGAATGGTCTATCACTCGGATATACATCAAGAAGGGTATTCCTGAGATCGGTGGCACTAGGATCGGTGGTCTCATCAAATACCGCTTTATGTTATCAAATTCTCATTGACATTCTTCTGTCCAAATAAAAGATACACCTTTCTTCATTAACTGAGTAAATGGTCTGCAACGTCCAGATAAATTCGAAATGAACCTCCTGATCTAAGCAAGACGACCCTGGAATCCTCGTAGCTCTTTTAGGTTGCGTGGAGGACGCATCCCTTGAATGGCTTTGATCGTCTCGGGATCAACGTATATACCTTTAGAGGTAATGACGAATCCAAGAAATTTGCCACTAGAGACTCCCAAAAAGACTTAGTGGAGTTCACTTTGAGTTGATGCTGGCGCATTAGATTGAAGATAGTTCTTAAATCTTGGATATAATCTTCCTTTAGACGACTTTTTACAGCAATATCGTTAACATAGCATTCAACGGTCTTTCGTAAATGATCTCGAAAGATAGTACTCATAGCCCGCTGGCAAGTTGTACCCGCATTCTTAAGATCGAAAGGCATGACTATATGGCAGTATATTCTACGGGGAGTATGGAATGAAGTGTGTTTTTCATCCTCAGGATTCATTCGGATTTGATTGTATCCAGAAAATCTATCCATAAAAAAGATTAGTTCGAATCCACAAGTATTGTCGATCATGACATCATTAATTGGGAGAGAGAATTCATCTTTAGGGCAAGTATCATTGAGATCTCGAAAGTCTATGCACACTTAAACTTTCTCGATCTTCTTCAAGACTGGTACAACGTTGGCTACCCAGTCAGGATGCTGTTCTTTTCTGATAAAACCACAAGCGATAAGCTTTTTGACTTCATCATCTATCACATCCATTATCTCAGGCTTGAATCGCCGTTGCTGTTGTTTGACTGGCTTGGCATTAGACAAAATGTTGAGTTTATGAGTTACGACCTGAGGATCTAAACCCGGCATATCTTCATAGCTCCAGGCGAAGACATCGATATATTCACGAATGAGATGAATCAGTTTTTGTTTATCATCCTCTGGAAGATTTTTGCTAATGAAGATCGATCGTGGTACATCTTTTTCTCCAACATCGATCTGGATTAGTTGATCTTCGGTAGGTGGTTCTCGTTGTTCAAAACAGAGTTCCCACTGTGTGTCCATCCTTTGTGCCCAAGGATCTACTTCAGAAACTTCCTTAATATCATCCTTGTCATTTTTGGAGAACTCGACAGACACCATATTAGAAGATAGGGTCACTCGATGAACATGCCCTACACTGGTGTCTGAATCCCATAAGATAGAGTCAGAAGAGTTAGATCGTTCTTCTTTATCGGATTCGAAAGCTTCTGGAGTCAGAATTGGTGAAGTTTAACCTAATCCCCGCTTCGTCTTGCTGTAGTATTGTTGTGATTTTCCTTTTAGAATAGAAATACGAATAGGAGTTCGCCTTCCTTTACCGCTATTGAGACCAGTTTTGAAATCATAGCCCATTTTACGGAAGATTACCTTGGATTGTGGACTATAACGACGTAGTTGTAGCCTTCCTGTATCATCCTTATTATCGCTGTCGAGCATGATTTTTTGTTGTCACTCTCCAATCCTGGAATACGTATTTTAATACGTAAACCGATAAATTGTATTTACCTTGAATTTATACTATATTTATTATGCTGTATTTCTTCATGCATTTCCCAAAAATATTCGACAAAATATTATTTCCTAATTTATTTTCTACATTTGGGCCTACAGTTTTGGCTCATTTGGGTAACCTATTCTTGGTTCACCCATGGTTCAACATGAACCCTTTGGTTCATCATGAACCCATGGGTTCAAGATTCTATATAATAACTCATCTCCTTCTCTCTCCTCTCATTTACTTCTTCTCATTTACTTCCTCCACCAACCAAGGCAAGTACCAACTTGCTCAAGAGAAGGATCCATAATTTTGTTAATGATTCTTACAAAAACTATTTGCCAAAACATGTTCTTCTCCTCAATCTATACTAGTTTAGAACTTGGAAATTTCTATTTTGAAGCTTTGATTTTTGTAGATCTAAGTTTTAATCATTTTCGGATTTCCTTAGTTTTGATCTATTTTCGTTGAAGTTTTGTGGGTTTTGATGCTTCCATGTGGAAGAGAATTCCATTTCACCCAAGTTGGAACTTTGGAAATCCGAATTTGGAGTTCGGATGACCAAGTTATGTTGTTTTTGAAGTTTTGGGTTCTGCCATAGTGTTCTTGCTGTTTGGAGGAGACAGTGAGCAGTGTACAGAGCTTCTTAGCTCACGCATACTGAGCTACGCGCGCTCTTTAGCGCTGCGTACGCAGACTTAGGTACGTTTCCTGTTGGAAGCGTGTCTCCTGTAGCGTGCGTGACTTTTCACGCTGCTCTTTCCCTGTAGCGTGCGTGACTTTTCACCTACGCTGCTCCCTGTAGCGTGCGTGACTTTTCACGCTGCTCTTTCCCTTGAGCCTGCGTGACTTTTCACACAGCTCTTCCCTTGAGTATGTGTGACTTTTCAAGCAGCACTCTCCCTTGAGTCTGCGTGACTTTTCACGCATCACTCTCCCTTGAGCTTGCGTGACTTTTCACGCTGCTCTTTCCCTTGAGCCTGCGTGACTTTTCACACAGCTCTTCCCTTGAGTCTGCGTGACTTTTCACGCAGCTCTCTCCTTGAGCCTGCATGACTTTTTACGCACGCTGCCTTGTGTAAGCTTAGGTGACTTTTCACCCACGCTGCCTTGTTGTGCGTATGCTTTTGATATTTTATTAGATATTATATGCCCGTTTTATATCCTTACGCCTTTTGTCCCGAGCATGATATGAGCACTGATGTGACCCCGAAGAACAAAGTGTTCCTTCCTGATACATGTACCTGAATGTCCCAGTTCTTGTTCATGCTCGACAAATGACTCGTAACTCCACGTGGCGTATTTGTAGTGATGCATTACACCAAGGAGGGTAGCACATGTTGACATACTGACAGACATGGATCCTCTTTGGGGTACTCGTACTAAAGTACGACTTTAGGAGGGTAATCATGCAGGCCACAGCATGAGAGTCCAAGATTTCACCTAGGGTTAAACTAGGCAACTGAATATACTAGATGCATGGGGAGGGCAGAGTCCCGAGATCGTGTTACACCAGTCGTCCTGAGATATTATCTTGGCGTGCCGGTTGGTCTCCACGGATACTGTGTCATCCGCAACGAGTGGATGACTGTATCCGATTAATTCCTGCTATATATTACATGTCTTGGCAAGGTGGCCTCACGAGGGACCTGTGCTCCATGACACCTGTCTACGCGAACCCCTGGGTTGGCTAGCCTTGCTGGAAAGATACGATCTGAGGATTTTTCTAATAACATGACGCGAGGATAACCTTGTCCCACTAGAAACTCATAGACTTGATTGGCCGTGAAAACGACTTGCTTGTATCCTATTACCTTCCACGAATAACCGAGGGAAGCAGACTGTTGTGGTACGTGATCCAACCCATGTTCTTGTTTGATTATTGGGTTGGTTATCGTACTATGACAGGCTGTGGACCGAAGTTATGAACGGAAGACTTGTTCTGGTTGTGAAGTGCTACTTCTGTGAATGACTGAGAAACATGGTCTATCATGGTACATGATCCAACCCATGTTCTTGTTTGATTGTTGGGTTGGTTATTGTGCTGCGATAGGCTATCGACCGAAGTTACGATCAGGAGATTTTATGGTTTATACCTTTTAAACTTATGTAAAAGTTATAGAGTACGACACGTCCCGACTCCATGCGGCACCTTTTGTCCTTGTTTGGTTGTAAGGGTGCCATATGGGTTCGAGGATGTTGCGCTACCCTATAATAGTAGCATAAGTATTACTATTATCAGTCATTCTATTAGTTGGGTTTTTAATCTTAACTCTTGTGCCCCTTTGGCGGTACTTGCTATTCGGGGCTGACCCCGCTGGTTTTGTTTGGCCAGAT
Source organism: Iris pallida (assembly GCA_029216955.1). Classification (NCBI taxonomy): domain Eukaryota; kingdom Viridiplantae; phylum Streptophyta; class Magnoliopsida; order Asparagales; family Iridaceae; genus Iris; species Iris pallida. The sequence continues at coordinate 37,755,486 of JANAVB010030220.1, forward strand.
CTCGTAGCAGAGCCAGAGGACACGATCTTCCTCCCTGACATCCATGGTGTATACTAGGAGCATGGCGGTTCGGGGACTCGAGTGGGTTTCTTCTCCACCACTCCTGCTTATACTTTTGCGGCGTTTAGCCACCGGCACCTGTTAGCCGGATTACTTGATATTTTGTGTCAGTACATAATTGTAATTAAACAGACTGCAGTTGTGTATAATTTTGTACTCCTGACTCTCTGAGATAGCTAAATTATAAAGCTAGTCTCTCATGATCATTTTGATGAAGCGTTAGGGACGCCTTACTGCTTTATCTTTAATGTTCATTTAATTGCTGATTTGACTTAATTGATTGAGACATAGAACTCTGTGGGACCATAGGAGACTTGATTGTAGCATGTACCCCCTAGTCTCTCGACAGCCACGATCGCCGTATGACGTTACGTACCTCATATGGAGTAGCTGGCCTAGTCCGTCCCCGTATTTCGGTACTGGGGCGTGACATTTGTTCTTTTCTTTTACTAAAAAGTATAGGAGTTTCGCCTTTCTTTCGAGAAGGCACTAGGAAGAACGATTCTTGTATTGATTCAAGTGATACCACGTTTCGGAGAGATAGTATGACTCCTATTGTAAGTGGTTTGAAGCTATCTAGCATATCCAAATAACATTGAGTATGATAAGAGACATCAGTATACTGCAAAGGAGATGCTACTTTATTGATCTTTACATCATCATTTACAATAGGACCTTTAGCCTTAGAAGGCTTAGTCAGATTGATAACCAGAGGAGGAGAAGAAGAACAAGAAGGAGGGAGGGTTTTTTTACGACGAAGGTCAATTACAAGTGGCTCAGAAGAGGTGAGCTCCCTTTGTTCCTGTCTAACACCAAGAGGCTGCTTCTTGTGAGAATGAAGGTAAATATTCAATGTCTTGTAAGACTGAGGACAAGAAGTACGTCCTTTGACAGGGATCACCAGAGTATCATTTGGCACGCCTTTCTGTTCTTCGTCCGTATCCATTGCCAATACTACCTTCATGAATTCTTTTTTATACATGCGAGAATCGTTGCAATACGCTTCAACCCCCTTGAAAGGATATAGGTCTACAACTTATTTCTGTACTTCTCCATTGCCATCCATATATTTGAAACATTGTAGAGTGTAAAAGGTACAATGTTGTGTTCATGGAGGAATGGTCTTCCCAGCAAAGCATTGTATGAGCCATGATTATCAATCACGTAAAAATCACCTTCGTACAAAGATTACCGATTTGAAGTTTCAGGCGTATCTTCCCCAAAGGTTCACTTCTTCCTTGATTGAACCCTAAGATAGTAGTGATAGATGTAGAAAGGTTGTGCACCGGAATCTTCAAAGCATCCAGCAGAGCCTTCGGCATGATACTAAGTGCAGACCCTGGGTCAATCAGAATGCGATCGACTTTCATGGTATCTACATATCCCGTGAAGTAGAGAGGACGATCATGATGATTGTCTTCTAACAGCATGTCATCTTGTGTAAAAGTGATGTTAGGCATTAGTTCAAATAAACTATGACAATGTGTACAGCTGACAGGTTCCTTTTCAGGCTTCTTGAGGAGAGCAAGACAAGCATCAGCCTGCATCAAGGCCTCACTCAGCATTTTTTGAGTCTCTTTTGAGAGACGTAAGAGTTCAAAGATTGACAATCTCGCTGGAGTATTAGCCAATTGAGCCAGTATGTCAAAATTATATGGCTTCTCAAGTCCGAGAGATGAGAACTTCTTCAACGCTTTATCAAAGCGGACAGGTTGCTTTCCCTTGTCTGCTGATGTTGGTTTGGAAGAAATTGGTTCCACTACTGGAGAAGACTTAGATGGTATAGTCTCAGCAGAGGAAGATGATGCAGGAATAACATCAGGAGATGGGACAGGATTCTCTTGAATTTTCGGATACTCTCGAAGATAAGGTTTCCCAGATCTGGTGTTGATTAAAATTTCTTCTTCTGCTACAGGTTCAAAGGATACCATGTTGCAGCTCTTCGATTTAGTTTTAGAACGCTTCTTTTGATTGGAAGAAGAAGGCGCTTCAAAGTCTGCCACTAGATCTGGATGAATCCACATGATTTCTCCTTTATCAGTGGATAGCCGAACAAGGCCCTCATTTTGGGGAGGTGGAAGATTCACGATCTCGAGAGTAGCCCTCGGGAAGGGGACAACACCATCTTGTACTAGTTGCGGTGGGAAGTCACCAAATTGCACAAAGATGACATTGGTCGTCGCAGTCTTCTCATCCTGTTAGAGAGTAACTGCACCAGAGTTGACCATCTTTTGGATTTTGCCTTTGAGCACGTAGCATGCTCGACTTGGATCTCCTATAAACCTGTGATAAATACAATATTTAGGGTGGTCAGTCTTACCCACTTCCTCTGGCCGTTTTGCCTCCGGTAGTTGGATTCGAAGAGATTTTCTTCGTTTAACGTGCTGTCAATTGTCAGTGCTATCAATTAATAATGACAATTATTGTCTGGAGCCACGTAGGCTTAGGTGCAATATGATTGGGCATAACTGATATATGGCGCAACTTAAGCAGTGGCGCAACTTGATCTTTAGGCTTCATAACAGTGGCACAACTTGATTTTTTGGGCGTAACTTGATTGTTGAGTAGTACAAATATGGCGCAACTTAATTTTTAGGTTCTACAGTCCTGTATGCCAAGTTTGGTCCGATACTGAGAAGGTCGACCAGAATGCTATTTTGGCGGGCCCGCGACCCGATCCAACGGACTAATTTGTGCACGGCCCACCGGAATCCAACTTTGGACATATCATTGGATTTGTATCGTCAAACCGGACCCATAAATATATAGTTTGATCACTTTAGAGACCATAGGCTGTGGCACATTTTTCGGTGCAAAGCGGGTCCAACGGTGGATACCGTTTTGACCCAAAATTACTATTTTGCTCTTATGTCCAGAATTAGACTTATGAGTAGGCTATTCTAGCTAATTTGACTATTCTGAACACGTTAGTAATATCTGTTTCATCTTCCGGAGACAGTTGTGAGAGTTTGACTTTTGTGGCTCATTGATTGATTGGATAGTATTGATTCTACGTGTTACCACCAGGCAAGTACACCTTGTCAAATTTTACAGTATTTACATGCATGTTCTTAGTATTCTTTCTTGTTCATGTCTTATTTTTTTTTCCATATTTGCTATCATGCCATGATTTATTTCTATGTCTCTTACCGGTTATCACTTGTTGTCATCATTAGTAATATTTTCACACATGATTTGATAGTGTTATTTACTTCAGCATTTTGACCTGACATGACTTGATCTCATGTTACCTTGACTTGACCCTCTACTGATACTAGGATTGACTACTTGACCACTCTCGACTCGGAAGACCCACGGCAGGGCTACGATAGAGACTCACTATAGTTAGGGAGTACCACGGCAGGGCTACGGTCATTCGATTCATTTGTAGTCATACTTAGTATTAATTTCATATGACATGTCATGATTTATAGAGTCTTTCATATGTTCTTTATTCTTGATCTAGAAGTCGTTTTTCCTGTTTTTTTGTATGTTATTTACTGTACAGTAGGCATGTATATTCTGTGTCTTGCTAGTCCCCTGAGGACCTGGTGATCTCTCCAGGTATTAGATGAAGGTATGATACATTGATGGATGATGGTTACTACACCAAGTCTACAGGTATATTTAGTTGATGTTTTTATCTTTCTCTTCCATATTTAGATTTTGTCATATATTTGATTCTCGCTTATATCCTAGTCTTTTACAAGCTTAAATTCTCTTCTAGCTTGTTCATAATAAATGTGTTATTGGAGATCCACTGTAACATATTTATCTATCCAAGAATCAGTATATTATGGTCTGATCAGCCTTACTGCACTTGATTCATTATTATTACAGATATTTAGTGGACTGAGATGTAGTTGATTCTAGAACAACCAGATAGCTTATACGCATTCAAGCTGGACTGGAGTCCTCTCGATGCGTAGCTGGCATGTAGACATATCATAGTCCTACGTATTTTGGGACTGGGGCGTTACACCAAGTCTTATATGCCAAAGCCAACTCTTGTCATTCTTTGCTACTAAGCACCTGCCATTGTTAGTACTTTCAACAAGATAAAGAATATAAATGTTGTTTTATCTAATACCTTCATACACAGTAGACCTACTAGTGCTATCGGTGATGGACCACTTGTGTTTAACAAAATTAATATCATAGCCATTATCCATAAGATGGCTAATGCTAAGAAGGTTGTGCTTGAGATTTGTAACGAGACAAACATTTTTAATCCACGGATAAGGAGGGGAGCCGACATTACCGTTTCCTATGATATACACCTTTAGATTGTTGCCGAAGAATACGTGTCCCTCTTTCTTCATCGATAGCGTTGCAAAGAGTGAAGCGTCACCGGTCATGTGCCGTGAGCAACCGATATCGAGAATCCACTTGCTCCTAACATGAGAAGGAGCTCACCTACAACCCAAGTTGAAGATGAAGACTTTGGTACCCAAGAATGTTTGTGTCCTTGGTGGTTAGTTTTAGGAACCCATTTAAATATTCTCATATCAACATGTTTTCTCATTTGACAGTAATGAGATGTGTGTCCATGTAAACTACAACAGTGACATATCATAGGTGTTATTGGTCTAGGGGAGAGTGAGTGAGTGTCTTGTATATGAGAGGTTCTAGTATAGTGAGGACTATGAGCATTATGATGATGATAATAGAAAGCATGATATGAAGTATTTTTCTTTACAAAGGGTCCTCTTTGTGTGTGCATTTGGACATGGGAGGACCTGTGTGTTATGTTCTTATGAATGTGATTCTTGTGAGTGTTGTGATGTGTCACGACCCGCACCCACCGTGAGGGTACGAGTACGTAACAGCGCCCAGCCTACGCCGCAGTATCGGCGGTAGAACACTGTTCTAGGTCATGAACTATAACTAACACAATATAGAATAATCTCCAACTGGAGGCTAATCACAGAAGGTACAACTCAATCACAACTAGAGATAGAATAAGGCACGATAAAATAGATAAGAAAATCCTCAACTGAGGTACAGCAGCATGAAATAACAAAGTTAACCACTACCAGTCTCAACATCTCTAAATATACAACTCTGAAAATAAGGACAACAACTAAACATGAAAAAGAAAACAATCTAGACTATCTAAACTATGCAATGGGTATCATCCTCAGCAGCTGCCTGAACCTCCCAAGGGGTCCAGGTCGCGAGTGTCATCTAGGCAAGCTCCAAAGTAAGGGGTGCAGGGTTCCTCATCATCCTCTATAAAAATTTTAACAGGTCCAGTCAGGACGGGAGCGAGCACAATACATCTCACGCAGATCATAACAGGTTAGAGAATATAAACATGCAAGAGAGTACGATACATAAAACTGAAAGAAAGTACATAATGTAAACAGAGAGAGAACTGTAATAGAAATATCTACTATAAGTAGAGAGATACCAGTGACTAGTGATTTAGAGTATAAAGTCGACATGTGAACGGCTTGATTTGCACATGGCTATACTAAAGAGGTGTACATGGCTATTCTACTTTGGAATTGTTCACATGACTATTTATACTCTCCCATACCCCAATCAATACACAAGGATCCAGACAAGTTATGTTATATACATGGTTTTCACATGAAGCCCATAAATGGGTGCACATGAAGTATACATGATAGCTCATACATGAGTGCACATGAAGTTCACATGGGGGACTATAAATGGGTGCACATAAAATTCACATGAAGGCTCATAAATGAGTGCATATGAAGTATAGGTTATACATGAGATTCATGAGAAACACGACCGAACATGATAGCACATGAGAGTACACGAGCGAGCACGAATGAGCATGTAGCACATGATAAACATGAATAACATGAGAGCGGGGAATACATGATGTACATGAAACACACGACATGATGTATCCGATGCTCCCGAGGGGGATAACATCTCAATATAGGGATCCATATAGTATCAATCCGTGATAATATCGTGACAGCATCAAATAAGGTAAACTAGAGCAGGAATATAATTCTAAGCAAGTTATGAAATGATCAAAGAATGTACTCGCCTGGTATCTGAATGTCTGAAGTAAATGTATTGTCCGAGATGAGGTACCTGACTCCTAGTTGGAGCAACACAAGTCAAGATGTATAAAGGGGATAATAAATGTAATCTACAATGCATCTGCATGCTGTCTAGGTCAAACTAGGCTAAAGTCAATACTTGGTCAACTCTAGTCAACCACACTAGTCAAACTAGGTCAAACCTAATCCAAACAAGTCTGATAAGTCTCACTAGGTCTATCCAAGCCTAGTCTAGCAAGTATACACCATACACAAGTCACATTAGACTGGCACAACCCAAATCCAGGTGTATATATTCCATATACACAAGGCTGCACATTAGTACACCCATAAGCTACACTACAAGGCCATATGCCATAGGCTATGCCAATATTCCCACAAATATACATATACTATATTAATATAATATATCATACACATATACATGCATACCACATCCTATATTCAAGAGTATAGGTAATATATATTTACATATAGGCCGCACATATTATTACATATAGAGATATATACATATTTATACATAGAAAATCCATACACCTATATATATGTAGGGAAGGGGAAAAGAAGGGTAACTGTGGCATGCAAAGCGAATCTCAGTTGTAAATTAATCTCAGGTTTATGTTTCAAAAGCCCAACCAAGTTCAATTATCAAAACACATTGAAAATCAAAAGCTCACACATCTAAACCCAATGTAAAATGAATCACAGTTTAAACCTCAAAATCCAGTTTTCCTTTTCGAAAACAAACTCAGGTAATAACATGTGTCTTTCAGATTTAGTGGCAGTGTGTGTTCAGTAGTGTATCATGTGAACCCATGTGTGTGTATATATATATAATGTGAGAAAACAGTGAAGGCTCAGAAATTTGTGTAACAGGGATTGATTTCCAGTTTTCAGTTTATGGGTACATGTGTATGAGTGTAGGGTGATGTGTTCTCAGCTCTTGTGTGTATATATAACATTAGCTATAGGGTGATCCTGGTCTGTACATGTGTATGTGTGTGTAGGAAAAACAGGACACATTAACAGTGAGGATATGTGTCAGTTACATACATGTATGTGTTTAGAGTGTGTGTAGATAACACATATCGGTTTCAGTACAAAAGTGACAGTGATTTAAGTGTTCAGCACAATGTGTCCTGTATGTGTGGCTTAACAAGGACTGAAGGATTAGAGTTCAGTGAATAATCTCAGGAAATTTGACAGGGTACTCAGGTTAACATGTAACGTCCCAGTCCCAAAATACGTAGGACTAGAACGTAATATTGCCAGCTGTATACATACGAAGTATGTGGACCCTCGTATATATACATAAGCTGTAAAATGCAGTAACCAAGGTACTAAATCTCACCCACAAAAATAATTAATAATATAAAAGCAACTTTGAATTTGTCATGTATACAATCGTTGGGCGGAGACAAATCCACTACCAACTAATTTAAATAAGAAAGAAATGTACAAGGAAAGGAATTTGGTAGAGCGGAGGAGATGACGATCCAAGAGCAACATCTCGAAGAATAGAGCGCAAGTCATGGCCTTAGCTAGAGCACCTGCAGAAATCATAAGAGAACACACCTGGCGAGATAACCAGGTCCTCAGAGGGACGTAACAAGATACATCAACATGCCATATAATACTGAATATAAAATATACCACAATCAAGACACTATGAGGTAATCTAACCATACTAAAGTGAACATGCAGTGAGAACAAACCTTTCGTCGCATGAGCCTTGGCTGTAATGGGATCTGGTATAGTCCCTACTTGGGCACCAGTGACCGAGAGCATGACGTTCAAAAACGACAGTGGCCAACCTGAGAGGCTCATACCCGTATCTCCAGCGGAGCTTCCGGGTTACAAGGGAAGTGCAATAGAAGCCCATACGACAAGGAAATGTTATCCCCACCCAATGTACCTATCATGTCGCATCCACGACCATGTAACACTACTAACCGTCAAGTCTTCTAAACACAACTATTGACAGTTAGACCTAACGCACGTCCTGCACGCATCAGTGATCAGCCAACACGCAAGTCCGTGGACTATATGCTACTCATAACTCACACATCTCGTGGCACAACAGTGTCAAAGTCTATGCAATACACTAAGCTAGTGGCAGTCCCTTAACTCTAAGTCCATATGCAATCAAAGGATAAATTACAAGGTACAGCTAATATCACTGAGCAGACAGTAATCAAGAACTAGAAATAAATGAACAGTGATATGTAAATAAAATGCAACTAAAATAAACAGTATAATGGCAAGGTATCTTGCCTGGTGTTACGCCTGGTGTGGTGAAAAAATATGACAAGTCATATCTGTCCAGTAGCCATGTTCTATGTACAAGAGTTCGAACTTCACAAAAATTAGAAGTTCTTGATTAGTCAAGATCAATGAGTTATTTGAGGGAATTTGTGGATTACGTATAATATACCTTAGAAAATATCTATAATATTTTAAAGCTAGAATTTTATTTGTCAAAAAAATTTTTTTGGTAAATATTCGTGAAAACTAGGAAATTCATTATAAATTTTGGTAATTACTTTTCGTAAAATATTTCTAACTTAAATATTTGAAATACTTTATAGGTATACAATTTAAAAATATATTATATGTCTAGATAAATAGTTTGAAGGATAAAAACCATTTTTTTGGCTAGGTCCTAAGTTTGTAAAATATAAATATATTTTAATATGGAAACAGTAGAAAAATAAACTAATAATAATAATAATAATAAATACATAATATAATAATAATAATAATAATAATAATAATAATAAATAATAACAGTATATGTTATAATACTAATAATAATAATAAATTAATAACAATAATTAATACCTTATTTAACAGCTCATTGCTGTTACACACAAAAAAAAGAAATGAAGAATTGGGGGGCGGCGGAGTTACCTAGGTCGCGCACGAGCTCTCGCCGCGGGTGCTCGGCGCGGTCGCCGGCGGAGGGGAAGCTCCGGCGGCGGATGAAGGAGGATCGGCGATGGAAAATGGAGCGGGAGGCGGAGAATTCGGGCGCGGGAAGTCGGGGCGGCGATCGGGGTTTCGTTGCGGGACGCGGTGGTTCCGGCCGGAGTGGGGCGACGGGTGGAACGGATGGGTGTGCTGGAGACGGCGGAGATGAGAGTCCCAACGACGGCGGCGGGCGGCCGTGAGGACGCGGCCGGCGACGTCGTGCTCGGAGGACGAGGTCCTGTACGCTGACGAGTCGAAAGCTCTATGGAGATGTGCGCTCTCCACGAGAGGCATCTCAGTCCGGCGGGACCGCCGAGGATGGTCGCTCGCCTACGGATGGGCGGCGGTGAGGCACAGAGGAAGGGGATTACATGGGGCGACTCCGGCGGCGCTTGGCGGTGGCGTGGAGACCTCGTCAAGTTAGGGTTTCCCACCCTTCTCTCCTTTCTCTACTGTGGGGTTTTCGTGATGTGGTCGGCGGTCGGAGGAACCTGTCGCGGAGGTGAGGCTGAGGTTTGTCGGGGAGACGGGTCTGGTGAGAGGAGAAGAGGGTGAGCGTGGCGATGATGATGGTGACAGGGGTGGCGTTGCTTGGTGGTTGGTGGTGTTGGCGAAGTCGTTAGCGCCGATGGGTTTGGCGAGGGCTTCGGTATTGGTGGTGACGGTGATGATGGCGTCGGGATGATGGCGGTGGCGATGATGAGGCGGGGAAAAGTGGTTGTGGTAGTGTTTCCGTAGGCTTAGGTTTATGGGGTCGTCGTGTCCGGGGTGTGGACACGGGGAGGAGAAATAATGTATATTTACAATCGATCATAGTGGAAATTGTGGACACCGACACGGTACACAACACCTTGTGGAGAGAATTGTGGAGAATAGAAATTTTTGGATGAGTACCTGTCTTTTATAGGATGTGTGGAAATTCCCAGTTGGATAAAGATTGGGATGATTTAAATCCCAATTAGATAAATCCCCTATTAATTTAAACTGATTTAAAATAGCTCAATCCAAATCAAATCAAATCTAGGTAAATTCTATCCTTAATTTAAACTATTTTTAAATAAAGTCAATAAAATCTTTTCCAGTTAAATTTACCATATTTAATCAAATATTAAAATTAACAAAATCCTAAATATCATTTTCATAGTTAAATAAATATGGAAATAATTAAATTCGAAAATCACTATAAATACTTAAATATTACTTTATAAAATAGCTTTATAAATAACAAAACATTTTAAATATCAACTTTCAATTTTTGCAAAATAGTTGGAATACTTTTCATATAAAGCACAATTTTTCAAATCACTATTTATTTTTAAATGACGAACAAAGTAGCTATTTTTATAAATAAAAATATTTACCACCTATTATTTTGAAAATTAAATTCTTCTATATATAAAATAAATTTTATAATAAAAATATTTTTCTAAAGTATGTACCTCGACACATATTCGCACTCGCCGAGAAATTACGAACGCAAATCTCGCACGTTACGTAATACGACAAAGTGACTCATGTGCGACGTATAGATACGAAATACAAAATAAAAAAAATCGTAGTAGAAATTTTAGGGGGTTTACATCCTACCCAACTTAAAAGAATTTCGTCCTCGAAATTTAGGAAAAATTAGGGTAGGTAGGGTGGAGAAGATAGAAGGGGTTTTTATTCGAATAGAAGTACGAGATCCATATTGGACGAGCAGGCAATCAAAATATTTGACGAGAAGGCGAAGACATTTCATCGACAATTAGTCATTTGAATGACTAGAACAAAATTTTGATGGTTTTAGGTTACGATCATGTATATGATAATCAATCAATGACTAAGCTCAATCAAACTTAACAATAACCTTAAAACGGGACAACCTCATAAGTAGGTAATAAACTCCTTAATCCTTTGATATCATCAATATTCCTGTAATCATAACTCGTTCTTCCCAAAATTACTTCCATTCTATGTCCCTTTAAAAATTTATCAAAACAATTATGATTATGAATGTACTCTAACTTCCTTTGTTTCATCATAGAATTTCACTAGTCTCAAATTTTGAATTCCATAATCTCTATTATACTATCTCACTTATATATCTCTCCAAGTTATAATTTCCTCTAAAATTCTAAACCTTCAACCAATTTAGCCAAATTAAAATCTTCTTTCTACAATTTGTATTATTGGCCAATGTACGATGCATCTATAGGTATCAAAAAGTCTGTCTTCAATGATAAATCTCGAAAACTAACAGTATATCTTCTTAACTCAATCTTCTATCATCATAATTGAAAATTTTCTAAAATACCTATTATTCTCTCTCTCGAATTTTGAATTGAACAATCTCATCTTCTTGATGGTAGAAGATGTAACTCATCTTAACTTCTTATTCATAATCATCTTACAACTTAATTCTCCATGCATCAAAATGTAAAGGTTTCTTTCTTCAACAATTTGTTATCCTTGAAAATATCGTCATAACATTATATGTCATCGAAGGCAATGTCAACATTTTTCTTTATCAAATATTTGCATCCATAAATTTAATATATAAATTTGGTTCTTAACCACCCAAGCTTTTAGAAATTTTTTTACTCGATATTTAGTTACCTCAAGACAAATTTGAAATTCGCGAGGTCTATTTATCCTCGAGTGTTTCATCATAACATAATATATCATTCCTTACTTCATTGATTCGGATTTTTTTTTTGCACATTTTCCTTTATGTCCATTCTACATCTTAGCCAAATGTGTTATTTATCCTTGCTGTGGGGTTCTCTAATCTAGCTTCTACTAACTCAAGATTGTCATGATCAAATTTTATTTTGCATAATAGAATCATACGAGGAACAAGGTTGCATAAACAATGGAGAAATCATAGTGAAATATAAGTAAAGCAATTTAATTGGAAGGGAGAAAAGTAAATGTTGCTAATATTGCATGAAGAGTAAAAGGTGGTATGGGTCTAAGTAAATCAAGATAATACAAAAAATAAAATGACAAGAATTAGGCAGTCAAGATAAAAACACAGGGTTAAGCATTTAACGGATTTAGTAGATCGCAATCGGGCCGAAGATTTGAGTCGAGATCGAGTCCAACTATATAGTCAAAAGTATATCGGTACCATGGTATAGGTTATAGTTAGTCTTTATGACCCGAAAGTCGTACCATAAAAATAGAGTACAAGGGGACGTGTCTTAGTGGGACATGATATACCTACATGAAGGTGAGCCCATCTAGTTTTGTATGTGAAATTTGTGGGAAGGAAAAGTCTAGTGTTGTGCTCCAAATATCAAAGTCACGATAGGGAACGCCGAATAATCAAAATAGAAAGTGGTTTTCATAAGGTACTAATTTAATGCACAAAATAAAAGGTTAAAGCACGAAATAAGATAATTAGGAATCTCGTAGGTCAAGGCTAAATAAGTTAGAGAGATAGATAAGGGTATGGTCAAGGGAATGGTCCCAATCATTTCTAAGTTTCAAACAATTAGATGTCACGAATAAAGATCTAGATTTGAGGGAAGGTCGAGTAAGTCAAAGATAGGTTCATCAGTTTGGTCGATGACTAACTATACTTGTGAATATGCAATATCATAGTCATAGGTGGCATGGCAATCTAATATGGAATACTTCTATCTCACTAGGGTGACCTTACTTGCTTCTTGGTCTTCTACCAATATATGATCTAATCTAAAATTTCAAGTTCCTCAAAATTTTCTCAATAAAATTTCCAAGATACTTCGCCAAGATTTCAATTATCTTAGACTGTCAATCATAATTTTAAATCTCTAGTCAATCTCAAAACAACCTTGGTATATCGCAAATTGATTAATAACCTCTTCTTCTTCTTCTTTTTTCCAATTCTTAAACTCAACATTTAATAAGTTTATCCGTCGAATTTCATACTACAAAATGGAACGTTTAAATAACTCCCAAAATTTATATATCCTTCAAATGTGTCTATCTAGCTTCCAATAAGTCACAACTACTCTTCAAAAGTAATTCTCCCTTTTCCCAAAATTTAAATATCCAAAATCAAGGTTTTAAACTCGAAATCTAAATAACTTTATAAATCATAAATCATTTGAGCAAATTTTTAAATATTTAAACTTTCCTTCAAAGTTGATTTCATATATTCCAAAATATTTCAAAAAATTTTTTTACCATTATCTCTTCAAGCTCAAAATTAAATACTTATAATTCGTAAATCGTAGAATCAATTTAAAACCTCAAGCTTTCTAATAAACCGTAAATCATAAACCCTTCATATTCTTTACAAAATCATAACTTATAATTTAAAACACTTTAATAAATTCGAGATAAACTTTAACATATTCAATCCCAACTTGAACTAAATCGTAATCATGGGTCACAATTTAAAGATGTTACTCAATTCGGTTTCACATCCCCAAATAAATCATAAACTATTTCGCTATTTCCAAAAATCATAATTCATAAAATTGTTTTCTGTCCTCTTGTGTATACCACCTTGTAATGGCAAAATAAAATTCCAACTATCCATTGAAGGCGTTAATATGCTACTACCCAACTTGAAATTAACTAATCCTTAAAATTATACTTTCTAGAAAAATAAATTCCTTTATAACTCAAATAAAATTCCAATGCATATTAATTGCCAAATGTATCCATCTAGCCATGTGTTTAACCTATGGGCATATACTAGTTTAGTCATCTTACTAAACACAAACTAAGAATTTACGGTAGAAGGAGTCAAGCAAGATTCAAATCAAGGAGGTCGAACGAGAGTTCAGAATTTGAAGTCAAGGAAGGATGTCAAGTAGGTGGATGAGATTCTAAACTCTAATCCTATACTGCAGGCCTGTTCGGTACAGTCATGTAACCGAAACGGCAAACTCGACCTGCATGGGCCACCACAAAAATATGTAACGCCCCAGTCCCAAAATACGTAGGACTAGAACGTAATCATGCCAACTGTATACATACGAAGTATGTGGACCCTCGTATATATACATAAGCTGTAAAATACAGTAACCAAGGTACTAAATCTCACCCACAAAAATAATTAATAATATAAAAGTAACTTTGAATTTGTCATGTATTCAATCGTTGGGCGGAGACAAATCCACTACCAACTAATTTAAATAAGAAAGAAATGTATGTCACGCCCCAGTACCGAAATACGGAGACGGACTAGGCCAGCTACTCCATATGAGGTACGTAACGTTATACGGCGATCATGGCGGTCGAGAGACTAGGGGGTGCATGCTACAATCAAGTCTCATATGGTCCCACAGAGTTCTATGTCTCAATCAATCAAATCATATCAGCAAATAAATGAACATTAAAGATAAAGCAGTAAGGCGTCCCTGACGCTTCATCAAAATGATCATGAGAGACTAGCTTTATAATTTAGCCATCTCAGAGAGTCAGGAGTACAAAATTATACACAGCTGCAGTCTGTTTAATTACAATTATGTACTGACACAAAATATCAAGTAATCCGGCTAACAGGTGCCGGTGGCTAAATGCTGCACAAAATATAAGCAGGAGTGGTGGAGAAGAAACCCACTCGAGTCCCCGAACTGCCATGCTCCTAGTATGCACCAAGGATGTCAGGAAGGAAGATCGTGTCCTTTGGCTCTGCTACGAGATCTGGCCAAACAAAACCAGCGGGGTCAGCCCCGAATAGCAAGTACCGCCAAAGGGGCACAAGAGTTAAGATTAAAAATTTAGTTAATAGAATGATTGATAATAGTAATATTTATGCAACTATTATAGGGTAGCGCAACATCCTCGAACCCATGTGGCACCCTTACAACCAAACAAGGACAAAAGGTGTCGCATGGAGTTGGGACGTGTCGTACTCTATAACTTTCACATAAGTTAAAGGGTATAAACAATAAAATCTCCTGATCGTGACTTCGGTCGATAGCCTATCGTAGCACAATAACCAACCCAACAATCAAACAAGAACATGGGTTGGATCATGTACCATGATAGACCATGTTCCTCAGTCATTCACAGAAGTAGCACTTCACAACAAGAATAAGTCTTCCGTTAATAACTTCGGTCCACAGCCTGTCATAGTACGATAACCAACCCAACAATCAAACAAAAACATCGGTTGGATCCCGTACCATGACAGTCCGCTTCCCTCAGTTATTCACGGAAGGTAATAAGATACACGTAAGTCGTTTTTGCGGCCAATCAAGTCTACGAGTTTCTAGTGGGACGAGGTTATCCTCGCATCATGTTATTTCAAAATCCTCAGATCGTATCTTTCCAGCAAGGCTAGCCAACCCAGGGGTTCGCGTAGACAGGTGTCATTGAGCACAGGTCCCTCGTAAGGCCACATTACCAAGACATATAGTATATAGCAGGAATTAATCGGATACAGTTATCCACTCGTTACGGATGACACAGTATCCGTGGAGACCAGCCGGCGCGTTGGGACAATATCTCAAGGCGGCTGGTGTAACACGATCTCGGAATTTTGCCCTCCCCATGCATCTAGTATATTTAGTTGCCTAGTTTAACCCTAGGTGAAATCTTGGACTCACATGCTGTGGCTTGCATGATTATCCTCCTAAAAGTCTTACTCAAGTACGAGTACCCCAAAAGAGGATCCATGTCAATCAGTATGTCAACATGTTCTATCCTCCTTGGTGTAATGCATCATTACAAATATACCATGTGGAGTTACGAGTCATTTGACGAGCATGAACGAGAACTGGGACATTCAGGTACAAGTATCAGGTAGGAACACTTTGTTCACCGGGGCACATTAGTGCTCATATTATGCTCAGGACAAAAGGCGTAAGGATATATAGCATACACAAACATTTACATATATATATACAATATAATATATATATATATATATATAAATATAAGGTATAGGGGAGTCCAGGTCAGAGCGCGCTCAAGTCAGGCTACGCTCAGGTTAGCCTACGCTCAGGTCAGCCTACGCTCAGGTCAGCGTAAGCAAGACATACGCTCCCAAAAGGCAGCGTATGGACTCCATACGACTCCTTGTCACCCAAGTGAGCGTATGCAAGACATACGCTCCCAAAAGGCAGCGTATGGACTCTATACGACTCCTTGTCACCCAAGTGAGCGTATGCAAGACATACGCTCCCAAAAGGCAGCGTATGGACTCCATACGACTCCTTGTCACCCAAGTGAGCGTATGCAAGACATACGCTCCCAAAAGACAGCGTATGGATCGGACTGCGCTGCACTAAAGAGCGCACGCAACTCAGTGACGCAAGCTAAAAAGCTCGCGCACTGCTCACTGTCTTCTCCAAAATAGCAAGAACTCCATGGTTTTGAACCCAAGCTTCAAAAGTCCCTAACTTGGTCAAAATAAGTCCAAATCCAACTTTTCAAAGGTCAAAATTGGGTAGAATAAAATTCTCTACAACATGGAACCATCAAAACTTAAAAATAATGAAGTTTGCTAGATCAAAACCAAGAAGATCCGAAAATGGTTAAAACCTAGATCTACAAAAATTAAAGCTTCAAAATGGAAAACTTCAAGTTCTAAACTAGTATAGAATGAGGAGAAGAACATATTTTGGCAAATAATTTTATAAAAAAACATCAACATCATTTATGGATCCATCTCTTGAGCAAGTTGGTACTTGCCTTGGTTGGTGGAGGAAAGTAAATGAGAGAAAATAAATGAGAGGAGAGAGAATGAGTTGAGTTATTATATAGAATCTTGAACCCATGGGTTCATGATGAACCATTGGTGAACCAAGAATAGGTTACCCAAATGAGCCAAAACTGTAGGCCCAAATGCAGAAAATAAATTACGAAATAATATTTTGTCGAATATTTTTGGGAAATGCATGAAGAAATTCAGCATATAAATATCGTATAAATACAAAGTAAATACAATTTATCGGTTTTACATATTAAAATACATATTCCAGGATCGGGGAGTGACATCTCTACCCTTCTTAAAAAAATTCCGTCCTCGGAATTCCAGCCAAGACAGGGTAGTGAAATCAGGGCAAGCAAGGCACAATCATATACAAGTTAACTATCATTGCAGTTATTATCATACATCACAAAGTGCAAAAACAAGTAGGTACAGATAAGCATGGAATCGTGTCAATAAGGCGTATAAATATACCTCATTAGTCAAACAAATACGGATACCGAGATCTGATCTCGTCCTCGCGCTCCCAGGTTGACTCTCCCGAAGAGTGATGGTTCCAAGAAACACGAACAAGGCTTATCGTCCGATTCTTGAGTACCTTCTCTCGCCGGTCCAAAATAGACACGGTTGTTCCTCGTAAGTTAGGTCGGTACCAACGACTAACTCAGAATGATCGAGGACATGACTCGGATCCGGGACATACCCACGTAATTGGGACACATGAAACACATCATGTATGCCAGTTAACGAAGGCGGAAGGGCAAGTCGATAAGCCACATCGCCTACCCGAGCGAGAATCTTAAAAGGACCAACGTATCTTGGACTAAGCTTTCCTCGGGTTCCAAATCTGATGATACCCCGAGTAGGCAAAATCCGCAGAAATACTTGGTCGCCAACTCTAAACTCTAGAGGCCTACGATGCTGATCTGCCCAATAATGATGTCGGTCCTGTGCAACTCGAAGGCGCTCTCTGACCAACTTAACTATCTCTACAGTCTACGTGATCATCTCTGGCCCCAACAACTTCCGTTCTCCGACATCGTCCCATGCCAAAGGGGACCTGCACTTCCTTCCGTACAATGCTTCAAACGGGGCCATCTGAATGCTAGCCTGATAGCTGTTGTTATAGGAGAACTCCACTAGATGAAGGTGATCCTCCCAAGATCTGCCAAAATCCAAGATACACGCCCGTAGCATATCTTCTAATGTCTGAATGGTTCTTTCTGATTGCCCGTCAGTTTGTGGATGATAAGCAGTACTGAATCTTAACTTGGTTCCTAAACTTTGGTGTAAGCTCCGCCAAAAATAGGAAGTAAACCGCGTATCCCGATCTGATACTATACTAACTGGAACACCGTGCTGCCTTACTATCTGCTTCATGTACATTTCTGCTAACTGCTCAGTAGTCTGTCCAACTCGGAAGGAAAGAAAATGAGCGACCTTCGTGAGTCAATCTACTATTACCCAGACTGCATTCTTGCCAGTCGGAGATCTAGGTAAACCGGTCACAAAATCTATCGTGATGTGCTCCCATTTCCATTCTGGGATAGGAAGCAGCTGTAGCAATCCTGCTGGTCTCTGCTGCTCGGCTTTCACCTGCTGACATACCAGACACTTGGATACAAATCTCACTATCTCTCTTTTCATGCCATTCTACCAAAAGAACTGCCTGATATCTCGATACATCTTCGTTCCTCCTGGATGAATGGAGTAAATAGAACTATGAGCTTCGGACATAACTTCTTGCCGAAGGTCTCCACTCGGTACACAGAGTCTGTTTCCAAACCTGAGCGTACCATCTTCATGAATCACTAACTCCTTCCTACGGCCTGATTCACACTCCGACCGCAACTTCTGAATCTGTGGATCTCCTGCTTGTGCTGCCCTTATCCTCTCTACTAAGGTTGACTAAATCTGCATACTGGTCATTCTTCATATATCCCTTGGCAAAACTACTTCGATTCCCATACTCTGAAGGTCTTCTAGAATATGCTTCTGCGAGGTCAAGATAAAGGCACTGTCTCTCCAACTCAGTGCATCTGTAACTATATTTGCCTTGTCTGGATGATACTGAAGATCTAAATCAAAATCCTTCAGCAGTTCTAACCATCTTCTTTGCCTCATATTCAAATCTCGCTGCGTGAATACGTATTTCAAACTCTTATGGTCAGTATAGATCTCTACCTGATCCCCGTATAAATAATGCCTCCACAACTTGAGTGAAAACACCACAGCTGCTAACTCCAAATCGTAAGTCGGGTAATTCTTCTCATGGTCTCGAAGCTGCCGAGACGCATATGCTATCACATTTCCATGCTGCATCAATACACACCCAAGACCCTTCCCTGATGCGTCACAATATACTGTAAAGCCTCCCGCTCCTACTGGAAGCGTCAAGATCGGGGCTGAGATCAACCTCTTCTTCAATTCTTCAAATGATGCCTGACAGCTAGCTGACCAAACAAACTCTACGTCCTTGTGCATCAAACGCGTTAAGGGCGCAGAGATCCTGGCAAAGTCCGCCACGAACCTTCTGTAGTAACCAGCTAATCCTAAGAAACTTTGTACTTCTGCAACCGTTCTCGGGACCGGCCAATGTTCTACGGCCTCAATCTTCTTCGGATCCACTGACACTCCTGCTCCAGAAATTACATGTCCCAGGAACGAAATGTGGTCTAACCAGAATTCATACTTGTCGAGCTTCGTATAAAGTTGATGCTCCCTCAATGTCTGCAAGACAGTCCTAAGATGTTTCTCATGCTCCTCTTCACTGCTGGAATAGACAAGAATGTCGTCTATGAACACCACCACAAATTTATCCAAATACGGCAGAAAGATGCGGTTCATTAAATCCATGAATACTGCGGGGGCGTTGGTTAGTCCAAAGGACATTACTAAAAACTCATAATGCCTATATCTAGATCTGAATGCTGTCTTCGATATGTCTTGCTCCCGGACTCTTACTTGATAGTATCCCGATCGAAGATCGATCTTGGAAAAGACGCTAGCCTTGCTCAACTGGTCAAACAGGTCATCAATCCTTGGTAGCGGGTACTTATTCTTCACTGTTACTGCATTCAGCTTGCGGTAGTCGATGCACATCCTCGTCGACCCATCCTTCTTAGGAACTAGAATCACTGGCGCGGCCCAGGATGATTTACTGTCTCGGATGAATCCCTTAGACTTCAACTCTTCCTCATGTTGATACAACTTATCCTGTTCTGACGACGACATTCTGTAAACTCTGTCTACAATAGGCCTCGTTCCAGGGTTCAACTTAATGCTAAATTCTAGCTCTCTGACTGGCGGTATCCCTGGGAGCTCATCAGGGAAGACGTCGAGAAAATCTTCGACCACTCTCAGAATCTGTCCTGGCTCTGACACTGCTGCTGAGATGACACCTCCGGCCTGATTCTTCAAGGTTCGAGTAAAGATGAACTGTTCCATCCCAGGAACGCTGAATATGACCCTACCTCCTCTACAATCAATTGTCGCATGACTGTCTCTCAACCAGTCCATGCCAAGAACGATATCAAAATTCCCCATAGGGAATTCAATCAATAACGCGGGCAGTAAATGCCCACACACCTCTACCGGACATGAAAAGCGCACTCTGCTAACTTCTACGAGCCCATTGCCGGTGAGTATATCCATCCTTTCCGGCAATGCCTCAAACACTAGTCCAATCCGTGTAGTATATTGTGCAGAGATGAATGAATGAGTAGCGCCTGAATCAAATAATGCTACAGCGGGAAATGAGGTGACGAGAATTTTACCTGCCACTATGTCACTAGACGCTAGAGCCTCTCCCAAGGATAATGTGAGAGCCTGGCCCTGGCCCTGGCCCTGGCCCCGCGGAGCCCCTTGTTACGGCCTTCCTGGACCATGCTGTTGCTGCCTCTGAGGGCCTTCGGCTTCCTGTGCTTGGCGAAACATCTGAGCCTGCATTGGTAGACGCTGGACTAGGGGCAATACTACTAATACTGGCCCTCCACTCGGGGTTGCCACCGGAGCTGGCAACGCTGGAAACTGTTGAGCTAGTCCTCCTGGCCTCTGCATCACAGGACAAGTGGAGATACGGTGGTCTGAACTACCACACCTCAAGCATAAGCCATTCGCTGACCGACATACCTCCCTCGTGTGCCCTGCCTTCCCACAGAATGTATAGCCCTGGGGTGCTCCCTGACGCTGCTGTTGGTTCCTCGGCTGTTGATGTCGAACTGGCGCTGTATTAGTTGACACGGCCGTCCTTTATGGCGCTCCTGCATCATGAATACGTACACCGGGTGCTGGTGCCGATGTTTGCTGCATCACTCCTCCTCCAACCTGGGAATGAGATCTCTTCTGACCTCCTGTCCTCGATGCCAACCTCTGCTGGGTAAGCTCGTGCCTCCGAGCGGCCGTCAAAACAGCGTTAAACGTCTGGTAGTCGTGTCCCTCCACAAGCTGTAATAGTTCCAAATAAAGTCCCTGCTGGAACCTCATAGCTTTCTCTGGCTCCGTCGCCACCATTGCTGGGGCGAAACGGCACAATCTGTAGAACTCTGCTGCATACCCATCTACGGTCTTGCCTGCTTGCTTGAGACTAATAAACTTCTGCTGGAGCTCATAGCGAGCTACTACGTCAAAATACTTGGCCTTGAATCTTTCACTGAAGGTGGTCCAACGAACATGTTGCCTTATACCAACTTCTTCTGATACCCACCAGTCGCGGGCAAGATCCTGAAGTACTAATTTGACCTGATCAACCTTCTCATCATTTGGAACCATGGCTGCCATAAGGATGGCTTCGATGTCTTGAATCCATGCATCCGCAGTGATGGCATCCTCCGTGCCATCAAAATACCTCGGGTTCAAGCGACGGAACCTTCCTGATGCTCCCGAGTCAACCCCGGTACTCCTCTCAAGAGCTAACTGAATCCCTTGGTTCAGTAACATGTTCTGCTCCTGCTGCTGAGTCTGTTGCTGTTGGTGAGTGACAAGAATCCCTCGGATGACCTCCAGGAGTGCTACGGCATCTGGTACTGCCGTCGCTGCTGGTGCTGCAGTAGTTTCAATAACCTGCGGCTGTACTGCCTCTGGTTCCATTTCTGCTCGTGTCCGCCCTGGGGAAGGTTCTCTCCCCTGTTGGTGCCCAGTCGAGCCATGCTCTCGCTGCTCTTCCTTTTGGGCCTCACCCGCTACTGAGAATGAAGCACCCCTATAGAGAAAGATATAAGATTATCAAGTCCGAATGAGGAAGATTTCGAGGATGCAAGTCAGGTTAGAGATCAAGGCAAGGACAGAGAATTCGAGACAGAATTTCAAGGGGAACAAGTTTTGATTGAGACTCATAATAATTCGCAATACCCCACAAGTCTGAAAAACAGACCTGTATGGGCCACCACTAAAACCTTGTCACGTCCCAGTACCGAAATACGGAGACGGACTAGGCCAGCTACTCCATATGAGGTACGTAACGTCATACAGCGATCGTGGTTGTCGAGAGACTAGAGGGTGCATGCTACAATCAAGTCTCCTATGGTCCCACAGAGTTCTATGTCTCAATCAATAAAATCATATCAGCAAATAAATGAACATTAAAGATAAAGCAGTAAGGCGTCCCTGACGCTTCATCAAAATGATCATGAGAGACTAGCTTTATAATTTAGCTATCTCAGAGAGTCAGGAGTACAAAATTATACACAGCTGCAGTCTGTTTAATTACAATTATGTACTGACACAAAATATCAAGTAATCCGGCTAACAGGTGCCGGTGGCTAAATGCCGCACAAAATATAAGTAAGAGTGGTGGAGAAGAAATCCACTCGAGTCCCCGAACCGCCATGCTCCTAGTATGCACCATGGATGTCAGGGAGGAAGATCGTGTCCTCTGGCTCTGCTACGAGATCTGGCCAAACAAAACCAGCGGGGTCAGCCCCGAATAGCAAGTACCGCCAAAGGGGCACAAGAGTTAAGATTAAAAACCCAGTTAATAGAATGATTGATAATAGTAATACTTATGCAACTATTATAGGGTAGCGCAACATCCTCGAACCCATGTGGCACCCTTACAACCAAACAAGGACAAAAGGTGCCGCATGGAGTTGGGACGTGTCGTACTCTATAACTTTCACATATGTTAAAGGGTATAAACAATAAAATCTTCTGATCGTGACTTCGGTCGATAGCCTATCGTAGCACAATAACCAACCCAACAATCAAACAAAAACATGGGTTGGATCATGTACCATGATAGACCATGTTCCTCAGTCATTCACAGAAGTAGCACTTCACAACCAGAATAAGTCTTTCGTTCATAACTTCGGTCCACAGCCTGTCATAGTACGATAACCAACCCAACAATCAAACAAGAACATGGGTTAGATCCCGTACCATGACAGTCCGCTTCCCTCAGTTATTCACGGAAGGTAATATGATACGCGCAAGTCATTTTCGCGGCCAATTAAGTCTACGAGTTTCTAGTGGGACGAGGTTAACCTCGTATCATGTTATTTCAAAATTCTCAGATCGTATCTTTCCAGCAAGGCTAGCCAACCCAGGGGTTCGCGTAGACAGGTGTCATTGAGCACAGGTCCCTCGTAAGGCCACCTTGCCAAGACATATAGTATATAGCAGGAATTAATCGGATACAGTCATCCACTCGTTGCGGATGACACAGTATCCGTGGAGACCAGCCGGTACGTCGGGACAATATCTCAAGGCGGCTGGTGTAACACGATCTTGGGATTTTGCCCTCCCCATGTATCTAGTATATTTAGTTGCCTTGTTTAACCCTAGGTGAAATCTTGGACTCACATGCTGTGGCTTGCATGATTATCCTCCTAAAAGTCGTACTCAAGTACGAGTACCCCAAAAGAGGATCCATGTCAATCAGTATGTCAACATGTTCTACCCTCCTTGGTGTAATACATCATTGCAAATATGCCACGTAGAGTTACGAGTCATTTGTCGAGCATGAACGAGAACTAAAATATTCAGGTACAAGTATCAGGTAGGAACACTTTGTTCACCGGGGCACATTAGTGCTCATATCATGCTCAGGACAAAAGGCGTAAGGATATATAGCATACACAAACATTTACATATATATATACAATATAATATATACATATAAAAATATAAGGTATAGGGGAGTCCAGGTCAGAGCGCGCTCAAGTCAGGCTACGCTCAGGTTAGCCTACGCTCAGGTCAGCCTACGCTCAGGTCAGCCTACGCTCAGGTCAGCGTAAGCAAGACATACGCCTTCAAAGGGCAGCGTATGTACTGCTTACGACTCCTCTTCAACCAAGTGAGCGTATGCAAGACATACGCTCCCAAAAGGCAGCGTATGGACTCCATACGACTCCTTGTCACCCAAGTGAGCGTATGCAAGACATACGCTCCCAAAAGGCAGCGTATGGACTCCATACGACTCCTTGTCACCCAAGTGAGCGTATGTAAGACATAGGCTCCTAAAAGGCAGCGTATGGACTCCATACGACTCCTTGTCACCCAAGTGAGCGTATGCAAGACATACGCTTCCAAAAGGCAGCGTATGGACTCCATACGACTCTTTGTCACCCAAGTGAGCGTATGCAAGACATACGCTCCCAAAAGGCAGCGTATGGATCGGACTGCGCTGTGCTAAAGAGCGCGCGCAACTCAGTGACGCAAGCTAAAAAGCTCGCGCACTGCTCACTGTCTTCTCCAAAACAGCAAGAACTCTATGGTTTTGAACCCAAGCTTCAAAAGTCCCTAACTTGGTCAAAATAAGTCCAAATCCAACTTTTTAAAGGTCAAAATTGGGTAGAATAAAATTCTCTACAACATGGAACCATCAAAACTTGAAAATAATGAAGTTTGCTAGATCAAAACCAAGAAGATCCGAAAATGGTTAAAACCTAGATCTACAAAAATTAAAGCTTCAAAATGGAAAACTTCAAGTTCTAAACTAGTATAGAATGAGGAGAAGAACATATTTTGGCAAATAATTTTGTAAAAAGACATCAACATCATTTATGGATCCATCTCTTGAGCAAGTTGGTACTTGCCTTGGTTGGTGGAGGAAAGTAAATGAGAGGAAATAAATGAGAGGAGAGAGAATGAGTTGAGTTATTATATAGAATCTTGAACCCATGGGTTCATGATGAACCATTGGTGAACCAAGAATAGGTTACCCAAATGAGCCAAAACTGTAGGCCCAAATGCAGAAAATAAATTACGAAATAATATTTTGTCGAATATTTTTGGGAAATGCATGAAGAAATTCAGCATATAAATATCGTATAAATACAAAGTAAATACAATTTATCGGTTTTACATATTAAAATATGTATTCCAGGATCGGGGAGTGACAATGTACAAGGAAAGGAATTTGGTAGAGCGGAGGAGATGACGATCCACGAGCAACATCTCGAAGAACAGAGCGCAAGTCATGGCCTTAGCTAGAGCACCTGCAAAAATCATAAGAGCACACACCTAGCGAGATAACCAGGTCCTCAGAGGGATGTAACAAGATACATCAACATGCCATATAATACTGAATATAAAATATGCCACAATCAAAGAAAGTGACAAGACACTATGAGGTAATCTAACTATACTAAAGTGAATATACAGTGAGAACAAACCTTTCGTCGCATGAGCCCTGGCTGTAATGGGATCTGGTATAGTCCCCACTTGGGCACCAGTGACCGAGAGCATGACGTTCAAAAACGACAGTGGCCAACCTGAGAGGCTCATACCCGTATCTCCAACGGAGCTTCCGGGTTACAAGAGAAGTGCAATAGAAGCCCATACGACAAGGAAATATTCTACCCACCCAATGTACCTATCATGTCGCATCCACGACCATGTAACACTACTAACCGTCAAGTCTTCTAACACACAACTATTGACAGTTAGACCTAACGCACGTCCTGCACGCATCAGTGATCAGCCAACATGTAAGTCCGTAGACTATATGCTACTCATAACTCACACATCTCGTGGCACAACAGTGTCAAAGTCTATGAAATGCACTAAGCTAGTGGCAGTCCCTTAACTAAGTCCATATGCAATCAAAGGGTAAATAACAAGGTACAGCTAATATCACTGAGCAGACAGTAATCAAGAACTAGAAATAAATGAACAGTGATATGTAAATAAAATGCAACTAAAATAGACAGTATAATGGCAAGGTATCTTGCCTGGTGTTACGCCTGGTGTGGTGCAAAAATCCGACAAGTCATATCTGTCCAGTAGCCATGTTCGATGTGCAAGAGTTCGAACTTCACGAAAATTAGAAGTTCTTGATTAGTCAAGATCAATAAGTTATTTGAGGGAATTTGTGGATTACGTATAATATGCCTTAGAAAATATCTATAATATTTTAAAGCTAGAATTTTATTTGTCAAAAAAAAAATTGGTAAATATTCGTGAAAACTAGGAAATTCATTATAAATTTTGGTAACTACTTTTCGTAAAATATTTCTAAGTTAAATATTTGAAATACTTTATAGGTATACAATTTAAAAATACATTATATGTCTAGATAAATAGTTTGAAGGATAAAAACCATTTTTTAGGCTAGGTCCTAAGTTTGTAAAATATAAATATATTTTAATATGGAAACAGTAGAAAAATAAACTAATAATAATAATAATAAATACATAATATAATGATAATAATAATAATAATATTAATAAATAATAACAGTATATGTTATAATACTAATAATAATAATAAATTAATAATAATAATTAATACCTTATTTAACAGCTCATTGCTGTTACACACAAAAAACGAAATGAAGAATTGGGGGGCGGCAGAGTTACCTAGGTCGCGCACGAGCTCTCGTCGAGGGTGCTCGGCGCGGTCGCCGGCGGAGGAAAAGCTCCGGCGACGGATGAAGGAGGATCGGCGGTGTAAGATGGAGCGGGAGGCGGAGAAGCCGAGCACGGGAAGTCGGGGCGGCGGGTGGAACGGATGGGTGTGCTGGAGACGGCGGAGATGAGAGTCCCAATGGCGGGGGCGGGCGGCCGTGAGGACGCGGCCGGCGACGTCGAGCTCGGAGGACGGGGTCCTGTACGCTGGCGAGTCAAAAGCTCTATGGGGATGTGCACTCACCACGAGAGGCATCTCAGTCCGGCGGGGCCGCCGAGGATGGTCGCTCGCCTACGGATGGGCGACGGTGAGGCACATAGGAAGGGGATTACATGGGGCCACTCCGGCGGTGCTTGGCGGAGGCGTGGAGAGCTCGTCAGGTTAGGGTTTCCTACCCTTCTTGCCTTTCTCTACTGTGGGGTTTTCGTGATGTGGTCGGCGGTCGGAGGAACCCGTCGCGGAGGTGCGGCTGAGGTTTGTCGGAGAGATGGGTCTGGTGAGAGGAGGAGAGGGTGAGCGTGGCGATGATGATGGTGACGGGGGTGGCGTTGCTTGGTGGTTGGTGGTGTTGGCGAAGTCGTTAGCACCGATGGGTTTGGCGAGGGCTTCGGTATTGGTGGTGACGGTGATGATGGCGTTGGGATGATGGCGGTGGCGATGATGAGTCGAAGAAAAGTGGCTGTGGTAGTGTTTCCGTAGGCTTAGGTTTATGGGGTCGTCGTGTCCGAGGTGTGGACACGGGGAGGAGAAATAATATATATGTACAATCGATCATAGTGGAAATGATGGACACCGACACGGTGCACAACACCTTGTGGAGAGAATTGTGGAGAATATAAATTTTTGGATGAGTACATGCCTTTTATAGGATGTGGGAATTCCCAGTTGGATAAAGATTGGAATTATTTAAATCCCAATTAGATAAATCCCCTATTAATTTAAACTGATTTAAAATAGCTCAATCCAAATCAAATCAAATCTAGGTAAATTCTATCCTTAATTTAAACTATTTTTAAATAAAGTAAATAAAATCTTTTCCAGTTAAATTTACCATATTTAATCAAATATTAAAATTAACAAAATCCTAAATATCATTTTCATAGTTAAATAAATATGAAAATAATTAATTTCGAAAATTACTATAAATACTTAAATATTACTTTATAAAATAGCTTTTATAAATAACAAAACATTTTAAATATCAACTTTCAATTTTTGCAAAATAGTTGGAATACTTTTCATATAAAGCACAATTTTTCAAATCACTATTTATTTTTAAATGACGAACAAAGTAGCTCTTTTTAGAAATAAAAATATTTACCACCTATTATTTTGAAAATTAAATTCTTCTATATATAAAATAAATTTCATAATAAAAATATTTTTCTAAAGTATGTAACTCGACACATATTCGCACTCGTCGAGAAATTACGAACGCAAATCTCGCACGTTACGTAATACCAAAGTGACTCATGTGCGACGTATAGATACGAAATACAAAATAAAAAAAATTGTAGTAGAAATTTTAGGGGGTTTACATAACATGGCAGTGCCTACCTAGGTGAAGGTGTCCCAGGTTAAAACAAAATTCAGTTTTCAATCTCAGATTCCAACAGTGAATGGGTGTGTGAACGTGGGAATCAATGTGAGAAAGCAGTGTGCATATCAGTGGTTTAGTAGTGTGTGTGTGTGTTACTAACAGGAAGGGTGTGTGATATCTCAGATTTAGATACTGAAGGCAGGGGTGAAACTCAGTTGTATTGCGACAGGAATAATAAGGAATTGACAGTTCACAACTGACAGTTTGGTATTCCAGTTTTTTGACAGTTCTAGGTGATTCGAACTAATAATTAACACCAATCATGAGAACCCTAACATGAGACTAAAACCTAGATACATGAAGATGAATTTAACATTGCAAGAATCATTTAGAAATCAGTAAAATCAAATTCGAATTCTCAGAAATTCACAAACAGAGAATTATGTATCAGCAATTGGGGAAAAATCTAAATCGAATCCGAAATTCAAACAACAATTCGAAACTAATGGTTGGTAAACCATGGGCTACATGTGCACATGCCACACAGTGTGTGTGTCGTGTCCCCAAAGTGGGACACGACGTGTCCAAAACTACGAAATACAACGTATTCGAGTAATGCATCAGACAGCCTCGTGCAGCGAGGACATGGCCTCGTGCACGCGACACAGGGCACGACACGACTCGTGCTCGTGCCCATGTGTTCGCCCCATATAGGGCTACACTCATGTCGCCATGCACTGCATCCCCGTGTCCCCGTGTCGTGTCAAAACGTGCGTATCAGTGGCACTTGTGCACGCGTGTGTGCGTGTGGTCGAGACAGTGCAGTCAGGATTTCTCCCAAACCGCTCAACGAAATCATCCCAAATTTTGTGTGTGTTGTGTCAGTGATTGCCCGTACCCACACACCAATTTTTAGGTATCGGGGTGCCGTGCCGTGTCCGCTAGGACACCCGAGCAGTATGACACTGCACGAGCCCCGTGCGGTGTCTCGTGCATGAGGTGCGTGTCCAATTCCGACACGAAAATGACACAGTCTCCAACTCAGTCTTCACAAAAGTTAATATACATATTTAGATCTACAAATTCAGGTAATTAGATTTACAAAAATCGAAAATAATTTCCTAAGTGGCATTTAATCAAACACCTACACAACACTATGACACGTGTCCTATACGGACACCAAACGGACACGAAATCGACCCAAATTTTTGGGACAGCTAGGGGACTCCTAGATCTAGCCCTAAATGCAAAGAAAACAGAAATTTAAATCAATTTGGGGAGTTTTATCTATAGGTGCAAAAAGCATAAAAAGCTCTAAATGGGGGGTGTTCTTCTTGATGGCCAAACTCTCCAAATTGCTCTCCAACTGGGATCGGCCTCCATGAACAATAAGAGGAAGCTAATTAGAACCTAATGCAATTGGTTTGGGAAGAAAAGGAATTAAAATGGAATTTTTAGGGTTTTAGGAAGTTTAGAACTAACCTTTCTTTCTAACTTTGCAACTCTTTCTAAAGGGAGGCTAACCTAATGGAAGAGAGTATAAATAGGTAGGGATTCCTATGTGGGTGTGGCCAGCCATAGAATTAGGGTTAGGGTTAGCTAATGGGTTGGGCTTTGGGCCTCTACTTGTTAAGTCATAAGTCATGATTCCAATGTCCTTAAGTCATGAACCAAAACCTCTAATCAATAGGTCACCTATTGCTAATCTTGATTCTAATGACTAAACATGGGTTAACTTATATTAGACTAGGATCACATAACCTAACCAAGGTACTCATAACTAGGGTTAGCTAATTGGTCAGTCCACCAAGGTCAATATTAGTCAAAGTCAACCTATTCAACCATCATTCAAATCAACTCAAAATAAATTATAAATTCAAATAAATTATATTAAATTCAAATAACCCTAAAATGAAAAAATACCCTCTAGGGTAAAATGAAAAATAAGTATCCCAATAACATGGTTAGGCTCTAGGTCAACCAGTCTCCAAGGTTACACTATCAAAACACCAAAATCATAAGTCATGATTTAAAATAGTTTTAAAATGATTAAAAAATCACCAAAAATCATATCATGATTTAAATATCATTATTAAAAGAGTAAAATTACAAAATTTCAAAATTACCCTCATTTTAGAAACTGGGTGTCACATGATGTGTGTTGGTGCACCTTGGATTATGGTGTGGTGTATTCGCGTGGGTCATGTCCCTATCAACTAGCTTTTTGTCATTTGCAAGAAGGTCTTTGTATTTGATAGAGGTAGCATATTCTCTTTGGTTAGCAGCAAGTGTCTTGTGCATAGCAAATTCATATCCTTCCTTGAGGGATTGAATTTCAACATCCTTTTTCTTGATGACATCTTGGGATTCTTGAAGCTTGAGTCGCAGAGACTCTATCTCATCGGTGTCAGAAGCAGGAGATTTTCCTTTTATATCAAAAATGTTGTTAGAAAGTCTTTTTATTTCTTGTTTGTGAGTATCAACCTCTTTGAGAGATTTCTTATACTTAATTCTTATAACCTTGTGTTCATCGTCTAATTCATAGAGAAGTCGTCGAGTACCTCAATTGCCATGAGACAACCATTTGTATTATTCTTGCATTTTTTGTCGTTATCCGAGTCGCTAGCATCACTTTCACACCAGATGCTAGTGTTGGCATATTTTGTGGAAGATGAACTTCCTTTGCTGGACTTCTCGTATTTGCTAGGTTCTTTTCTTCCTATAGGACAGTCTCTCTTGATGTGTATGGTTCTCCTACAGTTGTAGCAAGCGGGTTCTTAATTGTTGTCTCGTCTTGTACGGTTTGCTTTATTGAACTTGAGGAACTTTCGGAAGTGCTTGGTGGTAAGAGCAATTTCTTCGTCATCCGATTCGTCATCGTCGAAACTATCTCTTGAAGTAGACTTGGTAACCTTGAGAGCAAGATACTTTTCTATTTCCTTCGTCTTTTTCTTCTCTTTCTTTTGTATGGAGGATTCCTCTTGGTTCTTCTTGTCTAGCTCATGTGTCATAAGCTTTCCCATGAGGGTCTCAAGGTTCATGATTGTTAGATCATTTCCTTCAATAATGGCGGTAGCTTTGGGATTCCATCCTTTCGTTAATCTCCTGAGAATCTTTCTAATCTTTTTGTGAGTGAGATATTTCTTGCCAAGAGAAGAGAGAGATTAATGATATCAAATAAACGAGTAAACATAAAAGTAATAGACTCATCTTGTTTCATTTTAAAAGATTCATATTATTGTGTGAGTCTACTAATCTTTGATTCCTTCACTTGAGAAGTTCCCTCGTGAGTGACTTCCAAAAGTTTCCAAATTTTATTGGAAGTTTTGCAAGTAGAGATCTATTGAATTCATTGCTATCGAGAGCGCAATAGAGAGCATTCATAGCTTTTGCGTCTCCATTAGCAATCTTCTTATCATTCTCGGGAAGTTTATCGCTAAGGGTCTTTGAAATAACTTCCTCAATAGCTATGGAAGATTTAGGAATGCTATTTACTACACAATCCTATAGATCGAAGTATAGAGATTTTAAGTAAAAGCCCATCCTGATTTTCCAGTAGTTATAGTTAGTTCCATCAAATAGAGGAGTTTATTTGTGGAGTGTCCCTCATTGTGGAATGAGTTGGTGCTAGGGTTAGTGGCCATGGATCACTCTAAGGATGTAAATCCAAATCAAGAGACAAGGCTCTGATACCAATTATAGAACCCTAGAGGAGAGGGGATGAATAGGATAATAAAATAATTACCAACAATAAATAGAAATTTAGAGGATAGTAAATGAGAGAGAGAATCAAACACTCGATGTATCTTGGTATCCTCCCAAGGGATACTCCAGTCCTGGAACTCTCTCCGACTTTAATCTACTATTTGAGTAAATAGTTACACACGAGTTTGGATCCGAAGAACTCGTCAACTTCAACACGAGTTTGGATCCGAAGAGCTCGTTAACTTCTTACACACGAGTTTTCTTCTGAAGGCTCGTCAACTTCAACTTGAAAGAAAGAAAGCTTTTGATCTTCTAGAACACTTTGAAGATCGAATGTTACAACTCTTGAATACTCTAGCATTTTTGGTTGGATGACAAATTAAAGCTTTTGGTAGAGTAGTAATGGTGAAGCTCTTAGTAGTTAAGGAAAATTTAAAGCTCAAGTGGATGCCTTCAAAGAGATGGCTCAACCACTTTAAATAGAACACCAAGAGAACTAGTTATTTAATACTCCAAACATACAGCGAATGGAATTCCGTCGGTACAGACCAAAATTTCGTCGGTGTACCGTTCTGAACAGTAACGGTAATAAATCTAGCCGTTGGAGCATTTAATGCTAAGGATCTGCCCATTCAAAAATCAAAAGTTTTGCAAAACGAAATACCGTCGGTACGAATTGGTGTACCGTCGGTATACCACACTACTAAAATAAGTCAAATCGACGACGAATTTAGCGACTCCAAAATGAACGTCGCTAATTTTTGGGAGTTTAGCGACGTTTTACTAATACGTCGCTATTCGTCGCCAAAAGCGACCAATAGCGACGTCTGGCGACTACAGTTTATTAAATGGGAACCTGCATCGCAAGTTCGTTGGTAAACGTCGCTGATCTAGCGACGAAATTAGCGATGTCCTAAAATTTTGTCGCTATACGCCACTAGTTGGCGACGTTGAGCGATGTCGTCTCGTGATGTCGTTAAAGTTTTTACTTAGGGCACGCTGTTTCCTTTTTTTTCCCTCACTCGAAAATTTTCGAAACTTTCTAAAATCTCACCCCCTCTCCCGGCGACCCCCTCGACCCCCGGCGACCCTCTAACCCCCCCCCCCCCGGCGACTTCCTCCCCCCCGGCGACCCGTACCCTCCCGTCGAGCTCCTCCTCTCCCATTTCGAGCTCCTTCTCCTCTTCCTCAGGTAAACCCTAACCTAACTCCTCTCCCTCCTCCACCTCCTCCTTCTCTCCTACGGACACACACACACACAGAGACACACACACACACACGGACACATGGACACACACACACACTGAATCTAACCCACATGTAGTAATTCATTTGAATTCAATATCACTCTTCAGGAAAATAGGGTGTGCTTTGCTGTTGATTAAATGTGGCAGCATGCTTTAGCATTGCACTAGCAGCAGGGAATGCCCCTAGCCATGGTTGAGTGATGACCTACTGTGGGGAGGCCATCTGGCTTTGGCAGGCCACTTGGCTGTAGCAGGGGAGAAGTGTGAGCTCGGGCTTGGCCAGGCAGTGTTGTCACCCTCACTTTTTCAAGATAGGGGTAAAATGGTAATTTTCTATTTTTGAATATTTTGGGAATTTTAT
>JANAVB010030220.1:37791400-37836400 GCA_029216955.1 Iris pallida
CCACTTGGCTCTAATGTTAGAGTGGTTTAAGGGTATGAATATATAAAGGGTAATCGGGTAATTTCAAGATACGGGATACGGGTAGTCGGTTTAACTTGAAACTTAGGTGACTTGATAGGTACACCCTATAAATGTCATATTTGAACCAATTTCGGCTCGGTTGACCCAGAGTTAACTTTTTACCCAAAAGTCAATAATGAGTCAACCCTTTGTCTAAATTTGACCAAATCCAAACTAGAGTTGACCAGTTGACCAAAAGTCAACTATTGGTCAACACTTGACCAGTTTGACCTAGGGTTGGCCTAGAGTTGACCAGGGTTGACCAGATGACTAAAAGTCAACTGTAAGTCAACTCTTGACCCCGTTTGACTTGCTTTGACTTATTTTGACTTGCTATGACTAGGATGACCTAGAGTTGACTTATTTTGACTTAGATTGACTTGACATGACTTAGTTTGACCTAGATTGACTTGACAGGACTTAGTGTGACTCAGTGAGACCTAGTTTGACCTAGATTTCATATCATGTATTAGAAATCATTTATAACTTTGTTAAACCTAAATTAACATGCAATATTTCATCTTTAGGTCTCTGATTACCACTCTGAGCATTGATATACCCTACAGCTCAGGACAGTAGGCGTGTACATTCACTGATAGTTTTTATTGTCTTGATATCTGCTATATCCGATTCAGTTGTAGTGTCTTACTCGATTTCCAGTCACGATAGTTCACGGATATACGTTGGATCACGATATGAGATATTGTTCCTAGATTTATGGGTATATTGGTACATTTTTTGTCTTGTTCCATGTACTTGTATAGACACCGATTTCTAAGGGGACTTGCTACCCTCTTATGGAATCACGTGCCATGACGTGTCATGTCCAGATCCATTGTACTATTCAAAAATGGGGAATTATTAGGGGCTATGTGATCCAAGCCACCCTGTCACTATATTCTTGTGCTCGTGCCACTCTCCCCTCACGTAGGGTGTAGCGAGATCCTATTTTCCTTGTACTTGCTATCCAGGTTGGCCGGCATGACCCTTCCTAGATTTTTTTTGTGATTGTCGAACCAAGTGGATAGTCGCCCTGTAACATATCCCAAGCCGATCACATAACGCTCTAATAATTCAAGGCATATTTTTATATTTACTTTATCTTATCATGTATCCTGCTCTGTTCTACATTCAGTACTTTCTCACCATTCTATGATATATAGTTACTCACATGTTTTACATGCCTTTACGTTGTACCTTGATTGGAGACTAGGTTCTGCTCGGGCGATGGGTTACAACCCCGGTCCTTGTTTGGTTTAAAGGTTGTAACTCAGTTTTCGAATGGTTCCCTCGTCTTCCTATATTTTTGCCTTGTATTTTATTATATTGTCTCTTATAGAATTTGTCAATTCACATGGAACTGCTGTTAATGCTTGTACTTGCTCATTTTTCTGACAGGATACCGTTGATATATATTACAGATGATTCTGAGACAGACTGCTCGACCTATTATGGGCTCGAGTTAGATGGAGTAGTTCAGGACCATGGCCTGATAGTAGAGCCACTAGACTTTGCACTCCCAGAGTAGTGTAGCTTAGTTGAGTTTTCCTGAACTGCGATCCAGCTATTACCATCAGACTGTAGTTTTCTATATTATATTTTGTGATCCTGTGATGTTGTATATATATCTGGGCTTGTGTTGGATACTGAACTTATTTTCTATCTCATCTATCATATTTTTCTCTTCTGTGCTATCTACCTTAGTTTTATCTTGTGATTAAGACTGTATTGCTATACCACCTCCACTCGAAGTGTATATACTGTACAGGTACCTTTATATTATTAGTCGTAGTATTTACAGACATTATATACAGCGTTCTACCGTCGATACTGCGGCGTAGGCTGGACGTACCCACGTGCTCGTGCCCCTGATAAGGGTGCGGGTTATGACACATTTTTGTGGTAGCCCATGCAGGTCTGTGTCGTAAATAGTGTGATCTCGTAATGGTGCTCGACTTAGAGTACTAATTACGAGCCTGCAATTAGGACGTAGGACCTAGGATATGATAGGAGTCTCTCAATCACACCGAAGAAAAATTTTTGATCTTTTGATCATCATGATAACTCTCCTTGTATTAAATTAACTGTCCTTCTTTGATAATATTTTCTCATGTGCAATATTGATCTCTTTGTTTCAATTCGTCTCCAGGATGACGAAGACGTACCCGCAGGCCACTGGATCGAGTAGCTTGTACGAGAGATCTGACCAGGCTGAGGAGGAGGTTCAAGAGACTGCCCCCAGTATTTCCACTATCCCGAAGGCCGTGGCAGTTACGCAGGGAGGTCTACCACCTCCACCCCAGAGGGTTTCGGTCGTCGTTCCAGAGATGCTACCGCCACCACCTCCGATACCGCCGGATACACACTACATGTTCCTTCTCCTTCAGCAGATGATGGAGACACAACGAGCCCAGGCAGAGGCGTCGTAGCACCAGACGAAGGTGTCATACCGTTAGATTGAGATACTGAGGCAGAGCATGGAGAACTCGCATCAGCTTGTACTAGCTGCCATGGAAAGAGTGGTACCGGGTACGGTACAGGGCACTACTGGCCAGCAGCCATACCAGCAGTAGTCTAGGCCAGGGACAGTATTAGACTTTAGGAAGATGAGCTCCAGGGACTTTACGGGCACGGAGGGCATCCTTTATGTAGACGATTGGCTAGAGGACGTACAGCGGAGTATGGAGCTGGCAGAGCTTCCTAGAGGACTTTGGGTTTCAGCCGCAGCTAGCCGATTCTTCGACATTGTGCTAACATGGTGCCGCACGGATCCTCGTACGTCGGTGAGAGGGCTGACATAGGAGAACTTCCGAAGGATCTTCAAGGAAAAGTTCTTCCCGGACGTGGCTCTTACAGCATTGCAGGGCCAGTTTATCGGTCTAGTACAAGGGAACTCGTCGATGGACGAGTGTTTGCCATTGATTGTAAAAGAACAGAACAATTATCGGAGGACTGAACTTAGACTCATAATACAAACTCGCTTGTACAAAGAAAGCCTAGGGACGAAAACCTAGGAACAGCAATCTAAGTATAATTGTTTATTTTAGATTCTGGGGGGTGACGGTAGAGGCTCGGGAAAGCGACGGCAGCTCTGCCTTACTCCTTGGACGATCGGGTGCAACCTTGGCTCTGTAGAAGAACTGCTTGGCATTGATGAAGAAATGCACTCCTTTCAATTTCTCTATGACTCTCTGGATCCGAGGGGGGTGTGCTCTCTCTCTCTCTCTGCTCTTTGCTCCCTGTTTGTCTATGTCTCTTCTGTCTCTCTTGCAAGGGAATGGCATCTTGCTATTTATAAGAGTGGGGGCATCATCAGGGTTTTGTAATGATTGCCCATTCTCAAAAGTCGGCAGTTAAGGATCAATAAATCTGTGCCGTTCATAATAGATTTGAGCAATTAATGTGATTGCATCAAATCTCTGTGGGTAATTAATGATGATTGCCATAAATCCTCATGATTTATTATACCAAGCTCGGATCCTCTGCCACGTGTTCAATTTGATTCATTGTAAATGATCTGATTTTATCCCAGTAATTATGAGGATGGCACTAAACCTGGTTGTTAGGATTTGTTGATGAATCTTGCCACGTGTTCCACTATTATTAGGCTGATAGCTGTAGGGACACTGGCAGAACCGCGAGCCACTTAGGAAATCTGAGCCGCATGAGGATTACCCCCCCACTGAGCCGCATGAGACTGGCCACGTGTCAAGGCTACTTGGGAGTGGCCTCTGAACATTTGAACCGCATGGAGATGATCTGAGCCGTATGAGTGTAGGCGACCGCATGATGGATGGCTTCTCAGTGAGCCGCATGAAGATAGTCCTTGTGAGCCGCATGGGTAGCCTCTGCCTGAGCCGCATGGGTAGCCTCTGCCTGAGCTGTATGGGTGGCCTCTTTCTGAGTCGCATGCGACTGTCCACGTGTCAAGGCCGTATAAAGGCCTTTGGGGTTTGGCGGATTGTGTCAGAGATATCCTTCGTTTCCCTAGGAGTCTGCCATTATGACAGAGTCACTATTACATCTTTCTGTCATTGGTCAGAGCTGTCAGCCGTCAAGGCATTAAATACAGTAAAAGATAAAGGGAAGAGCTGTTGAGGGCCACGTGGCTCCTCTCTGGGCCGCATGGGACTATTCGAGCCGCATAGACGCTTGAGCCGCATGGGTCCCTGAACCGCATGAGCTCTCTGAGCTGCATGGGGATCCTTGGCCGCATGGATCTTTCTTTATCCTTTTCCATGCTTCTACAAGACCCCCTTCAAAGTTTTCAATTTACAAAATTGAAATACTTTGAATAAGAAGCATGGCTATGTATAAACTCTTCTGGCCGCATATGATGTCCTTGCCGCATGGATGTCCCAACCGCATAGCCTCCTCAGCCGTATTGGTCAATCAGCCGTATGGATCCTTTGGCCGCATGGGCTGTCTGGCTGCATGAGCTCCTTGCCACGTCATCCTGTCACGTGTACAAATCTTTTTGCATTAATTGTTGTTTGATTCTAAGCCCGCTTTTTGGGGCAGGATCCCAAGAGTCTAGCCCTAAATAATCAGATCGCCTTGATAACCGAAGAGTCGGTTATACTGTTCGTGGACCGATGCGTCGGTTCATTGGGGTTCTGCCTATAAATAGCAGGGTGTTTGGAAAAGACTTTCTTTAACTTTCTGCTATTGCCCTAAACCTCTTGTCTTCGTCCTCTTTCTCTGATCATAGTAATTGCTCCCAAGAAGACTGTTGCGGCGAAGAAGGCAGTGTCTTCATCGGCAGTGAAGGGTAAGAAAGCTGCTTCTGCGACGACGGATGTGGCAGCTCCTCTGCCAGCTGACGTACCCGTAGTTCACCCCGACGTCCATCCCGCTATCGATTGTAAGGACCTTTTGCGTGAGTTTGGAACCCTGACTATCATGGCTACGTCGCATATTTTATGCGCGAGCCTCCATCTTCTAGTGTGTCGCATGCACGTCTCGAGCCGCATGGGGTATGTTCCATGTCGGAGCCGCATGAGATCTGTTGTTGTGACCGCATAAGTACTTCTCTAGCGGGGCCGTATAAGCTCAGCATAAACTCACTTGATTTGGACCGCGTAAGCCTATTCGAATTGGACTTTATGAACTTATCTGCATTTGAGCCGCATAAACGTGTCTCTAACGGGGCCGCATAAGCTCACTTGATTTGGACCGCATATGCTCGCTTGAACTCGTCTTGTCCTATGAGCCTTTTAAACTTATTCGAACTCTATCTTATGAGGTTGTGTTTGAACAGAGCCGCATAACTATGTTTAGACACTGTAACATGAGTCTCCACTAGTCGGAGCCGTATTGGGCCGCCTGAGGCTTCTTTGAATCCGAGCCGTATAGGCTTGAGGGCACTAGTCGTGCCCAGCTCCCTAGTGACGAGCCTTTAACGAGGAAAAATATCCTAAAGAACCAACCTTTCCACTTCCTATGTGCCATGATAAATTCGGAAAAGTTGGAAGGAGAATACCTGAAACCTGCATTTTTCTTTGGAGACGCTTTGACTGTGAAGAACAGTCAAGTTCAGGATATATCGGAGAACTGGAGCTTCATCTCTAACGGATTGCAATCTGCATCCCCCAAATGGAGCGTCACTTCCCATTATCTTGGTTCAATATGTTCCTGCTGGACAGGAAGATAGAAGAATCTTTGACTCCTACCCGGAATGGGATGTTTGTGGGCGACATCCATTACAACAACAGTATGAAGTCAGTATGTGCCGGCAAGGTGCATGCCAGCCGTTATGTAATGGGATGGGCCCCGGGTGCTTTCTTGAATGTGCCGGGCCCCAATTTCACATTTTCTTCAGCCGATACTTTCCTGAACCAACTTGCTCGGATAGGCTCCTATCCAATCGGCCGGTTGGCACTCCCAAGTTGGATACACCCCATCCCCTCATGGATCAATCTATCTATGTAGATCTCGCGAAAGTATGAGACTTTTCTGCATGAGATTGGTCTTTATCACGCTATTCAGGACACCAGCCATGGCTTACCTGTAAACAAGAAGTTATTTATGGCTTTGCTGGAGATGTACAACTGCCGTACGGGAACCTTCTATACCCCCGTAGGGGAAATGGGACTGGCACTCCATGAGATACATGCGATTTCCAAACTTTCCTGGGGGGTTGAAGCTTTTGAAGCATATACTCCTACGAATGAGGAGTTCGAAGAGCTGGAAGAACGATACTCGGGATTCGTGGCTACTTATCAGAAAATACTGTGCCACTATAGTACGTGCCAGCACATAGCCAAGAAGGAAAGCTGCTCGAAAGGGAATGTTCCCCATACTAAGGACTGGGTGAACTATCTCTTCTCGATGGGAGCCTCAGGCCGAGTTACTTCCCGAAGTCCTCAATCCCGGAAGGCGGTTCAGGCTTTGATGTCGTCGACGAAGAGGGTGGCCTCTACCAGCGACAGATTTAGAAGTAAGACCGAATCTTTTGGTTATTTTTATCAGGATACCCAAGAGCTATCAGAGAAGGCGCTCCTAGCAGGATTTTCGATGGTATGGCTGTGGAATTGCGTCGTCTCAGGAGGAGCTGGATCTATTGAAAGAATTAACCGTAATTTTATTCTCCCTGCTATTAAGCTAGTTTTTAGAGTAAAACTAGCTCTTCTTTCGGCCATGGTGTGCAGCATACACCGTGGCCTCCATACTTTTACGTCCAAGGTCATCGCCTGCGAGGTGACAAAGGACTTTGAAAGGACTGAGCTGCCCTATCATTATCTGATGGGGTGGCTATTAATGCACTACCAGTCTTTGATGAGACCGGGTTCTGAAGACGGCATGATTGCTGATGACGCTTTTATCTTCCGTTATCGCAATGAGTCTTGGGAGTATGAAACCATGCATGCCTGCCGGATGGCGCTGGCGAGAGCAGATAGGTACAACTTTTTCGAATCCGTCCCTCGTTTTACTGCTGAGAAAATAGCGGGTGTTCACCTCGATGGTATTGGTCCTTCTCAACTTCTAGACGGCCAGATGCTCTTGTGGTTGCGTAACATCCGCCCTGCCCACCTGGTATACCGTAATCGTAATGCCGTCTTCCTGGAACCTTACCTACCTAGCAAGTTTGCTCGTCAGTTTGGGTATAGCCAACTTTTTCTGGATAGTCCCAGCTCTTGCCTGGGTTTTGAGGGTAGCCTCCTTGACGGCATCAGGGCCTAGCATTACTATGATACATTCCACACCCGTGCCACTTTTTCGGTTCCTGCCATTGAGGCATCGGTAGAGATTTTGTACATGGCGGCCTTGTACCATGTCATGGCGAACAAGCTCCCGATTGGTTTTAGTCCGGATACCAGTTATATCGTTGGTACTGGCTTGGATGAGAAGCCCCAAGGGGACAAGACGAGGAAGAAGAAGCAAAATAGAATCGACGTGCCCGACTCAGACTCCACCACTACAGATGATGAGGACGAGGAGCGTGATGCAGATGACTCTTCTTTCCCGGTGGAAGATATTGGGGTGGATCAGCCGCCTGTCGTACCTGGTTCTGCACGGAAGTGTAGCAGACAAATCTCCCCTGTTGGCGATATTCCTCACTCCCGAAAATTGGCTGCGACCAGACGTCGCAGGCTAACTATAAGGGAGAGAAACGAGGAGGTCGACCCCACTTCGGAGGTAATGCGAATTGCTACCATTTTTATTCAGTTCTTCGTTTCCTCTAGTTTTGATCTTTAATCATTTTTCTTCCTTCCCGTAGGTATCAGAAGAAGAGGAATCTCAAGTCGTCGAGGTCATGCCTCAAGATGACGGGGGTTCCGACAGACCTGTCCCCGAAATTACAGAATTTCATCAAAATAACGCTGATAGATTCGTACCTTCCTTTGGGGTGGCTGGAACAGAAGAGCCAGCAAAATTTAACTTGGAAGTCGCGGGTGAGGAGACCACGCCAGTTGCGAGTGAGTTACAACCTCCATGCTCCTCCCCTGGTAAGATAAGCCGAATTTTAACTTGCGATGAGGCCTATCTGCTCTATCATCACGTCCTTCGGGTTACGTCGATTGATGGTTCCTCTGGTCATACAGGTCCTGCCTCTCCAGTGCCCATGATGGACATTATTGAGACAGGCTCTGCCGAAGAGGCATTGGCGGAGAGGAGCGCACCTCCTTCCCTTTCGGTTCGTCTTGCGGGGCCTCCCGCTGTCTCGATTTCGGAAAGTTAAGTGGTGGGACAGCCGGAACAGGGGACAATAGTCCTTACATCTTCTTCTGCTCAAGCGGCTCCGAGAGTTGACCTCTCAGCCCTGCCAAGTGTACAGGCTCTTCGAGTGGCGGAGGAAGACTTAGCTGCTATTCGTGCATCGTTTCTCTCGAAATTTGTCCCCTTGGTGGCAAGTTCTAGCACACCTCCTCCGATATTGCCGGCCACGCTTTCTTTGACGCCGTCCTCTACAGAAGTTCTGGACGAAGCGTTACAGGACGTGGTTGGCAGCTTTTATCGTCACCTGAAGAGGAGGATAGTGGCTGATGTGGAAAGAGGGACCTCTTTCGTCTTGGCCCGGCAATGCGCCCAGGGTCAGATTGATATCCTTAAGACTCTTCTCGGTGGGACAGGGGTAGCCGCGCTTCTGGAGGTAAAATTGCTAGAGGCTGATCAGCTGGTAGGCCAGCTTCAGGTGCTACGGCAGGCTGATCTGTCTGCTGCTATAGATCAGGAGCGCGGTTTTCTCACAGCTGCTGTAGAAAAGATAAGGACTGCTCAGGATAAGACCAGGCCGACCATGCTGAAGGACCTCCACGATCTGTCTGATCGCTATGATGAGTTGAGCCGCGAGAGTGAAGACATCACGGCTCGGGAAGCGACTGCCTTCCATGGGATTATTGACACGCGGGAGCAGATCCTTGAGATTCAAAGGACGTTAGCTTTCCTGGAGTCTGAGTTTGAGGCTGCCCGTACCGAAAAGGGGCTAATTATCCAGGAGGCTGACAGAGTGAATCGAGCTTCGGCTGATCTGGAAATTACCCTAAGGAAGTTAGAGGACGACTAGCAGGCATACATGGACTTGAATAATACGGAACGGTTATCCCAGGAAGCGGAGCACCGGGCTAAATAGCGGCTTGAACAGGGGACCACCTTGGTGAAGAACCGTCTTCTGGAATTTTGCAATGTCGAACCGTAGACTGTCTTTTTCTTCTTTTTTTTCGTTCTTCTTCTTTCATTAAATGGAACATTATCCCTAGAACATATAGTACTTTTTGCCTTCCAAATAAAAGAGCATGCTTTATTCCATCCTTTATTTGTACTGCCTGTTGTGCTTGTGGTGTTATGGTGGCGTTAGCCCTGAATGGGGGACCTATTTGTGGACCTGTTACCCTCGGCATACTTTGGTTTTAGGTACGGATAACAAGTTTGATTGGGGATACCTAGAACAGTTCTACGGTAAGGTGGTCATGGACGCTCCTGGTATCGGAAGAAAGAATGCGATGGAGCAGCTGAGCTCCCGGTACATGATAAGAAATGATGGGCCTGTACTAAGAAACTTAGCAAAGGACCTTTGTGGGCCTATTATCCTTGGCGTACCTTGACTCAGGATATGGATAATAGGATAAAAGGGAACCAACATGTTTACCATTGATTGTAAAAGTACAGAATAATTATCGGAGGACTGAACTTAGACTCACGATACAAACTCGCTTGTACAAAGAAAGCCTAGGGACGAAAACCTAGGTACAGTAATCTAAGTACAATTGTTTATTTTAGATTCTGGGGGGTGACGATAGAGGCTCGGGAAGGCGACGGCAGCCCTGCCTTACTCCATGGACGATCGGTATGCAGCCTTGGCTCCTTGTGAAAAGATGGTTGGCGTTGACGAAGAAGTACTCTTTTTGCTCCTCTGTTGCTCTCCTGGCTTCTCTCTCTCTCTCTCTGTGTATTCTCTCTCTGACTCTGTATTTTTTTATTCTTTTGTTGCCCGGGGGGTCTTTGCAGAGAAATGATACTGGCTATTTATAAGAGTGGGGTATGATCATTAGGGTTTACTAATGATCATTTGTTTGGAATGTCGGCACTCCTTCAATCTATCTGAACCCTTGATCCTGATTACAATGAATCTAGGCCATTAATGCGGATAGCACCGAATCTTGTGAGCAATTCATGTTAACTGCTTTAAATCTTCATGATGGATTATACCAATGTCCGATTGCTCGCCACGTGTCCTATTGGCTTTATGATAAATGATATGCCTTGATCTCGGTAATTATGATGATGACATCAAATATATTTGCTGAGATTCGGTTAAATCCTTGATTGATTCGATGCCACGTGTTTTAATTGTGGGGCCTGCCAGAGCCGCATAGGATAGGCAAGACTTGAACCGCAGGAAGGTAATCTTCATGAGCCGCATAGGATAACGCCTTATTGAACCGCAGGGGATGAACTCTTAATGAGCCGCATATGCATAATCTCTACGAGCCGCATAAGCTAGCGTTGTATTGAGCCGCAGGGATTGGGCTCTCGGTGGGCCGCATATGGCTGATTTCTGCTGGCCATATAGGGTGACTTCTTAGTGAGCCGCATGAAGCTATTCTCATTTAAGCCGCATGAGACGTGCCACGTGGCAATCTAGGACTTCTGTCGGATCGGGTCAGAGATTTTCTTCTTTTCTCGAAGAGTCTGTCATTATGGCAGAACCATTATGACGCTTTATGTCAGAGCCGTCACAGTCATCGAGTCGTGTCAGGGCATTAAATGAGGCCACCACTCAAATGGCCAGCTGTAGGGGAGGATCCCAAGGGGGGATATGGCGTCGATCGAGCCGCATATTCCTGCTGAACCGTATACACTTCCGAGCCGCATGAGACTGAGAGTCCTCTTTGAACCGCATAAGACAGCACCTGTATGAGCCGTATGGGCTTCTTCTCCGGAGCCGCATGGACCATTATTCTGATATTTTCCATGCTTCTACAGGACCCCTTCAAAGTTTTCAATTTGCAAAATTGAAACACTTTGAATAAGAAGCATGGCCCCGTTCATGTCGCATAAGTGTCTCAGTCGCATAAACTCATCTGGCCGCATAGGCTCTTTGCCACGTGTCCTGACTACGTGTGCAAATATTCATTAAATGCTCTTGATTCATTTTGATTTAACGCTGTCTTTTGGGGGAGGATCCCAAGGGTCGGTTTTGCCTTGACCGAAGCGTTTTTGCCTTTATCTTTTGAAGCAGCACGTAATCCGAGGCGTAATCCGAGACGTTTGTTCGTTTCATGGGTCTCTTTCGCCTATAAATAAGAGTCTTTTAGTCTCTTGGGGGT
This sequence comes from Iris pallida, assembly GCA_029216955.1. Taxonomy (NCBI): domain Eukaryota; kingdom Viridiplantae; phylum Streptophyta; class Magnoliopsida; order Asparagales; family Iridaceae; genus Iris; species Iris pallida. Next base: position 37,802,731 of record JANAVB010030220.1, read on the forward strand.
TTCTTTACCTTCTCTCTTTGCTCAAATCCCATGTTGCCGACTTTGCTCTTCGTCTTCTTCCTTCAACGATCGACAATGGCTCCCAAGAAGGCCGCTGCTGCTACGGGTAAAAAGGCCGCATCATCTTCTGCGGCAGCGAAGGGCAAGAAGGCCGTATCTTCATCGACTGCGGCGGCGAACATGGCGGCTCCTCCGCCGGCTGGCGTGCCTGCTTTTCACCCCGACGTCCACCCGCCTATTGCTGGTAGGATTCCTTAATATGAACCGCCATGGCTACGCCACATATTTTATGCGTGAGCCTATATTCCAAAGCATGCTGCGTGTCCGACTCATGCTCGGGCCGTATGGGGTATGACCCAGGTTTGAGCCGCATAAAAGTGGTTGCATAACTACTTCTTTATCAAGGCCGCATAAGCTCATCAGGATTTGGACCGTATGAGCTCTTTCAAACTGAGCCGTTTAAGCACATTTTGAACCGAACCGCATAAGCTCATCCTCGCTGGACCGCATAAGCTCATCCTCGCAGGGCCGCATAAGCTTTTTTCGAGCCGAATAAGCTTATTCAAATCGGACCATATTAGCATACACTCCCTTCGAACCACATAAATTCCTCCGTACTGAGCCGCATGAGTTCCTTTCGAACGGAACCGCATAAGCTTATTCGTACTGGACCGCAGGGGCTCTTTCAAACTGAGCCGCATAAGCTCATTTGGACTGATCTGTACAAACCTTTTTAAACCGAGCCGCATGAGGCTATACTGAGCAGCATAAGCATCATGTAGTTTTGTGTTTCAGCTATCTTTTTGACTTGTTTCTTTTGACTCTTCTTCAGTGAATCTGTCCGTGAATCCTGCGGGGGAACTTATGGTAGGCTCCCGTCAGTTTGCCTCGGATGTACATCGGGATAATTTAGTTCGTCAAGTGTCCGAACAGCTACTTGTTGACGAACCTTTGGAGCGACTAAATGCTGTCAGGGTTCAATCTTTTCAATTCCATGGTGACATGATAAGCTCCGGGCAGTCTGATGGGAAGTATCTGAAACCGGTCTTCCTCTTTGGGGATGCGTTGGTCATAGAAAACTCCCGAGTGCTGGATGTTTCCGAGAGTTGGGATTTTGACCTGGACGGGATGCCAATTCACATCCCTATTATGAACGCCATTTCCCTTTTGAGTGGTTCAATATGATCGTTCTGGAGAAGCAGATGCCGGACACCCTCACTCCAACCCGACCGGGGATGTTTGTCGGTAACATCCGTTATAACAGAGCCACTGGGTCAGTGCGCGCGGTCAAAGATCCGGCCAGTCGGTCCGTGATGGGGTTAGTTCCGGGTACCTTTATCAACACCCCCGGTCCTAATTTTTTATTCTCCCAGGCTGATACCTTCCTGAGTCAGCTTGCTCGCAATGGGTCCTATCCTGTTGGCAGGTTGGTACTACCGAGCTGGTTACACCCCATTCCCCCGTGGGCTAATCTGACCTCATGGATTCTACGAAAGTACGAAGAATTTTTGCGGGGAGTCAACCTTTATGACGCTATCCGGGGTACCAGCCACGGGTTATCCGTTAATAAGCCACTGTTCATGGCCCTTCTGGAGATGTACAATTATCGGACGGGGACCTTTTTCACCCCTGTTGGAGAATTGGGGCTCGCTCTTCACGAGATGTATGCTGTCTCCAAGCTCCCCTGGGGGGATGAACCCTTCGAAGTGTACACTCCGACGAATGAGGAGCTCCAAGATTTGGATCGACGATTCTCCGGTTTCGTCGCCGTGTATCAAGAACTATTATGCCATCATAGCACCTGTCACCGGACGACTATCCAGAAAAATGACAGCTCGGAAGGGGACTCTCCCCATACTAAATCTTGGGTCGCATACCTTTTCAAATTCAGCGCGGCTGGCCGGGTTACTTCCCGAGATCGTTTAACTCCTAGGAAAGTTGAGGCCTTGGTGTCGACTGCTAGGAGGTCGAAGTCTAAAAGTGACAGGTTCGGGAGCCATATTGACTCCTTCAGCTACTTTTGTTATGGTACCCGACGGTTGTCAGAGAAGGCACTCTTGGCCGGGTTTCTAATGGTATGGCTGCACAATTACGTGGTCTCAGGAGGGGCAGGTTCTATTGAGAGGATCAGTCGCCACTTCATTCTTCCTGCCGTGAAGTTGGCCTTTGGGGTGAGGCTGGCTCTTCTTCTTGCCATGGTGTGCAGTATTCAGCATGGTCTTTGCGCCTTCTCGTCCAAGGTCATTGCTCGTGACGTGGCAATGGATTTTGAACGTATAGAATTTCCTTATCATTACTTGCTGGGATGGCTATTGCTGCATTATCAGTCTTTGATGAGGCCTGGGACGGAAGATGGCGTTACAGATGACGACGCGTTCCTTTTTAAGTATCACCACCAGCCTTGGGAATGTAGTACCATGTCGGCGTGTCGAAGGATGCTAGCGAGGGTGGACGGGTATAATTTCTTTGTGTCCGTTCCTCGTTTTACTGATCAAGAGGTGAGGAGTGTTCATGTTGATGGGGTTGGACCTCCTCATTTCTTGCCTGAAAAGATGCATTTCTGGTTGCGTAATATTCGCCCGGCGCATCTAGTTTTCCGGAATCGCAACACTGTGTACTTGGAGCCTCACTTGCCTAGTAGGTTTGCCCGTCAATTTGGGTATAGTCAGCTATTCCTCGGGCGCCCCAGTTCTCACCTGGGATTTGAAGGTAGCATTCTTGACGGTATTAGGGCATGGAGCTACTATGACACCTGTCATACTCGGACTTGCTTCTTGGTCCCTGCCACAAACGTGATAGGGGAAATCCTGCATATGGCGGCCCTATATCATGTTACGGTGAATCCTTCTCCCCTCGATTTTGACTCGAGGACTAGCTTCATTGTGGGCACTCGCCTGGCGGAGAAGGCTACGACGTCGAGAGCAAAGAAGAAAGGGACGAATAGAGTTCCTTCGCCCAATTCCGAGTGCTTCGACACAATTGGGGAAGACAACGAGCGGAACGACGAGGACTCCCTTTCTTCGGATGACGAGACAATGGCGGGTCAGTCTCCCATCATGGCAGGTGACATGATGACGGATCAACCGTCGGCTGTATTTGATGAAGCAGTGGACCAGTTACCATCTGTGTCGGAGATGGTACGGTTAGATCTACCACCCGTCATGCCTGGTCCCTCACGTAAGCGAGGCAGGCGTGAGTCTACTGGCGGAGGGGTAACTTTTTCTGTAAAGAGAGCGGCGGTCGGACCCCGTAGACTGCTTATTATGGAGAAGGGTGAGGATGTAGACGGCATTCCAGAGGTAAGTCGGAGCCTTCTCTTTGTTATAGTTTTCTTCTTTTCCGAAGATATGACTTAATTACTTTTCTTTGCAGATGTCTGGTGAACCGTCCTTCCCTGAACCGTCTATTTCCCCTGGAGCTGATCCGGCCCTTGCTGCTTTGATTAGCGGCGTGTACGCCGCGATCCTTTCTGCGGGTGCTCTCTCAGCGGTGGCTGGGAGCTCCCAGGTTGCTGAAACCTCGGCCCGGGGTGACGAAGGTTTCCTTGGACCCGTCCCTGAAACTGCTGATTTTCAGCAATACGACAATGATCTCGATGCGCCCCCTCCCGAGGATGCAGGGGCGGAAGAGTCTATTATACCTGACTCGGAGGCCGTTGGTAAAGGGGCTATGGTGGCTGCAGGCGAACCTCGGCCTTCACACTCCTCCACTAGTAAGATAAGCCAGATATTGACTAGTGAGGGGGCTTATTTACTCTATCAGCATATTCTTCGGGTCAAATCGATTTATGGTTGCCTTGGCCCTGCAGGTCCTGACCCCTTACTTCCCATCGTGGATGTTCTTGGGGAAGGCTCGGCCTGCCGTGATACGGGAGAAAGGAGCGTTCCCTCTTCTTTGTCGTACCATGTCGAGGAGCCTCCTGCCAGCTCTAGGCCGACGGGAATGGGGTTGGCGATGGTCTCCGCCTCATCCTCTACAGATTATACGGTTCCGGAGGTCGACCTCTCGACCCTGTCGAGTATTCAAATTTTACAGGCTGCCGAAGAGGAGTTGGCCGCTGTTCAAGCATCCTTTCGTGCGGAGCTGGTTTCTCTCATAGCAGGAGCGACAAATTCTGTTGCGTCTTCTTCGGTGCTGCCGCCACACTCCCATTGACACCTACCTCCACGGAGACTCTGGACGAGGTGACACAGGACGTGGTCGACAGTTTCTATCGTCATTTAAAAAGGGGCATAGATGCTGCCATAGGACGGGAGACCCCATTTTCTCTATCTCTCCAGTGCGCTCGGGGTCAGATTGCAACCTTGAAGTCCCTTCCCGGCGGGGTGGGATTGGCTGCACTGCTGGAACCTAAGCTGACGGAAGCTGATCAGCTAGTGACCCAACTACTGGCGGTACGACAGGCGGGCTTGCCTGCTGCGATCGAGCGGGAGCGGGGCTTCCTCATTGCTGCTCGGGATCAGATTAAGCTAGCCCGAGATACTGCTGGGCCAGTTGTACAGGGGGACCTTGACAAGTTTTCCGCTTCGTATGACCAGCTGGGTCGTAGGAGTCAGGCTTGCCGTGCTCGGGAAGAGTCTGCTTCTCATGGAATTGCTGATACGAAGGAGCGGATTCTTGGGCTCCAGAGGCAACTGGCCTTCTTAGAGTCAGAGCTGAAGGTTGCTCAGGCGGAGCAGGAGTCGATCGTTCGGGAGGCCGAGAAGGTTTCCCGATCTTTCGATAACCTGGAGCGGGCCTTTAAGAAATTTGAGGATAACTGGCAGGCTCACGCTCATCTGGAGGATGAGGTAGTGCTGACCCACGAGGCAGAGCGTCGAGCCTCCCAGAGGTTTGAACGGTCGGTTGTTTTGCTGACGGACCGTCTCAGGGCATTATATGCCCCAGAGCAGTGATAAGCTGTCTGTTTTCTATGCTTTCTCTTTTTTTTTTGTAAGGGATATGATCCCAAATGAAGTAGTACGTTGAATTTTGAATAAATGAGCATGTTTCAACTCATCATCTCTTTCTTGTACTTGTGGCGTCTGTGGAATTGGACTTGCTGGAGGATTTATTTGTGGACTTGTTATCCTAGGCGTACCTTAGTTTTAGGTACGAATAACAAGTTTGGACAGGATGTCCGGAACAGCCGTGGCAAAGTGGTCATGGATGTTCTTGGTGCTAAAAAAAAGGAATGCCGTAGAGAAGTTGGGCTCCCGGGGCATGGTGGGGTGGTGGATTTATGCTAAGAAGCTTAGCAAAGGAATATTTGTGGACCTATTATCCTTGGCGTACCCTGGCTCGGGATACAGATAATAGGGTGAAAGGAAAACCAACATATTTGCTCAGAGGTTATGAGGACATGGCAAGCATGAGGGTTTTACCATGGAATCTTCCTGCTCAGAGGTAATGAGGACATGGCAGGGGAGGTTTCACGAAAGATATTCGTGGTCAACAGCGGACATTTGTGGACCTATTATCCTTGTCGTACTTCGGTTGTGGGTACAGATAATAGGTCGAAAGGAGACCGACATACTTACTCAGAGGTAATGTGGACATGGCAAGCATGAAGGTTTCTTCGACGGAGCCTTCCTACTCAGAGGTAATGATGACATGGCAAGAGTGGGCTCAATGAAGAGGGGGTACATAGAATGACTCAGAGGTAGGAGAACATGGAAGTTCTATGTGAGGGGCGGTTTGTTTTTGGTGGAAGTAAAAACGACTCAGAGGTAATGAGGACATGTCCGTTTTCAGAATTTTGTGGATCGATTACCTTTTTTGTGCACTGGGAGTGCGGGTATTGGATCATGAGGAAGGATCTCTTCCAGGAAGAAAGTTCAGAGGTATAATCATACGTGACTTACCATTTGAAAGAGTGACCGGAATGTGAGTTCAGAGGCACCAGCGGGTGCATAACTTGGTAATTTAGAATATTGAGAAAGTGTGAGTCCAGCGGCACTAGCGGGTACATGACTCGATAATCGTTGATGGGCAGCATGAGCAAGTCTCCATTTTGCTTTGCAAGGCGGTAAGCACCGTTGGAGAATACCGTCTCAAAGATAAATGGGCCCTCCCACTTTGGCTGGAATTTGCCGGTGGTCTTGTGAGTCATGACCATTGGCCTCCGGACTGCCAAGACGAGATCGCCTACCTGGAATGTTCTGATTTTGACCTTCTTATTGAAGGCTCCTGAGATGCATGCTTGATATAGCTCGATCCTTTGCTGAGCTAGGAGGCGCTTTTTATCTAAGGCCTCTAACTCTTGCAGTCGACGTCGGTAGTTATCATCTGTCGTTAATTGATGTGTGAGGGCGACACGTAGTGAAGGGATCTGGGTCTCCAAGGGGAGGACTGCCTCACTCCCGTATACCAGGGAGAATGGTGTATTCCCGGTGGCTGTTCGGACCGTGGTGCGATAAGCCCATAAGCACTCGCCGAGCTTCTCGTTCCAGTCACGTTTGTTGGAGAAAACAAACTTCTTGAGGAGTTTGATGATTGTTTTGTTGAATGCCTCTGCCAACCCGTTTGCGGTCGGGTTGTATGGTGTCGAAGCGACATTCTGAATACGGTGCTTATCGTAAAACCGATAGAATACGTGGCTTGCAAACTGCGGACCATTATCATGGATGATCCTTCGGGGCAGTCCAAAGCGGTAGATGACGTGATGCTTAAGGAAGCTGATCACGTTAGAAGTCTTGACTTCTGCGAGTGGGACAGCTTCCGCCCATTTGGAGAAGTAATCAGTAATCGCAAGTATGAAACGATGTCCTCGGGAGGAAGGTGGGGTGATTGGACCAATGATATCCATTCTCCATGCTTCGAATGGCCAGGACGCCACTGTCAGATGTAAAAATTCGGATGGTTGGTGGATGAAGTCCGCGTGGGCTTGGCAAGCTTTGCACTTTCTAGCATAATCTATCACGTCTGCCACCATTGTAGGCCAATAGTAGCCCATTCGGCGAAGGCGGTCTTGCAGTTTCGGGCCGGGCTGGTGGGCCCCACAGACACCGTCATGGGCTTCTCGTTCGGCTTCTTTGGCTTCTGCGTTTGACAGACACCGAAGCAGTAATCCGCCGTAGGAGCGGCGATACAGCATTTTTGTCTCTGTATCATAGAAGAATCTGAGAGAACGCCTTCTGATGGAAGCGGCTTCCTTTGGGTTCTCAGGCAGGATGTCGTAGATGACGAAGTCGACGAATGGTTGTCTCCAATCTGGGGCATCATCGATCGTCTGGGCGGAATAACTCGCCACGAATTGCACATTGTTCTTGGGACAGACCAGTTCGTGGCCTATTACATCCACTGATTGGCGATCATAATTCAGAACTGCAAGGGAAGCGGCAAGACCAGCTAGGGCATCGGCTTCAATATTTCGGAGTCTGGGGACGTGCTTGATGAAGAACCCCTCAAATGCCGAGATGATATTGATCGCTATTTGATGATAAGGGATCATGTCTTCATGGCGGACCTCGTACGAACCCCGGATCTGATTGACGATTAGTTGGGAATCGCCGTACGCTTCAAGGTATTCTACCCCCAGCTATCTTGCAAGTTGGAGGCCAATGACCAGAGCGTTGTACTCGGCCACATTGTTAGAGCAGGGTTCAGTGAGGGAATAAGCGCGGCTAATCACCAATCCGGAAGGAGAGATTAACACTACCCCGACTCCGACGACTATATTGCCTTTAGGTCCGGTCCTCGAAGCGCCGTCGAAGAACATTCGCCATATATTTTCGTGAGAAGTTGTATGCGAGTCGGCGACCTCATCTGGGATCTCTTCGTATATCCTGGAGGACTCCGAGCCTTGGTGGGCTGCCAAGAAATCTGCCAGGGCTTGACCTTTGACAGCCTTCTGCGGGATGAAGATCATATGATAGGAGGACAGCAATATTGCCCATGTAGCGAGGCGAGAGCTGAGTGCCCCTGGTTTAGTCATGAGGACTCTGAGAGGGTTGACTCAGGAGATCACATGTATGGTTTGCCCTGTGACGTAATGCCACGTCTTTTGAATGGCGAACACCAGGGCGAGGTATTCCTTCTCCACAGCGGTGTATCGATGTTCCGGTCCAATCATCATTCGACTGAGGTAATATATAGCTTGCTCATGGCCTGCATCGTTGTTTTGTGCCAACAAAGCACCAAGGGAGTGTTCTATTGCCCGTACCTAGAGCAGGAATGGTTTTCCAGGGACTGGGGCTACTAAGACCGCAGGATTTGATAAATATTCTTTGATGCTATCGAAAGCACGCTGGCATTCCTCGTCCCATACGAATGAGACTCCTTTCTTCATGAGGTGCGTGAATGGTCGGCATCGCCCGGAGAGGTTGGAAATGAACCTTCTGATGTAAGCTAGCCTTCCTTGGAGGCCTCTAAGTTCGCAGAGATTTCTCGGGGGAGCCATCTCCATGATCGCTTTTGTTTTCTCGGGATCTACATGGATACCTCTGGCAGTGATGATGAAGCCTAAGAACTTCCCGCTGGATACGCCTAGAAAGTACTTCGTAGGGTTCATCTTCAAATTGTGCGTTCGCATTAGATCGAATACCGTCTTTAGATCCTGCAGATGGTCTCCCTTGCTACGGCTTTTAACGGCTATATCGTCAACGTAGCACTCCACCGTCTTGTATAAGTGGTCTCTAAAGATGATGCTCATGGCTCTTTGATATGTGGCGCCAGCATTCTTTAAGCTGAAAGGCATGACAGTATAGTAGTACGTGCCGATCGATGTTCGGAATGATGTATGCTTTTCGTCGTCAGGAGACATTTTGATTTGGTTGTACCCCGAGAAGCCATCCATGAATGACATGCGTTCGAAGCCGCAAGTATTGTCGATCATGATGTCTGTGATTGGAAGGGAGAATTCGTCTTTAGGGCACGCTTCGTTCAGGTTACAAAAGTCGATGCAGATTCGAATCTTCCCATTCTTCTTGAGGACGGGTACTATGTTGGCGACCCAGTCTGGATGTTGCTCTTCGTGAATGAAGCTACTGGCTATCAGTTTGTTGACCTCGGCTTCGATCGCGTCCATGATGCCCGGGCGGAAGCGTCGCTGTTGCTGCTTGACTGGCTTTGCATCCGACCGTATGTTGAGTTTGTGGAGAGCGATGTCAGGATTTAACCCTGGTATGTCTTCATAGCTCCAGGCGAACACATCAATATACTCTCTGACAAGTTCTAACAGTGACTTCCGTTCTTCGTCAGTTAGGCTTTTACTGATGAAAATCGGTTTTGAAGCAGATTCGCTGCCGAGATGCACTTGTATGACCTCATCTTCAGTAGGAGGTTCTCTCAGTTCGAACCGCTTTTCCTATTATGCGTCCAATTGTTGGGCCCATGGCTCAAGCTCGAGGATTTCGGAGATGTCTTCGTCTTCCTCGTAAGCGTCGGCGAATGCCATGTTGACTGACATGACTTGTCTGAATACATCTCCGATGCTGGTATCTGGGTCGGAAGTTGGTGATCCGGTTGAACGTGACTGCCAGTCGTATTCCTCGTCTGAACTTTCAGGGGTCGTAGTAGGCGTTACATACCCTAACCCGCATCGAGTTTTGTTATAGTAGTTCCGTGGTTTGCCCGTCGGGGCTGGCGACTTCAAAGGTAATCGTCGCCCAGTGCCATAGTTCAATCCTGGCGTCGTCTCTAGATCATACCCATGTTTCTGCATGAGATATTTGGATTGAGGGCTATAGAGATACAGAGGCAGTCTTCCAGCATCTGACCCGAGGTCGACTTCTTCTATGGCGAGGGGATGCGGGTTGTTCGTCCGGCCGAAGATGATCGGATGGTCTCCTTCCTCGAATATTCGGTATGCATCTTCTACTGGAGTAAGCTGGATCGCGGTGTACACATTTGTCACCTGTGTGTGTAGGTGAGCGCCTATACCGTGTTCCATTGCATACATTGTACATAGCTTATTGAGTTCGGTGTAGTTCAAAGATAACCCTTTATTAATGAAGTAAGGTATCTTTTCTAGGGGGATTATATCATCAGCGGAGGGGACATCAGTGTGGGCAGCCACATATTTGGCTAGCTCCGGTTCCTCTTCGGCTACCCCCTGTGTGAACGAAGATTGAGAGGACGACCTGGGAAGCTTGATTGTCAGTGGTTCGGTTGATGGAGCAGAGCGTAGAGTTGTTGGCAGACTAGCGACCCCCAGTTTGGCATTTGATGTGGGGCGAGGAGTGGCTGGTTCGCTAGAAGTGTCAGACCTCGCATCGGGGTGACGACCCTTCCTGGGAAGGCGTATCGTCATGGGCCTATCCGAGGGGTTGAGCTTCCCTGCTTGTGGTTGGCTGACTCTTGGTAGCCTGATTGTCAGTGGCTCAGTTGTGGGTCTTGGCACTTGGCCGGACCTTGGCAGCCGGATTATTATTTGATCCTCCTGCGCTGAGAGGCTGATTGTGTCCTTCCGCAGAGTGGCGGTAAGGGGTACAGATTTGCCCGATTTGCGAGCTTGGAGGTGGATCGTCAGGGGTCCTTCTGATCCCGTGGCTATTTCGGTATGAGTTTGTGCGTCTCCTTCATCAAGGTACCTCTTCGACTTTTCGTATAAGCAGGAGTCCGAGTAGTAAGATTCGACCCCTTTGAAGGGATCGATATCAGCAAATTTTGTCTTCACAAAGCCGTGTTTGTCGACGTATTTGAAGCACTGGTGTAGCGTGGAAGGCACGATCATATAATCGTGTATCCAAGGGCACCCCAAAAGGATGTTATAAGAAGTGTCTGCATCTATGACGTAGCAGGTGACTTCGGATTGGAGGTCGCCAATTTGACACTTCAGACGAATTTTCCCAATAGGGTAGCTCCTGCCCGAATTGAAACCGCTGATGGCAGTACTTGTAGGCGTTAGGCCATGCATTGGGATGCGAAGATGATATAGCAGGCCTTTCGGGATGATGCTTATGGAAGAGCCAGGATTAATGTGCATCCGATCCACCTTCACGTCGCCGATGTATCATGTATAGTATAGCGGACAGTCATGTAGGTTAGTTTTGATGAGCATGTCCTACGGAGTGAAGACGATGTTGGGCATTGCTCCCGTGCAGGCACTATCTTGGAGATCCACGGGTGAGTCCTCCCCAGTGAGGTTAGATTGAGCGAGATAGGCATCAGTATTTTGGAGTGCTTCGCTCAGTGCAATACGAACGTCCTTTGAGAGCCTTAGGAGTTCGTATAATGACAATTTGGCCGGAGTGTTAGCCAATTGTGCTAAGATGTCAAAGTTGTAGGGCCTCTCTAGCCCTTGGGCTGCGTCCTTTCGGAGAGATTTGTCGAAGCGAGTCTCCTTCGACCTAGGCTTGTCGGTCGTCGAAGGCTGAGCCGGTCCCGGAGCATCAGTTGTAGTGGGTTGATGATTTTCAGCTGCACTGTCAACCACAGGTTGGGATTGCGCTCCGGACCGCGTGACGACGGCTGTAGCTTCCTCGTTGTCTGCTAAAATTGTACGGCAGGACTTGATTTTTCCACTCTTTTTGTTGGTGGGAGATGGTGTGGGCCAAGTTACTTCTGACACCAAGTCTGGATGGACCCACATGACCTCTCCTCGTGAGGTGGTGAGAGGTACTAGACCAGCAGCTTGTTCTCGGGGCGGAGGAAGATTGGTAATCTCCATTATCGCGAGAGGGACGGGAATTACCCCGTCTTGAGTCTCCGTCGGAGGAAAGTTGCCGAATTGTACGGACACCATATTGGCTGCTACGGTTACCTCTTCGAAGTCGATGGCCAGAGCGTTCGAATCGATGAGGCTTTGGATGTACCGTTTTAGTTGGTAGCAGTCATGTGTAGCATGCTGTATATAACGGTGGTAATGGCAGAACTTCGGGTTCTCCAAATCAGCCGGCCGAGGCTCCCGTCTTGGTGGAGGAAGCTGAATTCTACCTCCTTGTATGAGCATGTCTAAGATAGGCTTGACGTGGCTGTCTTCGAAAGAGTAAGTGATCTGAGGCCATTGCTTGTCTGCTGGCTGTGGCTCGGGCTTCTGGGCCGTGTCGGCCACCATAGCCTGTTTTCCCTTGCTGTCCCGATTGTTGGAGGGGTTACCCCCATTATCGTTGTTAAAATGCTTGCCCTTGTTTTCTTTTTCTGAGATGTGCAACCCCAGTTGGCGGGCCTTCTTCAGTCGTTCTTCAGCGCTTATGGCGCTGATGATGAACGCCTTCCAATCTTTGAATTGACTCTCGCCCATCCAGAGACTGATCGTTGGAAGCAGTCTCTTTTGGCATATTTCAATCAAAGAAGAATCCGGATTTCTGGAAGACAGCTTCATGGCGGTCTGGTGGAACCGCTCGATGTAGTTCCTTGTTAGCTCCTTCTCTCCTTGGACGACGTCCATGAGAGTGGACATAGTGACGTCTTGTCCTACTTCATAGAATCGTTCCAAGAACATGCACTTGAAGCCGGCGAAGGAATGGATGCAGTTGTCCGGTAGATTGCGGTACCAATCAAAGGCGACTCCTTCCAATGCTCCAATGAATAACCGTGTGAGGATCGCATCTTCATGGGGCAGATGGTCGGTGGTGACCTCAAAGTAAGTGATATACCGACTTGCTGAGGTTTTGCCATCATACGGGTTTATGTTGAACGGCTTATATCTTGGTGGGAATGGAACATCCCTCCACTCAGCTGGGTATGGTTGCCGTATTCTGAGATCTTGAGCATTTTCTCGGGCATGAAACATGGCACGGAGCTCCTGGACCTCTCGTCTTACTTCTCGGGTCTCATCTGTCGCGGCGGGGGCTGTTATTTCGGGAGGATTATTGCCCGAGTTTGGAGCCGCTGAGTTCGAATCTACATTGACCGTGGGGCCCGTATTTGTTTGACCAGGCGCTCCTCCTTGTAGAGTGGGCAGGGCCGCTTTAATTTCGTCTACAGACTTGACCAAAGCAATTAATATGGCTTCGAGACTGTCAATGCGCTGGCGATCACTGGAACCACCTTGATCGCTGTCCGTCATGAACGCCGTTCTTACGTGAGGAGTGATGGAAGGAACGGTGGAGGATGTGCCCTCTGAGTCGTACCCATACACCGAAAAGTCATCGGGATACGTGGGAATATTGTCTTCTGGTTCAGACTCGGAGGGAGCAGCACTCCCAGTTTCAGAGCTTGCTTTGTCTTGGATGTCCTCGGGGACATCAGCGTTTGTTGCTCCTGATGGAAGAGTCGTTTGTGCGGGCTCGGCTCCTCGAAATATCGGATTGTTCTGGATGTTGGGAGGAGTGCTACCCCCAGTTCCCTTAACCTCCAGCGATATGGATGATGAATTTCCTATCGCGGTAAATTTCGTCTTTGAACGGGTGTGTTGGAATACACCAGTGGAGGACAACCGTTTAGACGACAGTTTCTTAGTTGTAGTGGTTGATATCTTCGGATTGGAGATACTTGTTTTCTTCCTTCTCTCTTCGGTGGGGACTTTCTGAGCAGAATTGCAGGAGACAACAGGAGGTGCCTCATCTTCTGAGTTCGGGTGCTGTAGCCTTTGGAAGACGGATGGCCGATCTTCCGTCATTGCCGCGTTGCTGCAGCAGCAATTGACGATGATTTGGGTGCAGCGATGTCCATGCGAGGACTCTTTGCACACCTCCACTCCTTCTCTTTCCTTGCGTTTGTGGAGGATCGTCTCCCGCAGGTCCGAGGAACCACTCTGTATGTTTGCCGCGGGGGGCTGGACTTGAGTGGTTGTATACAACTTTCCATCCGAGGCCCGTGTGATAGTCAACGGGACGCTCCGATAGTCAGAGGTTGGGACAGCTGACTGGGCTCGATGAGCCCGCGCTGCCCTAGACTTCCTCCATCTAGCACTTGTGGGTGCGTAATAGGAGGAGTCCAAGTTGAATGCCACAGAGTCTGGTTTATCATACAGAGAATCATCAGGGTCGGGACCGTATGAGAGACGGTCGAAGACCGATCGAGAGAAGCGTGGGACGGATGCTATACTGCTAGAGTTGGGTACCGTGCAGGCTGTCTGCATGCGGTCATCTTCTGCTGTTGGATGAGTTGTCTTTGAGCGGCTAGGAGTCACGACCGTGCAGGCTGGCCGCATGCGGTTGGCAATTGTGGCCGCATGGGTTTTCTGCAAGCGATTGACTCCTGTAGCATCATATGTTTTATCCATGTGATTGGCGACTGTAGCTGCATAAACTATGCGGCTGACAGATGTGTTCGCATGATTCTTCTTTATGCGACTAGCGGCTGTGGCCGCATGAGCTTTGTCCATGCGGCTAGCAGATGTGGCCGCATGAGCCTTTTTCACTCGGCTAGCACCCCTATGCGGCTCAGTCCGCGTAGAGTTTCTCTTTGCCCCTGCAAGTCCAGCATCATAGTATTTTTTTCTGCCGGACTTGGGGACAGCAGAGTTGTCTACGATCTGAAGTGGGGTCGCAGAAGAGTCCTTCTCACCGTTTTGAACAACAGAGGGTATCCCGTCGGGGGCTTGGGGAGGAGCAAAGGATTTCGGCCTCCACTCTCTGCGAGCCTTTGTCGTGCGGTTGTGCTTCTGGACCGGGCCAGCGCTGCCTTCAGAGAGCATCTCTTCGAACGCCTGTTGGTCGAAGCGGACGACCATCTTCTATTGTGTGGAGCCAAGTTTGGCTGCATCCGATTGCGTCACCAACTCCTCAGCCATGGAGAAGTTAGTCCCCAGCAGAGTCGCCATCGTGTTTGCCATTGATTGTAAAAGTACAGAACAATTATCGGAGGACTGAACTTAGACTCACAATACAAACTCGCTTGTACAAAGAAAGCCTAGGGACGAAAACCTAGGTACAGCAATCTAAGTACAATTATTTATTTTAGATTCTGGGGGGTGACGATAGAGGCTCGGGAAGGCGACGGCAGCCCTGCCTTACTCCTTGGATGATCGGTATGCAGCCTTGGCTCCTTGTGAAAAGATGGTTGACGTTGACGAAGAAGTGCTCTTTTTGCTCCTCTGTTGCTCTCCTGGCTTCTCTCTCTCTCTGTGTATTCTCTCTCTGACTCTGTATTTTTTTATTCTTTTGTTGCCCGGGGGGTCTTTGTAGGGAAATAATGCTGGCTATTTATAAGAGTGGGGTATGATCATTAGGGTTTACTAATGATCATTTGTTTGAAATGTCGGCGCTCCTTCAATCTATCTGAACTCTTGATCCTGATTACAATGAATCTAGGCCATTAATGCGGATAGCACAGAATCTTGTGAGCAATTAATGTTAACTGCTTTAAATCTTCATGATGGATTATACCAATGTCTGATTGCTCGCCACGTGTCCTATTGGCTTTATGATAAATGATATGCCTTGATCTCGGTAATTATGATGATGACGTCAAATATATTTGCTGAGATTCGGTTAAATCCTTGATTGATCTGATGCCACGTGTTTTAATTGTGGGGCCTGCCAGAGCCGCATAAGATAGACAAGACTTGAACCGCAGGGAGGTAATCTTCATGAGCCGTATAGGACAACGCCTTATTGAGCCGCAGGGGATGAACTCTCAATGAGCCGCATATGCATAATCTCTACGAGCCGCATAAGCTAGCGTTGTATTGGGCCGCAGGGATTGGGCTCTCGGTGGGCCGCATATGGCTGATTTCTGCTGGCCATATAGGGTGACTTCTTAGTGAGCCGCATGAAGCTATTCTTATTTAAGCCGCATGAGACGTGCCACGTGGCAATCTAGGACTTCTGTCGGATCGGGGAAGAGATTTTCTTCTTTTCCCGAAGAGTCTGTCATTATGGCAGAACCATTATGACGCTTTATGTCAGAGCCGTCACAGTCGTCGAGTCCTGTCAGGGCATTAAATGAGGCCACCACTCAAATGGCCAGCTGTAGGGGAGGATCCCAAGGGGGGATGTGGCGTCGATCGAGCCGCATATTCCTGCTGAACCGCATACACTCCCGAGCCGCATGAGACTGAGACTCCTCTTTGAACCGCATAAGGCAGCTCCTGTATGAGCCGCATGGGCTTCTTCTCCGGAGCCGCATGGACCATTATTCTGATATTTTCTATGCTTCTACACAACATACTTACTCAGAGGTAATGAGGACATGGCAAGTATGGAGGTTTTACCGCGGAGTCTTCCTACTCAGAGGTAATGAGGACATGGCAGGAATGGACTCAACAGAGAATATTTGTGGACCTATTATCCCTGGTGTACTCCGGTTGTGGGTACGGATAATAAGTCGAAAGGGAATCAACATACTTACTCAGAGGTAATGAGGACATGGCAAGCATGAAGGTTTTATCGTGGAGTCTTCCTACTCAGAGGTAATGAGAACATGGCAGGAGTGGACTCAACGGAGAATATTTGTGGACCTATTATCCTTGTCGTACTCCGGTTGTGGGTACGAATAATAAGTCGAGAGGGTATCAACATACTTACTCAGAGGTAATGAGGACGTGGCAAGCATGAAGGTTTCTTCGACGGAGCCTTTCCACTCGGAGGTAATGGACATGACAGGAGTGGGCTCAATGAAGGAGGGTACATAGAACGCCTCAGAGGTAATGAGGACATGGAAGTTCTATGTAAAGGGGTGATTTGTTTTTTGGCGGAAGTGAAACAACTCAGAGGTAACATCGACATGGCTGTTTTAGAAATTTGTGGATCTGTTACCCTTTTTGTGCACTGGGAGTGCGGGTAGTGGATCCTGAGGGAGGATCTCTTTCAGGAAGAAAGCTCAGAGGTATGGTCATACATGACTTACTATCTGAAAGAGTGACCGGAATGTGAGTTCAGCGGCACCTGCGGGTACATAACTCGATAATCTGGAAGAGTTGGAATGTGAGTTCAGCGGTACCGGCGGGTACATGACTCGATAATTTGGAGTTTGGAATATGAGTTCAGCGGCACCTGCGGGTATATGACCCAATAATCTAGAATTGTGAATGTGAGTTCAGCGGTACCGACGGGTACATGACTTAATAATCTGGGAGATTGTGAGTTCAGCGGTACGGGAGGGTACATGACACAATAATCTGGAATTTTATGGATATGAGTTCAGCGGTATCAACGGGTACAGGACTCAATAATCTGGGATTGTGAATGTGAGTTCAGCGGTACCGGCGGGTACATGACTCAATAATCTGGAATTTGGAATATGAGTTCAGCGGTACTGGCAGGTACATAACTCAATAGTTTGGAATTTTGGAATATGAGTTCAGCGGGTATGTAACTCAGCAATCTGGAAAATGTGATGTGAGTTCAGCGGTACTGGCGGGTACATAACTCGACGATCTGGAAAATATCGTTTAGACATAACATTTCTTCAGAAACTTGCCGTTGACGGGCAACATGAGCAAGTCTCCATTTTGTTTTGCGAGGCGGTAAGCACCGTTGGAGAATACGGCCTCAATGATAAACGGACCTTCCCACTTTGTCTGGAATTTGCCGGCGGTTTTGTGAGTCATGACCATCGGCCTCCGGACTGCCAGAACTAGGTCGCCCACTTGGAATATTCTGATTTTAACCTTCTTGTTGAAGGCTCCGGAGATACGTGCTTGGTATAGCTCGATCCGTTGCTGAGCCAGGAGGAACTTTTTATCTAAGGCCTCCAACTCTTATAGTCGGCGACGGTAGTTATCATCCGTCGCCAATTGGTAAGTAAGGGCGACGCGGAGTGAGGGTATTTGAGTTTCCAACGGGAGGACTGCCTCATTCCCGTACACCAGGGAAAACGACGTGTTTCCAATGGCTGTTCGGACTGTAGTACGGTACACCCATAAGCATTCACCAAGCTTCTCGTTCCAGTCACGTTTGTTGGACAATACGAACTTCTTGAGAAGTTTGATGATTGTTTTGTTGAATGCTTCTGCCAACCCATTCGCTGCAGGATTGTATGACGTTGAAGCAATATTCTGGATGCGGTGCTTATCACAAAATCGATAGAAGGCGTGGCTTGCAAACTGCGGACCATTATCGTGGATGATCCTTCGGGGCAGTCCGAAGCGATAGATGACGTGATGCTTGAGGAAGCTGATCACGTTTGAAGTCTTTACTTCTGCAAGCGGGACAACTTCCGCCCATTTGGAGAAGTAATCCGTGATTGCGAGTATGAAGCGATGTCCTCGGAAGGAAGGTGGAGTGATCGGACCGATGATATCCATTCCCCATGCTTTGAATGGCCAGGACGCCACGGTCGGATGTAGAAATTCGGATGGTTGGTGGATGAAGTCCACGTGGACTTGGCAAGCTTTGTATTTTCTTGCGTAGTCTATCGCATCTGCCACCATCGTGGGCCAGTAGTAGCCCATTCGGCGAAGACGGTCTTACAATTTTGGGCCAGGCTGATGGGTCCTGTAAACACCGTCGTGAGCTTCGCGTACGGCTTTTTTGGCTTCTGCGTTTGACAGACATCGAAGCAATAATCCATCGTAGAATCGGCGATACAGCATTTTCGTCTCTGCATCGTAGATGACTCTGAGAGAACGCCTTCGGATAGAGGTAGCCTCTTTTGGGTTCTCGGGCAGGATGTCGTAGACTACGAAGTCAATGAATGGTTGTCTCCAGTCTGGCGCTTCATCGATCGTCTGAGCGGAGTAACTCGCCACGAATTGAACATTGTTCTTGGGACAGACCAGTTCGTGGCCTATCACATCAACCGAATGATGAGTATGATTTGGCACTGCTAGGGAAGCGGCAAGGCCTGCTAAGGCACCGGCTTCGATGTTTTGGAGTCTGGGAACGTGTTCGATGAAGAACCCCTCGAACGACGAGATGATGTTGATTGCATTTGGTGATAGGGGATCATGTCTTCATGGCGGACTTCGTATGAACCCCGGATCTGATTGACGATTAACTGTGAATCGCCGTATGCTTCAAGATATTCTACCCCCAGCTCTCTTGCAAGTTGGAGGCCAATGACCAAAGCGTTGTACTCGGCCACATTGTTAGAGCAGGGCTCTGTAAGAGAGTAAGCGCGGTTGATCACCAATCCGGAAGGAGAAAACAGCACCACCCCGACTCCGACGACGATGTTGCCCTTAGGTCCAGTCCTTGAGGCACCGTCGAAGAACATTCGCCATATATTATCGTAAGAGGTTGCATGCGAGTCGGCGACCTCATCTGGGATTTCTTCATATATTCTGGACGACTCCTAGCCTGGGTGGGCTGCCAAAAAGTCTGCCAGGGCTTGACCTTTAACAGCCTTTTGTGGGACGAAGATCATATGGTAGGGGGACAGTAATATTGCCCATGTAGCGAGGCGGGAGCTGAGTGCCCCTGGTTTAGTCATGAGGACCCTGAGAGGGTTGACTCATGAGATCACATGTATGGTTTGTCCTGTGACATAGTGCCGCGTCTTTTGAATGGCGAACACCAGGGCAAGGCATTCTTTCTCCACAGTGATATATCGGTGCTCTGGACTGATCATCATTCGACTGAGGTAGTATATGGCTTGTTCATGGCCCGCATCGTTGTTTTGTGCCAGCAGAGCGCCGAGGGAATGCTACATTGCTCGTACATAGAGCAGGAATAGTTTTCCAGCAATCGGGGCCACCAGGACTGGAGTGTTCGACAAATATTCTTTGATGCTGTCGAAGGTACGTTGGCAATCTTCATCCCATACAAACGAGACGCCTTTCTTCATGAGATGGGTGAATGGCCGATATCGCCCGAAGAGGTTAGAGATGAACCTCCTGATGTAAGCTAGCCTCCTTTGGAGGCCTCGAAGTTCTCAGAGATTTTTTGGGGGACCCATCTCCATGATTGCCTTCGTCTTCTCAGGGTCTACATGGATACCCTGGGCGATGATGATGAAACCCAAGAACTTTCCGCTGGATACGCCCAAGAAAGATTTTATGGGATTCATCTTCAGGTTGTGTGCTCGCATCAGGTCGAATACCGTTCTCAGATCCTGGAGATGGTCTTCCTTACAGCGACTCTTGACGGCGATGTCATCAACATAGCACTCCACCGTCTTGCGTAAGTGGTCTCTGAAGATGATACTCATGGCTCTTTGATATGTGGTGCCAGCATTCTTTAAACCGAAAGGCATGACTGTGTAGCAGTATGTGCCAATCGGTGTTCGGAATGATGTATGCTTTTCGTCGTCAGGAGACATCTTGATTTGGTTGTACCCCGAGAAACCATCCATGAATGACATACGTTCGAAGCCGCAGGTGTTGTCAATCATGATGTCTATGATAGGGAGGGGGAATTCATCTTTGGGACATGCCTCATTCAGATTGTGGAAGTCGATGCAGATTCGAATTTTCCCATTCTTCTTGAGGACCGGTACTATGTTGGCGACCCAGTCTGGATGTTGCTCTTCGCGTATGAAGCCGCTGGCTATCAGTTTGTTGACTTCGGCTTCGATTGCATCCATGATGCCTGGGCGGAAGCGTCGTTGTTGTTGCTTGACTGGCTTTGCATCTAGCCGAATGTTGAGTTTGTGAAGAGCAATATCGGGATTTAACCCCGGCATATCTTTATAGCTCCAGGCGAACACATCAATATATTCTTTGACAAGTTCCAGTAGCGACTCTCGCTCTTTGTCTGTCATGCTTTTACTGACGAAGATTGGTTTTGGAGAAGATTCGTCGCCGAGGTCGACCTGTATAACTTTATCTTCAGTAGGAAGTTTCCTTTGTTCAAACCGCTTTTCCCATTGTGCATCCAGCTGTTGGGCCTACGGCTCTAACTCGAGGATTTCAGGAATGTCTTCATCTTCTTCGTAAGCGTCGACGAATGCCATGTTAACTGACAGGACTTGTCTGAATATGTCTCCGATGCTGCTATCCGAATCAGAAGTTGGTGACCCGGTTGAATGCGAATGCCAGTCGCATTCCTCATCTGAACTTTCAGGGGTCGTTGCCGGCATAACATACTGTCACGCCCCAGAACCAAAATACTGGAGAGCAGGGGCAGACATAGCCAGCTACGTATAACGGAATGGGATCCACACCGCTATACGGTCACGGCTGGCTAGATATGTGAAGGTTTCACTACAATCCATCAGTCTCTTAAGGTCATAAAATAGCCTATTGTCTCAATCTCAACCAACTAATAATAATCACAAGATATCAGATCTCCAAATATACAATTGTAAGGCATCCCAAACATTACATATCCAGATGATCATGAAGCTAGTCGTTACAAAATGTGAGGACTAGCAAGAGTTCAGTCATACACGATCAACCCCCGGGGCTTGTCAATCATGTTACAGCCCGTAGGCAGACAGTAAGTAAGTACAATCGAGCTAACACTTGCTCGTCGGCTAAATGCCTCAAAAGAATAATTTACAATTTTACAGTGGGGGAACAAAAGAAACCCACTCGATGCCCTGATTACGCCTGGTGACCACTATCGGGCTGGAAGACAGGTAGATCCTTTGCTGCTGCTCTGGTATCTGGCCATACAAAACCAGCTGGATCAGACCCCAGGAAAAGCAAGTGCCACAAAGGAGGCCACAAAATAAGAACCAAAGCCAGCAAATTAGCACAATAATATAATTACATAATAAGAGACAGTAATTTAAGAAAAAGCATAATGGGTAATTATAAAAGACAATCTTGCATAGAATTACTAAAAGACAGGACATATGGAAAAGCATGCCAGGATGATATACGATGAGATAACCATAGGACTATTCAGATAGCTAGGTTACAACCCGTAAACCAAACAAGGACCGGGGTTGTAACCCTTCTTCTGAACGAAACTTGGTTTCTCTCACCATTTATCGGCAAGATAAATATAAGAAATCAGGTCAAGTAACAATCTGGAGTGACAATCATTATAGTGACAATCTGGAGTGACAATCATTATAGTGACAATCTGGAGTGACAATCCTTCAATCATTCTGGTACAATCTTATAATCAATCAATTCTAGACAATATTATACTGGACCAGACTCCATCCAAGCAATCACGGCCAATCATTGCCTACGACTTTCTACATTAACTAACTAGGGTTATCACAATCTAGTTACTAGCAAGATGCAATGAGATGCTCCAAGTAGTCACAGGCCCTGCAGCTATCCAGGTTATCCAGGAAATCATTATAGTGACAATCTAGAGAGTACAATGCATTATAGTGACAATAAAGTTCAATCGTTAAAGTGACAATGGAGGGTGCCCCACATAACAGTGGGCTGGAAATGTGCCCTACTCGTCGGCAGGATACAAGTCCAATCATTTGCGGCCGGGATAACGGGATCGCCTGTAACTGGGGAACATCTCTTCATGACTAGTGAATTATACTAATTATTAACCTTAGTCCAATTCGGTAGGTACTCCTGACCGTGGTACTCAGGAGTCCCCTCCTAGATATGATGCAAGACATGACTGGATTATTAGTACAAGCACAATCGCCCACGGTGTCAAGATTAATTATACATGTCATGTCATGTTAGGTAGCCGTCGCAACAGCTATTCAAGATATATCAGGTCAGGTTGTCATATCAAGTGTACTAGTCAGGAGTGCACCACGACGGGCCCCTTATCAGGTCATGCTCAATTATCAATTCAAACATATCCAGTAAATTCGTAATTATCAAGTTCAGGACAAAAGGCGTAAGGATATAAAATGGACGTAAAATATCTAATAAAATATCAATATACAGGGCTATAGAAGAGCCAAGCTTAAAGAATTAAGACCAAAACTCCAAGAGCCAATGGGTTAAGCAAGGGGTCAGGGGGCAGCGTACATAAAAGTCACGCACGCAGGGGGAGCTGCGTACGCGAAAAGTCATGCACGCTTAAGGGAAGCAGTGTACATGAAAAGTCACGCACGCTCAAGGAAAACAGCGTACATGAAAAGTCACGCACGCTCAAGGGAGCAGCGTACATGAAAAGTCACGCACGTTCAAGGGGGCAGCGTACATGAAAAGTCACGCACGCTCAAGGGAGCAGCGTACATGAAAAGTCACGCACGCTCAAGTCTGCGTACGCACAAAAGCACGAACGCAGGAGACACGCTTCCAACAGGAAGCGTATCCAAGGCTCAGTGGCGTAAGCTAAGAAGCTCTGCACACTGCTCACTGTCTTCTCCAAACAGCAGGAACACTATAGTTGAACCCAAAGCTTCAAAAGCTCACAACTTGGCCATCCGAACTCCAAATTCGGATTTCCAAAGCTCCAACTTGGGTGAAACTGAATGCTCTTCCACATGGAAGCATCAAAACCCATAAAAATCCAACTAAAATAGATCAAACCATACAAAATCCAAAAATAGGAAAACTTAGATCTGGAGCAATGGAGACACCAAATCACAAAAAAGCCAAGAACTAATGTTGATCACCATGTCCTAATCTAGCAAATGGACAAATAAAAGAGGGTTCTCATGTAGTGGCAAGATGTACTTGCCTATGGGTGGAGAGTTGTGGAGGAAGGAGAAGAAAAAGAAGAAGTAAATTAATGGTGGTGGTAATGAAGAGAGAGAGTGGTAGGTGGGGATATAAAGAGGGTAGGATGTGGTGTGTTGAGGGTGGAGCATAGGCTATGGTGATCCAATACTCATTAAACCAAACCAAACCAACCCAAACCAATTAAAACCGAGCCAAGCCAAAACCTAAAATACGAGAAATACCAAAATTCCACAAGTTAAGAAAATAAAAATACATGTCAAAATCCGTATACGAGTATAAATACGAAATACGGGAAATGAGGGTGACACATACCCTAATCCGCATCGGGTCTTTCTATAGTAGTCCCGTAGTTTCCCAGCCGGGACTGGTGGCTTTAAAGGTAATCGTCGACCAGTGTCATAGTTCAAGCCTTGCGCAGTCTCCAGATCATACCCCTATTTTTGCATGAGGTATTTGGATTGGGGGCTATAAAGATACAGAGGCAGTCTCCCGACATCTGATTCAAGATCGACTTCTTCTATGGTGAAGGGTTGTGGGTCATCCTTTCGGCCGAAGATGATTGGATGGTCCCCTCCCTCAATTATGCGGTAAGCGTCTTCCACTGGAGTAATCTGGTTTGTGGTGTACACATTCGTCACCTGTGTGTGTAGGTGAGTGCCTATACCGTGTTCCATAGCATATATTGTACAAAGCTTATTAAGCTCGAGGTAGTTCAAAGATAGCCCTTTATTGATGAAGTAAGGTATCTTTTCTAGCGAGATTACATCATCTGCGGAGGGAACATCAGTGTGGGCAGCCACATACTTGGCCAGTTCCGGTTCTTCTTCGGCCACCCCCTGTATAAATGAAGACTGAGAGGATGACCTGGGCAGCTTGATCGTCAGGGGTTCCGCCGGTGGAGCAGAACGTGGAGTCGTTGGCAAACTAGCGACCCCCAGTTTGGTACCTGATGCTGGACAGGGAGTTGTTGGCTTGCTAAAGGCCCCAAATTTTATATCGGGGTGATGATTCTTCCTGGAAAGGCGTATCGTCATTAGCTGGTCGGAGGGATTGAGCTTCTCCATTTGTGGCTGGCCGACTCTCGACAGTCTGATTGTTAGTGGCTCCGTTGTGGGTCTTGGCACTTGGCCAGACCTTGGCAGCCGGATTATCATTTGCTCTTCTTATGCCGAGAGGCTGATTGCGTCCTTACGCAGAGTGGCTGTAAGGGGTGCGGACTTGCCAGGTTTGCGAGCTTAAAGGTGGATCGTTAGGGGTTCTTCTGATCCTGTGGCTGTCTCGGTACGAGCTTGTGCATCTCCTTCACCAAGGTGCTTCTTCGACTTTTCGTACAGGCAGGAGTCTGAGCAGTAGGATTCGACCCCTTTGAAGGGATCGATGTCGGCAAATTCTGTCCTCACAAAGCTGTGTTTGTCGACATACTTGAAGCATTGGTGCAGCGTGGAAGACACGATCATATAATCGTGTATCTAAGGGTGCCCCAGGAGGATGTTGTAAGAAGTGTCTACATCTATGACGTAACAGGTGACTTTCGACTGGAGATCGCCGATTTGGCACATCAGACGAATCTTCCCAATTGGGTAGCTCCTGCCCGAATTGAAACCGCTGATGGCGGTGCTTGTTGGTGTCAGACGATACATAAGGATGCGGATATGATGTAACAGACCCTTCGGGATGATGCTTATGGAAGAACCAGGATCAATGTGCATCCGATCCACCTTTACGTCGCCGATGTATCCAGTGTAATATAACGGGCGATCGTGCAGGTTGGTTTTAATGAGCATATCCTGTGGAGTGAAGACAATGTTGGGCATCGCTACCGTGCAAGCGCTGTCTTGGAGATTTGCAGGCGGGCGCTCTCCTGTGAGGTTGACCTGAGCCAGGTAGGCGTCGGCATTTTGGAGTGCATCGCTCAAAGCTGCACGAGCATCCTTTGAGAGTCTCAGGAGCTCGTATAATGACAACTTGGCCGATGTGTTGGCCAATTGTGCCAAGATGTCGAAGTTTTAGGGCTTCTCCAGCCCCTGCGGTGTCTCTTTTCGGAGGGATTTGTCAAAGCGAGTCTCCTTCGGCCTAGGCTTGTCGGTCGTCGGAGGCTGAGAAGGTCCCGGAGCGTCAGTTATAGCGGGCTAATGATCTTTAGCCGAGTTATCAGCCACAGGTTGGGACTGTGCCCCAGACCGAGTGACGACGGCTGTGACTTCTTCGATATCTGCCGAGATTGTGCAGCAGGATCTGACTTTTCTACTCTTTTTCTTACGAATGGAAGATAGTGTGGACTGAGTCACTTCATATACCAAGTCTGGATAGACCCACATGACCTCCCCTCGTGATGTGGTGAGGGGCACTAGACCAGCAGCCGGATCTCGGAGAGGTAGAAGATTAGCAATCTCCATTATTGCCAGAGGGATGGGTACCACACCGTCTTAAGTTTCTGTTGGAGGGAAGCTGCCAAATTGTACTGACACCATATTGGCTGCCATAGTTACCTCTTCAAAATCGATGGCCAGAGCGTTCGAATCAATGAGATGTTGGATGTACCGTTTCAGTTGGTAGCAGTCGTGTGTAGCATGGTGGACGTAGCGGTGGTAATGGTAGTACTTTGGGCTCTCCATTTTTGTCGGCCGGGGTTCCCGTCTTGGTGGAGGGAGCTGAATTCTGTCTCCTTGTATGAGCATGTCCAAGATAGGCTTGACGTGGCCGTCTTCAAAGGAGTAGGTCATTTGTGGTCATTGCTTGTCTGACGGTTTTGGCTCAGGTTTCTGTGCTGTATCGGCCACCATAGCCTGCTTGCCCTTGTTGTCCCGATTATTGGTGGAGCTACCTCCATTGTTGGTGTTGGCGTTGGGACGCCTGCCCTTATCTTCTTCCTCTGAGATGTGCAATCCCAGTTGGCGAGCCTTCTTCAATCGTTCTTCGGCGCTTGTGGTACTGATGATAAACGTCTTCCAGTCCTTGAATTGACTTTTGCCCATCCAGAGGCTGATTGTTGGAAGCAGTCTCTTTCGACAAATTTCAATTAAGGAGGAATCCGGGTTACCAGACGGCAGCTTCATTACGGTTTGGCGAAACCGCTCAATATAGTTCCTTGTCAACTATTTCTCCCCTTGGACGACGTCCATGAGGGTGGACATCGTGATGTCCTGTCCTACTTCGTAAAATCTCTCCAAGAACATGCGTTTGAAGCTGGCGAAGGAGTGGATGCAGTTGTCCGGCAGGTTGCGATACCAGTCGAAGGCGACTCCTTCCAATGCCCCGATGAATAATCGTGTAAGGATAGCATCGTCATGGGATAGATGGTCGGTGGTGACCTCGAAGTAAGTGATGTACCGACTTGCGGAGGTCTTGCCATCATAAGGATTGATATTGAACGGCTTATATCTTGGTGGGAAGGGGACATCCCTCCATATAGCAGGATATGGTTGTCGTATTCTGAGGTCTTGAGAGGTTTCTCGAGCGTGAAACATGGCTCGGAGCTCCTGGACCTCTCTTCTTGCTTCCTTGGCCTCATCCGCAGTGGTAGGAGCCGACATTTTAGGAGGAATATTGCCCAGGTTCGGTGCCGTTGAGTTCGAGTCCGTATTGATCGCGGGACCCGCATTTGTTTGGCCAGGCGTCCCTCCTTGGAGAGTTGGAAGGGCCGCTTTGATCTCGTCTACAGACTTGACCAAGGCATGCAGTATAGCCTCCAGAGTGTCGATGCGTTGGCGATCACTGGAACCACCTTGGTTGCTATCCGTCATGAACACCGTCTTTACATGAGGAGAGATGGAAGGAAAGGTGGAGGACGTGCCCTCCGAATCATACCCCTGTAGCGAGAAGTCATCAGGGTATGTGGGAATGTTCTCCTCTGGTTCGGACCCAGAAGGGATAGTACCACCAGCGTCTGAGTTTGCTTCATCTTGGGAGTCATGGATGTCCTCGGGGACGTCGGCCCTTGCTGTATCTGATGGGAGAGTTATTTCCTCTGGCTCATCTCTTTGGAATATTGGATTATCGTAGATGTTCTGAGGAGTGCTACCCCCAGTCCCAGCAACCCCCAGTGGTGTAGACGATGAATCTCCTATTGTAGTAGATTTCGTCTTTGAACGGGTACCTTGGAAAACTCTGGTGGTGGGCACCCATTTAGACGATAGTCTCTTAGTCATAGTGGTTGAAATCTTCGGGCTAGGAGCATTGGTCTTCTTTCCTCTCCCATCGGCGAGGATTTTCTGAACAAAGTTGCAAGAGACGACGGGAAATGCCTCATCTTCTGAACATGCTTGTTGCAGTCTTTGGAAGACGGACTGCCGGTATTCTTGTACCGTTGCGTTATTGCAACAGCAGTTGACGATGATTTGGGTACAGAGACGTCCATGGGAGGACTCTTTGCACCCCGAGGCACCTTCTCTTTCCTTGTGTTTGTGGAGGATGGCCTCACGCAAGTCAGATGGGTCCGGATCGACTATGTTTGCTCCCTGGATTTTGGAAGACTTTTGGGAACCTCTCTGTCCGTTTGCCTCCGGGGGCTGGACTCGAGTGGTTCTGTACAACTTTCCATCAGAGGCCCGTATAACAGTATATGGGACGCTCGGATGGTCAGAGGTCGGATCAACAGACCGAGCTTGCCAAGCTCGTGCTGCCCTAGACTTCTTCACTCTAGTGCGTGAGGGCACATAGTAGGAAGATTCTAAGTGGTGCTGGACAGAGTCAGACATATCTTCTTGGGAGCACAAGAGATCAGGACCATAGGAGAGGCGGTCGAAGACAGAGCCGCGTGGAGTAGGCGTCATGCGGCTGGAATCAATAATCTTTAGGCGGCTGGCAGGCGTAGCCACATAGGTCTTCTCCATGCGGCTGGAAATCCTGGCCGCATGAGTGTTCTCCATGCGGCTGGAAATCCTGGCCACATGAGTATTATGCATTTGGCTAGCAGTCTCAGCCTCATGGTCATCATTCATGTGGCCGACAATCTTGGCCGCATGAGTCTTCGTTTTGCGGCTAGTGCCCTTGTTTGGTTTCTTTCTGGAGCACATAGAATCGCTCTTTGCCCCTACAAGTCCAGCATCGTAGTGCTTTCCTCTGCCGGACTTGGGGACAGCAGAGTCCTCTATGGCTTGAAGTGGGGCCGCACGAGAGTCGCCTTCGCCGTCTTGGGCAGCAGAGAGTACTCCGTCCAGAGCTTGGGGAGGAGCAAATGACTTTGGCCTCCACTCGCTGTGAGCTTTTGTGCGGGTTCGCTTCTGGACCGGTCCAGCGCTTCCCTCGGAGAGCATTTTTTCAAACGCCTGTTGGTCGAAACGGACGACCATCTTATGTTGCGTGGAGCCAAGTTTGGCTGCATCCGATTGCGTCACCAACTCCTCAGCCGTGGAGAAGTTTGTTTCCAACAGAGTCGCCATCGTGTTTGCCATTGATTGTAAAATAACAGAACAATTATCGGAGGACTGAACTTAGACTCACAATACAAACTCGCTTGTACAAACAAAGCCTAGGGACGAAAACTTACGTACAGCAATCTAAGTATAATTGTTTATTTTAGATTCTGGGGGTGACGGTAGAGGCTCGGGAAAGCGACGGCAGCTCTGCCTTACTCCTTGGACGATCGGGTGCAGCCTTGGCTCTGTAGAAGAACTGCTTGGCGTTGATGAAGAAATGCTCTCCTTTCAATTTTTCTCTGACTCTCTGGATCCAGGAGGGGTATGCTCTCTCTCTCTGCTCTCTGCTCTCTGCTTCCTATTTGTCTATGTCTCTTCTGTCTCTCTTGCAAGGGAATGGTACCTTGCTATTTATAAGAGTGGGGGCATCATTAGGGTTTTGCAATGATTGCCCATTCTCAAAAGTCGGTGGTTAAGGATCAATGAATCTGGGCCGTTCATAATAGATTTGAGCAATTAATGTGATTGCATCAAATCTCTGTGGGTAATTAATGATGATTGTCATAAATCCTCATGATTTGTTATACCAAGCTCGGATCTTCTGCCACGTGTTCAATTTGATTGATTACAAATGATCTGATTTGATCCCAGTAATTATGAGGATGGCACTAAACCTGTTTGTTAGGATTTATTGATGAATCTTGCCACGTGTCCGACTATTATTAGGCTGATAGCTATAGGGATACTGGCAGAACCGTGAGCCACTTAGGAAATCTAAGCCGCATGAGGATTACCCCCCCCCCCACTGAGCCGCATGAGGCTGGCCACATGTCAAGGCTACTTCGGAGTGGCCTCTGAACATTTGAACCGCATGGAGATGATCTGAGCCGCATGAGTGTAGGCGACCGCATGATGAATGGCTGAATGGCTTCTCAGTGAGCCGTATGAAGATAGTCCTTGTGAGCCGCATGGGTAGCCTCTGCCTGAGCCGCAGCATGGGTAGCCTCTGCTTGAGCCGCATGGGTGGCCTCTGTCTGAGCCGCATGCGACTGTCCACGTGTCAAGGCCGCATAAAGGTCTTTGGGGTTTGACGGATTGTGTCAGAGATATCCTTCGTTTCCCTAGGAGTCTGCCATTATGACAGAGTCATTATTGCATCTTTCTGTCACTGGTCAGAGCTGTCAGCCGTCAAGGCATTAAATGTAGTAAAAGACAAAGAAAAGAGCTGTTGAGGGCCACGTGGCTCCTCTCTGGGCCGCATGGGACTATTCGAGCCGCATAGATGCTTGAGCCGCATGGGTCCCTGAACCGCATGAGCTCTCTGAGCCGTATGGGGATCCTTGGCCGCATAGATCTTTCTTTATCCTTTTCCATGCTTCTACAACGAGTATGCAGCAGAGTTCTTCCGCCTTAGCAGGTTCGCTTCCGATCTGATCCAGGATGGGGGGCAGAAGGCTCGTAAGTTCCGTAGGGGACTTATTCATGTAGTGCGCACCCGCACCTCAGGTCGCCGTGACGCGACGTTCGATCAGATATTGATGGACGCGCAGATTACAGAGGAGGACTTCGACCTCAAGTCGAAGAGGAGCGGTGATACCATGGGGGCAAGTTCCAGTGCGGGACCGGCCAAGCGCCCCTACTTTCAGCATCAGCAGAGGCTATTTCAGCAGCAGCCTCTATTACAGATTCAGTAGGCACCAGTACGTGCCCAGCAGCACCAGGGACAGGGCCAGAGGCAGGCTACTCTGTGCGGCTTCTGCGGGAACCCTGGGCATACTAGAGAGGCTTATAGGAAGAGGTTGGGCGTCTATCTATACTGTGGGGCGCCCGATCACCAGCTGAAGGATTGCCGCTTTCGTGGAGTCTGAGGAGGCCCGGACAGAGTACAGCAGGCTAGAGGACCAGCAGTTCAGCAGAGAGGTCCTCCACTTCAGACCCAACAACAGCACTTTGTACAGCACCAGAAGGGAGCACCCGTGGGCAGGGTGTTCGCCTTGACATCAGAGGAGGAGGTAGAGCCAGTGGGTGATATAGTGGCAGGTCATGTTCTTCTTGATTCTTTTTCTGCTTTCGCCTTGTTTGATTCTGGTGCCACTCATAGTTTTGTGTCTATTTCTTTGCTCTGAGACACAACATTATTGCTGAGTATATGGGTAGGACTTGCAAGATTATGACCGGGGGAGGCATTATCCTGGTTAATAATATTTGCAAGGGGCGGAGAGTTATCCTGGGAGGCTTGGACTTGAGTGCGTGTCTGCTCGTAATGCCTCTTCCGAGGTACGATATGGTACTCGGTATGGATTGGTTGAGCATGCACTATGCTAGTATTGATTGTAGAGGAGGCAGAGTTCTTTTTAGGCCGCCGGGAGAGCCAGAGATCGAGTTTGCTCGAGGAGCAGCAGAGCCGAAGGCTGGATTCTATGGAGCTTTGTTGGCGGGGCAGGACTTGCCACATCCGTTGATAGCTGAGTTCTCGGATGTCTTTTCCGAGGAGTTATCGGGGATGCCGCCAGACAGGGATATTAAGTTCTCTATAGACTTGGTGCTGGAAGCCGAGCCTATTTCACAGCACGTCTATAGGGTCAATAACAGCGAGTTGATAGAGCTGAAGAAGTGAGTCGACGAGCTGCAGGACAAGGGGTTTATCAGATCCAGTTCTTCGTCTTGGGGAGTGCCAGTCCTGTTTGTGCCGAAGAAGGACGGTACGGCCCGCATGTGTATTGATTACCGGGCGCTCAACAACCTCACTATCAAGAATAGATACCCTTTGTCGAGGATCGACGATTTGTTCGATCAGCTGAGTGGGGCGAAGGTATTTTCGAAGATAGACTTGAGGTTCGGGTATCACCAGCTGAAGGTGAGACGGGATGACATTCCCAAGACGGCATTTTGGACTCGGTACGGCCAGTACGAGTTTACAGTGATGCCATTCGGGTTGACCAATACACCAGCGGTATTCATGAACTTGATGAACAAGGTATTCCATCAGTACCTTGACAAGTTTATGGTGGTCTTCATAGATGATATCTTAATCTATTCGAAGACGCAGGAGGAGCATGAGGAGCACTTGAGAGTTGTGTTAGAGACTCTTAGGAGGGAGCAACTCTACGGGAAGCTTTTGAAGTACGAGTTCTTCTTGGACCAGGTCGAGTTCTTAGGTCATGTTGTGACCGAGCACGGGATCTCAGTGGACAAGAGAAAGATTTCAGCAGTTGAGTCTTGGTCTACGCCCAGTTCAGTTGCCGAGGTTCGGAGCTTTCTGGGTTTGGCTGGCTATTATCGGAAGTTCGTCCAGGACTTCTTGCGGATTGCAGAGCCGATGACTAGACTCACCAGGAAGGATGTAGAGTTCGTCTGGACTGATGAGTGTCAGGCTGCATTCGATGAGCTGAAGAAGAGGTTGACCTCAGCTCCGATCTTGACTTTGCCATCTGGGTCAGGTGGGTTCTCGATCTACAGCTATGCTTCAGGGAAGGGCTTGGGTTGTGTTCTTCAGCATCACCGAAAGGTGATTGCC
Organism: Iris pallida; assembly: GCA_029216955.1. Lineage (NCBI taxonomy): Eukaryota > Viridiplantae > Streptophyta > Magnoliopsida > Asparagales > Iridaceae > Iris > Iris pallida. The sequence goes on from JANAVB010030220.1 coordinate 37,834,859, forward strand.
TATACATCCAGGCAGTTACGTCCTCATGAGAAGAACTATCCTACTCATGATCTGGAGTTGGCCGTGGTTATTTTTGCTTTGAAGTATGGAAGCATTACCTGTACGGAGAGCGAGTTGAGATCTTCACAGATCACAAGAGCTTGAATTGCGTGTTCACTCAGAAGGAGCTGACCATGCGGCAGAGGTGGTACTTAGAGTTGATGAAGGACTTTGATATATCACTACAGTACCATCCGGGGAAGGCCAACGTAGTTGCAGATGCCTTGAGCAGGTATCCAGTAGCTATGTTCTTGACGACAGATCGTCATCTTTTGGCCGACCTGGATAGTTTGGGTATCGAGGTCATCATTCCGGATGTAGAGATCCAGATGTAGGGTTTACAGATTCAGTCTGAGCTGATGGATAGAGTCAGGTCAGTGCAGTATGATGATGTTGCCCTGAGGAGCATCAGGGAGCAGGTACGGACGGGTTTGCTCGACATTTTCTCTTTAGCCAAAGATGGGTCGTTGCGGCACGGTACTAGGCTGTGCGTTCCGCGTAGAGAGCTTCGGAAGGTGGTTCTTCAGGAGATACATCGCTCTCAGTATTCTATGCATCCTGGAGCCAACAAGATGTATAGGAACCTGAGAGAGCACGTGTGGTGGTATGGCATGAAGCGCGAGGTAGCTCAGTTTGTATCTCGTTGCCTTGTGTATCAGCAGGTGAAGGCCGAGAGACAGAGATCAGGTGGATTACTACAGCCGCTACCCATTCCCGAGTGAAAGTGGAAGCACTCACCATGGACTTTGTGTCTGGACTTCCACGATCGCCATGAGGGAAAGACGCAGTTTGGGTCATCATTGATAGATTGACCAAATCGGCCCACTTTTTGCCTTTCAAAGTGGTTCATCTATGGAGAGGCTGGCAGAGCTGTACGTTCGTTAGATCGTGAGATTACACGAAGTTTCGATGAGCATAGTTTCAGACCGGGATAGTCGATTCACCTCCTACTTCTGGAGGAGTTTATAGACTAGCTTGGGCACCTCGTTCAAGTTTAGTACCGCTTATCATCCTCAGACAGACGGGCAGTCAGAGAGGACTATCTAGACTTTGGAGGATATGCTTCGCACGTGTGTGCTTGATCTCGGGGGTTCTTGGGAGGACCATCTTCACCTGGTAGAGTTTGCTTACAACAACAGCTACCAGGCCAGTATAGAGATGTCGCCATTTGAGGCTCTATATGGACGGAGAAGCCGTACTCCTTTGTCTTGGGACGATGTTGCCGAGAGGGCACTTCTTGGGACGGAGATGGTTGTGGATGCGGCCGAGAAGGTCAGGTTGATTAGAGACAGACTCCGGGTGGCTCAGGATAGGCAGCGGCATTGGGCCGATAGTCACCGGAGACCGTTAGAGTTCGAGGTTAGTTTCAGTTTCCTGTCGTGTTTGTTGTGATTGTTTGTTTAGTTATATGCTAAGTTTTGTCTTATGTCTAGGCTGGTGACATGGTGTTTCTGAGAATATCCCCGACATGTGGCACGATTCTCTTTGGCGGCGGTAGAAAGC
>JANAVB010030220.1:37841400-37961093 GCA_029216955.1 Iris pallida
TGGGACACGTGGCAGGAGAATGAATTAAACTTATTCATTCAGATTCGCAGACATCAGCAGATCATCATAAGGGACATTTATTCCAATCAGCATTAATTGCTGAGAGGATTTGGCATAATCTACATTAATGGCCCAGATTCATTACACTCAAAACTAATGGCCCAGATTGATCAATCAACAGGCTGTCGCCACTTTAAGAGACAATCATTGTAAACCCAAATGATAGCATTCCCTTCTTATAAATAGCAAGGTGCCATTCCCTTGCAGAAAAAAGAGCCCTTTTTCGAGATCAGAGAGCACCAAAATACTTGGAGAGAAAAAGCAGAGAGAGAGCAAAGAGAGCATTTCTTCAAACGCCAAGCAATCTTCTGGATCCAAGGCTGCATACCGATCGTCCAAGGAGTAAGGCAGAGCTGCCGTAGCTTTTCCGAGCCTCTATCGTCACCCTCCAAAATCTAAAATAAATAATTGTACCTAGACTGCTGTACCTAGGTTTTCGTCCCTAGGCTTTCTTTGTACAAGCGAGTTTGTAACGTGAAGTAAAAGTCCAGTCCTCCGATAATTGTTCTGCTCTTTTATATTTTTTGGCAAACACGATGGTGACTCTACTAGGGACAAACTTCTCCACGGCTGAGGAGTTGGTGATGCAATCAGATGCAGCCAAGCTTGGCTCCACGCAACAGAAGATGGTCGTCCGCTTCGACCACCAGGCGTTTGAAGAAATACTCTCTGAAGGAAGTGCCGGCCCGATCCAGAAGCGAACCCGCACAAAGAAAGCTCGCTGCGAGTGGAGGCCAAAATCATTTGCTCCTTCACAAGCTCTGGACGGGATACTCTCTACTACCCAAGACGGCGAAGGCGACTCTCATACGGCTCCACTTCGAGCCGTAGAGCACTCTGCTATCCCCAAGTTTGGCAGAGGAAAGCACTACGATGCTGGACTTGCAGGGACAAAGAGCGACTCTATGCGCCCCAAGAAGAAGCCGAGCACTCCTGTGGCCAAATCTGCCAACCACATGTAGGAGGCTCATGCGGATGAATCTACCAGCCACATGAAGAAAGTCTATGCGGCCAGATCATACAGCCGCATGAAGAAAACTCATGCGGCTGAGACTCCCAGCCGCATGAAGAAAGCCTTTGCGGCTACGTCCGCCAGCCGCATGAAGATTGTTGAGGACGACAGCATGACGCCTACCCCACGCGGCTCTGTCTTCGACCGCCTATCTTATGGTCCTGATCTCTTGTGCTCCCAAGAAGAAATGTCTGACTCTCTCCAGCATCACCTAGACTCTTCCTACTATGTGCCTTTACGCACTAGAGCAAAGAAGTCTAGGGCAGCACGAGCTTGGCACGCTCGGTCCGCTGATCCTGTCTCTGATCATCTAAGCGTCCCGTATACCGTTATGCGGGCCTCAGATGGGAAGTTGTACAGAACTACTCGAGTCCAGCCCCCGGCGGCAATCGGACAGAGAGGTTCGCAAAAGTCTTCCAAAATCCAGGGAGCAAACATGGTCGATCCAGACCCATCTGACTTGCGTGAGGCCATCCTCCACAAACGCAAGGAAATAGAAAATGCATCGGGGTGCAAAGATTCCTCCCACGGACGCCATTGCACCCAAGTTATCGTAAACTGCTGCTGCAGTAACGCGACGGTACGAGAAGACCGGCAGTCCGTCTTTCAAAGACTGCAACAACCATCTTCAGAAGACGAGGCACTTCCCGTCGTCTCCTATAACTCTGCTCAGAAAGTCCCCACTGATGGGAGAGGGAAGAAGACAAATGTTTCCAGCCCTAAGATTTCAACCACTTTGACTAAAAGACTGTCGTCTAAGCGGGTGCCCACCACCGGAGTTTTCCAAGGCACCCGTTCTAAGAGGAAATCTGCTACAGTAGGAGATTCTTCGTCCACAACACAGGGGGTTGCTGGGACTGGGGGTAGCACTCCTCCGAACCTCCACGACAACCCGATGTTCCAAAAAAATGAGCAGAGGGAAACAACTCTCCCATCAGATGCAGCAAACCCCGACGTCCCCGAGGACGTTCACAACTCCCAAGACGAGGCGAACTCGGAGACTGGGGGTACTGTTCCTTCTGAGTCCGAACTAGAAGAGAACATTCCCATATACCCCGATAACTTCTCACTACAGGAGTATGATTCGGAGGGCGCTTCCTCTACCGCTCCGTCTATCTCTCCTCATGTAAAGACGGTATTCACGACGGACAGCAGCCAAGGTGGTTCCAGTGATCGCCAACGCATCGACACTCTCGAAGCCATATTGCTTGCCTTGGTCAAGTCTGTAGACGAGATCAAAGCGGCCCTTCCAGCTCTGCAAGGAGGGACGTCTGGCCAAACAAGCGTGGGTCCCGCGGTCAATGCAGACTCGAATTCAGCATCACCGAATCCGGGCAACAATCTTCCTGAAGTAACGGCCCCCACCGCCGTGGATGAGGCCCGCAAAGCGAGAAAAGAGGTCCAGGAGCTCTGAGCCATGTTTCACGCTCGAGAAAATTCTCCAGACCTCAGAATACGGCAATCGTACCCTGCTGCCTGGAGGGACGTTCCATTCCCACCAAGATATAAGCCGTTCAATATCAATTCCTATGATGGCAAGACCTCAGCAAGTTGGTACATCACTTACTTCAAGGTCACCACCGACCATCTACCCCATGATAATGCCATTTTCACACGATTATTCATCGGGGCATTGGAAGGGGTCGCCTTCGACTGGTACCGCAACCTGCCAAACAACTGCATCCACTCCTTCGCCGGCTTCAAGCGCATGTTCTTGGAGAGATTCTACGAAGTAGGGCAGGATATCACAATGTCCACCCTCATGGATGTCGTTCAAGGGGAGAAAGAGCTGACAAGGAATTACATTGAGCGGTTTTGCCAAACCGCAATGAAGCTGCCGTCTGGAAATCCGGATTCCTCCTTGATTGAAATTTTCCAAAAGAGATTGCTCCCAACAATCAGTCTTTGGATGGGCGAAAGTCAATTCAAGGACTAGAAGACGTTCATCATCAGTGCCATAAGCGCCGAAGAACGATTGAAGAAGGCTCGCCAATTGGGATTGCACATCTCGGACAGAGACAATAAGGGCAAGCGTCCTAACACCAACAACGACAATAGGGGTAGCCCCACCAACAATCGAGAAAGCAGGGGTAAGCAGGCTATGGTGGCCGATACAGCACAGAAACCTGAGCCAAAGTCGGCAGACAAACAATGGCCGCAAATTACTTACTCCTTCGAAGACGATCACGTCAAGCCCATCTTGGACATGCTCATACAAGGAGACAGAATTCAGCTTCCTCCACCAAGATGGGAACCTCGGCCGGCAGACATGGAAAACCCAAAGTACTGCCATTACCACCGCTACATCCACCATACCACACACGACTGCTACCAGCTAAAACGGTACATCCAACATCTCATCGATTCGAACGCTCTGGCTATCGATTTCGAAGAGGTAACCGTGGCAGCCAACATGGTATCGGTACAATTCGGCAGCTTCCCTCCGACGGAAACTCAAGACGGGGTGGTCCCCATCCCTCTGGCGACAATAGAGATTGCTAATCTTCCACCTCCCCGAGATCAGGCTGCTGGTCTAGTGCCTCTCACCATATCACGAGGGAAGGTCATGTGGGTCCATCCAGACTTGGTATTAGAAGTGACTCAGCCCACACCATCTTCCATTTGAAAGAAGAAGAGTAGAAAAGTCAGGTCCTGTCGTACAATCTCGGCAGATATCGAAGAAGCTACAGTCGTAATCACGCGGTCTGGGGCACAATCCCAACCTGTGGCTGATAATCCGGCTGAAGATCATCTGCCTGCTACAACTGATGCTCCGGGACCGGCTCAGCCTCCGACGACCGACAAGCCTAGGCCGAGGGAGACTCGTTTTGACAAATCCTTCCGAAAAGAGGCATCATAAGGGCTGAAGAAGCCCTACAACTTCGACATCTTAGCGCAATTGGCCAACACGCCGGCCAAGTTGTCATTATACGAGCTTCTCAGACTCTTCAAGGATGTTCGTACGACGTTGAGCGATGCACTCCAAAATGCCGACGCATATCTAGCGCAAGTCAACCTCACGGGAAAAAACCCGCCTGCAGATCTCCAAGACAGTGCCTACACGGGAGCGATGCCCAACATTGTCTTCACTCCGCAGGACATGCTCATCAAAACCAACCTGCATGATCGCCCGCTATACTACACTGGATACATCGGCGGCGTAAAGGTGGATCGGATGCACATTGATCCTGCCTCCTCCATAAGCATTATCCTGAAGGGTTTGCTACATCATCTCCGCATCTCAATGCATCGCCTGACGTCTACAAGCACCGCCATCAGCGGTTTCAATTCGGACAGGAGCTACTCGATTGGAAAGATTCGTCTGAAGTATCAAATTGGCGATCTCCAATCCGAAGTCACCTGCTACGTCATAGATGCAGACACTTCTTACAATATTCTCTTGGGGCGCCCTTGGATACACGATTATATGATCGTGCCTTCCATGCTGCACCAGTGCTTCAAATATGTCGACAAATACGGTTTCGTGAGGACAGAATTTGCTGATATCGATCCCTTCAAAGGGGTCAAATCCTACTACTCAGATTCCTGCCTGTACGAAAAGTCGAAGAAGCACCTTGATGAAAGAGATGTACAAGCTCGTACCGAGACAGCCACAGGATCAGAAGAACCTCTGACAATCCATATCTAAGATCACAAACTTGGCAAGTCTGTACCCCTTACCGCCACTCTGCGTAGGGACGCAATCAGCCTCTCAGCACAAGAAGAGCAGATGATAATCCGGCTGCCAAGGTCTGGCCAAATGCCAAGACCCTCAACGGAGCCACTGAAAATCAGGCTGCCGAGAGCCGACCAGCCGCAGACGGAGAAGCTCAATCCCTCTGACAAGACAATGATGATACGCCTTCCCAAGAAGGTTCGTCACCCCGATGCAAGGTCTGGAACTTCTAGCGAACCAACTACTCCCCGCCCAGCATCGAGTACCAAGCTAGGGGTCGCTAGTCTGCCAACAACTCTACGTTCTGCTCCATCAGCTGAACCTCTGACGATCAAGCTGCCCAGGTCGTCCTCTTAATCTTCATTTACGTAGGGGGTAGCCGAAGAGGAACCGGAGTTAGCCAAGTATGTGGCTGCCCACACTGATGTTCCCTCCGCAGATGATGTAATCCCCCTAGAAAAGATACCTTACTTCATCAATAAAGGGCATCTTTGAACTACCTCGAGCTTAATAAGCTTTGTACAATGTATGCTATGGAACACGATATAGGCACTCACCTACACACACAGGTGACAAATGTGTACACCGTGATCCAGCTTACTCTAATGGAAGACGCTTACCGCATAATCGAGGGAGGAGACCATCCAATCATCTTCGGGCGGAAGGACGATCCACATCCCTTCACCATAGAAGAAGTCGACCTTGGATCGGATGCCGGGAGGCTGCCTCTGTATCTTTATAGCCCCCAATCCAAATATCTCATGCAGAAACAGGGGTACGATCTGGAGACGATGCCAGGCTTGAACTACGGTACTGGACGACGATTACCTTTGAAGCCACCGGTCCCGGCTGGCAAACCACGGGACTACTATAGCAAGACTCGATACGGGTTAGGGTATGTTACACCTACGATGACCCCCGAAAGTTCAGATGAAGAATGTGACTGGCATTCACATTCGACCGGGTCACCAACTTCCGACTCAGATACCAGTATTGGAGATATATTCTGACAAGTCTTGTCAGTCAACATGGCATTCGCCGACGCTTATGAAGAAGACGAAGACATCCCTGAAATCCATGAGCTAGAGCCGTGGGCCCAACAGTTGGATGCACAATAGGAAAAACGGTTCGAACAGAGGGAACCCCCTACTGAAGATGAGGTTATGCAGGTCGACCTCGGCAGCGAATCTTCTCCAAAACTAATCTTCGTCAGTAAAGGCCTAACAGACGAAGAGCGAGAATCGTTGCTGGAACTTGTCAAAGAATACATTGATGTGTTCGCCTGGAGCTATGAAGACATGCCAGGGTTAAATCCCGATATTGCTCTTCATAAGCTCAACATTCGGCCAGATGCAAAGCCAGTCAAGCAACAACAGCGACGCTTTCGCTCGGGCATCATGGATGCGATCGAAGCCGAAGTCAACAAACTGATAGCCAGCGGCTTCATTCGTGAGGAGCAACATCCTGACTGGGTCGCCAACATAGTACCCGTCCTCAAGAAGAATGGAAAGATTCAAATTTGCATCGACTTCCGCAATCTGAACGAGGCATGCCCCAAAGATGAATTCTCCCTCCCTATCACAGACATCATGATTGACAACACCTGCAGCTTCGAACGTATGTCATTCATGGATGGCTTCTCGGGGTACAACCAAATCAAGATGTCTCCTGACGACGAAAATCATACATTATTTCGAACACTGATTGGCACATACTGCTACACAGTCAATCCTTTCGGTTTGAAGAATGCCGACGCCACATATCAAAGAGCCATGAGTATCATCTTCAGAGACCACTTACGCAAGATGGTAGAGTGCTATGTTGATGACATTGCCGTCAAGAGTCGCTGTAAGGGAGACCATCTGCAGGATCTGAGGATGGTATTCGACCTGATGCGAGCACACAATTTGAAAATAAATTCCACAAAATCCTTCCTGGGCGTATCCAGCGGGAAGTTCTTGGGCTTCATCATCACCGCCCAGGGTATCCATGTAGACCCTGAGAAGATAAAGGCAATCATGGAGATGGGTCCCCCGAGAAATCTTCGCGAACTCAGAGGCCTTCAAGGGAGGCTAGCTTACATCAGGAGGTTCATTTCCAACCTCTCCGGGCGATGTCGACCATTCACCCACCTCATGAAGAAAGGCATCTCGTTCGTATGGGGACGAAGAATGTCAGCGCGCCTTCGACAGCATCAAAGAATATTTGTTGAACCCTCCAGTCCTGGTGGCCCCGGTTGCCGGAAAACTATTCCTGCTCTACGTACGAGCAATGGAACATTCCCTCGGGGCTCTGCTGGCACAAAACAATGATGCAGGCCATGAGCAAGCCATATACTACCTCAGTCGAATGATGATTGGACCAGAGCACTGATACACCACTGTGGAGAAGGAATGCCTTGCCCTTGTGTTCGCCATTCAGAAAATGTGGCACTATGTCACGGGACAAACGATACATGTGATCTCATGAGTCAACCCTCTCAGGGTCTTCATGACTAAACCAGGGGCGCTCAGCTCTCGCCTCGCTACATGGACAATATTGTTGTCCCCCTATCATATGATCTTCGTCCCACAAAAGGCTGTTAAAGGTCAAGCCCTGGCAGACTTTTTGGCAGCCCACCCGGGTTCGGAGTCGTCCAGAATATATAAAGAAATCCCAGATGAGGTCGCCGACTCGCATACAACCTCTCACGATGATATATGGCGAATGTTCTTCGACGACGCTTCGAGAACTGGACCCAAAGGCAACATCGTCGTCGGAGTCGGGGTGGTACTAGTTTCTCCTTCCGAATTGGTGATTAATCGCGCTTACTCACTCACAGAACCCTGCTCTAACAACGTGGCCGAGTACAACGCTTTGGTCATTGGCCTCCAACTTACAAAGGAGCTAGGGGTAGAATATCTTGAAGCATACGACGATTCTCAGCTAATCGTCAATCAGATCCGGGGCTCATATGAAGTCCGCCACGAAGACATGATCTCCTATCACCAGATAGCGCTCGACATCATCTCGTCGTTCGAAGGGTTCTTCATCGAACATGTTCCCAGACTCCGAAATATCGAAGCCGATGCCTTAGCAGGCCTGGCCGCTTCCCTAGCAGTGCCAAATCATACTCATCAATCGGTAGATGTGATAGGCCACGAACTGGTCTGCCCCAAGAACAATATTCAATTTGTGGCGAGTTATTCCGCTCACGCAATCGACGAAGCCCCAGACTGGAGACAACCATTCATTGACTTCGTAGTCTACGACATCCTGCCCGAAAACCCAAAAGAGGCTACCTCTATCCGAAGGCGTTCTCTCAGATTCTTCTACGATACAGAGACGAAAATGTTGTATCGCCGATCCTACGATGGATTATTGCTTCGATGTCTGTCAAACGCAGAAGCCAAAGAAGCCGTACGCGAAGCTCATGACGGTGTCTGCGGGGCCCATCAGCCTGGCCCAAAATTGCAAGATCATCTGCGCCGAATGGGCTACTATTGGCCCACGATGGTAGCAGATGCGATAGACTATGCTAGAAAGTGCAAAGCCTGCCAAGTCCACGCGGACTTCATCCACCAACCATCCGAATTTCTATATCCGACAGTGGCGTCCTGGCCATTCGAAGCATGGGGGATGGATATCATTGGCCCAATCACTCCACCTTCCTCCCGAGGACATCGCTTCATACTTGCAATCACATATTACTTCTCCAAATGGGCAAAAGCTGTTCCGCTTGCAGAAGTAAAGACTTCAAACGTGATCAACTTCCTCAAGTATTACGTTATCTATCGCTTTGGACTGCCCCGAAGGATCATACATGATAATGGTCCGCAATTCGCAAGCCACACCTTCTATCGATTTTGCAACAAACATCGCATCCAGAATATTGCTTCGACAGAGTACAACCCGGCAGCAAACGGGTTGGCAGAGGCATTCAACAAAACCATCATCAAGTTACTCAAGAAGTTCGTATCATCCAACAAACGCGACTGGAACGAGAAGCTTGGTGAATGCTTATGCGCGTACCGTACTACGGTTCAAACAGCCACAGGGAACACACCATTCTTCCTGGTGTACGGGATGAGGCAGTTCTCCCATTGGAGACCCAAATACCCTCGCTCCGTGTCGCGCTCACTTATCAATTGACGACGAATGATAACTACCATCGTCGGCTACAAGATTTGGAGGCCTTAGATGAAAAGCGCCTCCTGGCCCAGCAGCGAATCGAGCTATACCAAGCACGTATCTCCGGAGCCTTCAACAAAAAGGTTAAAATCATAACATTCCAAGTGGGCGATCTCGTTCTGGCAGTCCGGAGGCCGATGGTCATGACTCACAAGACCGTCGGCAAATTCCAGCCAAAATAGGAAGGTCCATTTATCATCGAGATTGTATTCTTCAACGGTGCTTACCGCCTCGCCAAGCAAAATGGAGACTTGCTCATGTTGCCCGTCAACGGCAAGTTCCTGAAGAAACATTATGTCTAAACGACGCATTCCAGATTATCGAGTCACGTACCCGCGGGTAGCGCTGAACTCACATCCGCACACATTCCAGATTATCGAGTCACATACCCGCTGGTACCGCTGAACTCACTGTAGAAGCATGGAAAATATTAGAATAAAGGCATAAATGGCCCACGCGGTTTTGGGTAGCAAGTTTATGCGGCTCATACTGGAGTTGCCCTATGCGGCCCAAAAGAAGACCCTCAGACTCATGCGGCTCGGGGATGAATGCGGTTCAGCAGGAATATGCGGCTCAATTGACGACACGTGTGACCCCCCCCCCCCCACAGTTGGCCACTGGAGTAATGGTCTCATTTAATGCTCTGACACGACTCGACGGCTGTCTCTGACATGAAGTATCATAGTGGCTCTGCCATAATGACAGACTCTTCGGGAAAAGAAGAAAATCTCTGACCCGATCTGACAAAAATCCTAGATTGACGCATGGCAAAAGTCTCATGCGGCTCGGATAGAGAACAGCTTCATGCGGCTCATTGAGGAGTCACTCTAATATGATTAACAAAAATCCGCCATATGTGGTCCACCCATAGCCCGGTCTATGCGGCTCAACACCACGCTAATTCATGCGGCCTACAGAAATTATGCATATGCGGCTCACGGAAAGTTCGTCCCCTGCGGCTCGATGAGGCATTGACTCATGCGGCTCACGAGTAGTATCCCCCTGCGGTTCAAGTGTTGGTCACCCTATGCGGCCCTGGCAGGATCTTTAATTTAAAAACGTGGCACTGAAGATGCAACAGAATCCCAACGAGAATATTCGACATCATCATCATAATTACCGAGATCAGGGCATATCATTCATCATCAAGTCAATAGGACACGTGGCGAGCAATCAAATATTGGCATAATCAATTACGAAGATTTAAAGCAGTCAGCATTAACTGCTCATAAGATTTGGTGTTATCCGCATTAGTGGCCGAGATTCATTACGATCAGGATCAAGGGCCCAGATAGAATGAAGGAGCGCCGACATTCCAAATAGATAATCATCAGCAAACCCTAATGATCCCACCCCACTCTTATAAATAGCCAGCATCATTCCCATGTAAAAAAAGGTCGGCAACAAAAAGAATAAAAAAAAGAAGAAGAGAGAGATATACACAGAGAGAGCTCCCCCTTTTCTTGATACTCACAGAGAGAGAGAAGCCAGGAGAGCAACCCGAGGAGAGTAAGAAGAGCCTTTCTTCGTCAACGCCGAGCAGATCTTCCCCGAGCCAAGGCTGCATACCGATCGTCCAAGGAGTAAGGCAGAGCGGCCGTCGCTTTCCCGAGCCTCTATCGTCACCCCCCAGAATCAAAAATAAACAATCGTACTTAGTCTGCTGTACCTAGGTTTTCGTCCCTAGGCTTTCTTTGTACGAGCGAGTTTGTATTGTGAGTCTAAGTTCAGTCCTCCGATAATTGTTCTATTCTTTTACAATCAATGGCAAACACGATGGCGACTCTGCTGGGGACTAACTTTTCCACGGCTGAGGAGTTGGTGACGCAATCGGATGCAGCCAAACTTGGCTCCACACAACAGAAGATGGTCGTCCGCTTCGACCAACAGGCGTTCGAAGAGATGCTCTCTGAAGGCAGCGCTGGCCCGGTCCAGAAACGCACCCGCACCACGAAGGCTCGTAAAGAGTGGAGGCCAAAGTCATTTGCTCCTTCCCAAGCCCTCGATGGGATACCCTCGGTCGCTCAAAACGGTGAGAAAGATTCTCCTGCGGCCCCACTTCAGATCGCAGATACCTCTGCTGTCCCCAAGTCCGACAAAAGAAAACACTTTGATGCTGGACTTGCAGGGGCAAAGAGGGTCTCTGCTCAACCTGAACCGCAGAGAGGTATTAGCCGCAGAAAGAAAATCCATGCGGCCACAACCGTCAACCACATGAAGAAAACTCACGCGGCCACTTCTGTCAGCCGTATAACTTATGCAGCTACAGTTCCCAACCGCATGGATGAGATTCATGCGGCTAGTAAAGTCAACCGCTTACAGAAAACCTATGCGGCCACAGATGCCAACCGCATGCGGACAGCCTGCACGGCCGTGACTCCTAACCGCATAAGAACTTGTCCCACAACAGAAGATAGTCGCATGCAGATAGCCTGTACGACACCCAACGCTAGCCGCATAGCGTCTCTACCGCGCTTCTCTCGGTCAGTTTTTGACCGACTCTCATGCGGTCCTAACTCTGATCACTTTCTGGATGAAAATCCAGACTCTGTGATACCTAATGTGGACTCTTCCTATTACGCACCCACAAGTGCTAAAAAGAAAAAGTCTAGGGCAGCGCGGGCTCATCAAGTCCAGACAGCTGCCCCAACCTCTGACTATCGGGGCGTCCCGCTGAGTATCACGCGGGCCTCTGACGGGAAGTTGTATAAAACCACTCGAGTCCAGCCCCCGGCGGCAAACGGGCAAAGTGGTTCCTCTGACCTGCGTAAAGCTATCCTCCACAAACGCAAGGAAAGAGAAGGAGCCTCAGCGTGCAGAGAGTCCTCATAGGGACGTCACTGCACCCAGATTATCGTCAACTGCTGTTGCAACAACACGGCAGTAACGGAAGACCGGCCATCCGTCTTCCAAAGATTACAACATCCGAGCTCGGAAGACGAGGCACCTCCCGTTGCCTCCTGCAATTCCGCGTGGAAAGTCCCCGTGGAGGGGAGAGGGAAGAAGACAAGCATCTCCAGTCCAAAGATATCGGCCACTACAGCTAAGAAATTGTCGGCTAAACGGTTGCCATCTACTGGAGTATACCAACACACCCGTTCGAAGACAAAATCTGCTGCAACAGGAGGCTCATCGTCCCCGACCCTGGGGGTCGTAGGAGCTGGGGGTAGTACTCCTCCGAACATCCACAATAATCCAATATTTCAAGGAGGCGAACCCCGAGAAATAACCCTCCCATCGGGTACAACAGATGCTGATATCCCCGAGGACATCCATGATTCTCTAGACGAAGCAAGCTCCGAAGCTGGGAATAGTATTCCTTCCGAGTCCGAACCTGAAGAGAACATCCCCACATATCCAGATGATTTCTCGACGCATGGGTACGACTCGGAGGGTACATCCTCCACCACTCCCTCCGTCACTCCGCATGTGAAGACGGTATTCATGACAGACAACAATCAAGGCGGTTCCAGCGATCGCCAGCGCATTGACATGTTGGAGGCCATATTGCATGCCTTGGTCAAGTCTGTAGACGAAATCAAAGCGGCACTGCCTACTCTGCAGGGAGTGACACCTGGCCAGACAAGCACGGGTCCCGCGAACAACATAGATTCAAATTCAGCGGCACCAAACCCGGGCAATAATGCTCCCGAGATAACGGCCCCTACCGCGACAGATGAGGCCCGAGAAGTAAGGAGAGAGGTTCAGGAGCTTCGAGCGATGTTCCACGCCCGAGAAAATTCTCAAGACCTCAGAATACGGCAACCATACCCAGCTGAATGGAGGGATGTGCCCTTTCCCCCAAGATATAAGCCGTTCAATATCAACCCATATGATGGTAAGACTTCAGCAAGCCGGTATATCACTTACTTTGAGGTCACTACCGACCATCTGCCCCATGATGACGCCATCCTCACACGGTTATTTATTGGGGCACTGGAAGGAGTCGCCTTCGATTGGTACCGCAACCTGCCAGATAATTGCATCCACTCCTTCGCTGGCTTCAAGCGCTTGTTCTTGGAGAGGTTCTATGAGGTAGGACAGGACGTCACGATGTCTACCCTCATGGACGTCGTTTAAGGAGAGAAAGAGCTGACAAGGAATTACATTGAGCGATTTCGTCAAACCGCAATGAAGTTACCATCTGGCAACTCGGACTCTTCCTTGATTGAAATTTTCCAAAAGAGACTACTCCCAACAATTAGTCTCTGGATGGGCGAAAGTCAATTCAAGGACTGGAAGGCCTTTATCATCAGCGCTACAAGTGCCGAGGAACGATTGAAGAAAGCTCGCCAACTGGGGTTGCATATCTCAGAAGGAGAGAGCAAGGGAAAGCATCCCAACGCCGGCAACGACAATGGGGGTAGCCCCTCCAACAACCGGGACAACAAAGGCAAGCAGTCCATGGTGACCGATACAGCCCAGAAGCCCGAGCCACAGCCAGCAGACAAACAATGGCCTCAAATCACTTATTCTTTCGAAGACGGTCACGTCAAGCCTATCTTGGACATGCTTATACAAGGAGATAGAATTCAGCTTCCTCCACCAAGGCGGGAACCTCGGCCTGCTGATTTGGAAAATCCGAAGTTCTGCCATTACCACCGCTACGTCCACCATGCTACACACGACTGCTACCAACTGAAACGGTATATCCAGAACCTCATCGATTCGAACGCTCTGGCTATCGACTTCGAGGAGGTAATCGTAGCAGCCAACATGGTGTCCGTACAATTCGGCAATTTCTCTCCAACAGAGACTCAAGACGGTGTCATACCCATCCCTCTGGCAACGATGGAAATTACTAATCTTCCGCCTACCCGTGATCAAACTCCCGGCCTAGTACCCCTCACCACATCACGAGGGAAAATCATGTGGGTCCATCCGGACCTAGTCCACGAGGTGACTCAGCCCACTTTTCCTTCTAAAAAGAAAAGTGGAAAGGTCAGATCATGCCGCACCGCCTCGGCAGAGGAGGAGGAAGTCTCAGCCGTTACTACTCGATCTGGAGCACAAGCCCAACCAGTGGCCGAGAATCTGACTAATGATCAGCAGCCCACAAACGCTGATACTCCGGGACCGGCTCAGCCTTCGACGACCGACAAGCCTAGGCCGAAGGAGACTCGCTTCGACAAATCCCTCCGAAAGGAGGCACCTCAGAGGCTGGAGAGGCCCTACAACTTCGACATCTTGGCGTAATTGGCTAATACACCGGCCAAATTGTCCTTATATGAGCTCCTGAGGCTCTCGAAGGATGTCCGTACGGCTCTAAGTGAGGCGCTCCAAAATGCCGACGCATACTTGGCTCAGGTCAACCTCACGGGAGATAATCAGCCTACAGATCTCCAAGATAGTGTGTGTACAGGTGCAATGTCCAATATCGTCTTCTCTCCACAGGATATGCTCATCAAAACTAACCTGCACGATCGCCCATTGTACTACACTGGATACATCGGTGACGTAAAGGTAGACCGAATGCACATTGATCCTGGGTCCTCCATAAGCATCATTCCGAAGGGTCTGCTACATAATCTTCGCATTCCAATGCATCGCCTGACGCCTACAAGCACCGCCATTAGCGGTTTCAATTCGGGCAGGAGCTACCCAATAGGGAAGATTCGCTTGAAATGTCAGATTGGCGATCTCCAATCAGAAGTCACCTGCTACGTCATAGATGCCGACACTTCTTACAATATCCTTCTGGGGCGGCCTTGGATACACGATTACATGATCGTGCCTTCCACGCTACACCAGTGCTTCAAATATGTCGATAAGTACGGCTTCGTGAGGACAGAGTTTGCTGATGTCGATCCCTTCAAAGGGGTCAAATCTTATTACTCAGACTCCTGTCTGTACGAAAAATCAAAGAAGCATCTGGTCGAAGAGGAGGTGCAAGCTCACACCAAGGCAACCACAAGATCAGAAGAACCCCTGACGATCCACCTCCAGGCTCGCAAATCGGGCAGTTCTGCACCCCTTACGGCTACTCTGCGTAAGGACACAATCAGTCTATCGGCACAAGAAGAGCAGATGAGAATCCGGCTGCCGAGGTCTGGCCAAGTGTCGAGACCCACACCAGGGCCTTTTACCATCAGACTACCGAGAGTCGGTCAGCTCCAAGCGGAGAAACTCAATCCCTCCGACAGACCGCTCACGATACGTCTTCCTAAAAAGGGCCGTCACCCCGACGCGAGGTCTGGCACTTCCAGCGAACCAGCCACTCCTCGCCCCACGTCAGATGCCAAGCTGGGGGTTGCTAGTCTACCAACAACTCCACGACCTGCTCCCCCGGTCGAGCCTCTGAAGATCAAGCTGACTAGGTCGCTCTCCCAGTCTTCATTTATACAGGGGGTAGCCGAAGAAGAACCAGAATTAGCCAAGTATGTGGCTGCCCACTCCGATACCCCTTCCGCGGATGATGTAATCCCTCTCGAGAAGATACCTTATTTTATCAATAAAGGGCTATCTTTGAATTACATCGAGATCAACAAGCTATGTATAATGTATGCTATGGACCACGGTATAGGCACTCACCTACACACACAAGTGACAAATGTATATACCACAATCCAGCTTACTCCGGCAGAAGACGCTTACCGAATAGTCGAGGGAGGGGACCACCCGATTATTTTCGGCCGGAAAGACGATCCGTACCCCTTCACTATAAAAGAAGTCGATCTTGGGTCGGACACCGGGAGATTGCCTCTATACCTTTATAGTCCCCAGTCCAAATACCTCATGCAGAAACAAGGATATGATCTAGAAACTACACCAGGTTTGAATTACGGTACCGGACGGCGACTACCTTTGAAGCCCCCAGTACCGTCTGGTAAACCACGGGACTACTATAGCAAAACTCGATGTGGACTAGGGTATGTAACTCCCACAACGACTCCAGAGAGTTCAGATGAAGAATGTGATTGGAAGTTACACTCAACCGGGTCACCAACTTCCGACTCAGACACAAGCATTGGGGACATATTCAGACAAGTCCTATCAGTCAACATGGCATTTGCCGACGCTTACGAAGAAGACGAGGACATTCCTGAAATCCTTGAGCTTGAGCCGTGGGCCCAACAGTTAGACGCACAATAGGAAAAGCGGTTCGAGCTAAGAGAACCTCCTACGGAGGATGAAGTTATGCAGGTCAACCTCGGCACCGAATCCTCTCCAAAGCCAATCTTCGTCAGTAAAAGCCTAACAGACGAGGAACGAAAATTACTGCTGGAACTCATCAGAGAATACATTGACGTATTTGCATGGAGTTACGAAGACATGCCAGGATTAGATCCCGATATTGCTCTCCATAAACTCAATATACGGCCGGATGCAAAGCCAGTCAAGCAGCAGCAACGACGCTTCCGCCCGGGCGTCATGGACGCGATCGAAGCCGAAGTCAACAAACTGATAGCCAGCGGCTTCATCCGTGAGGAGCAACACCCTGATTGGGTCGCCAATATAGTCCCGGTCCTTAAGAAGAACGGGAAGATCCGAATCTGCATCGACTTTCGTAATCTAAATGAGGCATGTCCGAAAGACGAATTTCCCCTCCCGATCACGGACATCATGATTGACAACACATACGGCTTCGAACGTATGTCATTCATGGATAGATTCTCGGGATACAATCAAATCAAGATGTCCTCCGACGATGAGAAACACACATCATTTAGAACACCGATCGGCACATACTGTTACACAGTCATGCCATTCGGTCTAAAGAACGCTGGTGCCACATATCAGCGGGCTATGAGTATCATTTTCAGAGAACATTTGTGCAAAATAGTGGAATGCAACGTCGACGACATCGCTGTCAAGAGTCGCCGTAAGGAGGATCATCTGCAAGATCTGAGAACGATATTCGACCTGATACGAGCCCACAACCTGAAGATGAACCCTACAAAGTCGTTCTTGGGCGTATCCAGCGGGAAGTTCTTAGGTTTCATCATCACTGCACGGGGTATCCATGTAGACCCTGAGAAAACCAAGGCAATAATGGAGATGGGTCCCCCAAAAAATCTCCGCGAACTTAGAGGCCTTCAAGGGAGGCTAGCCTATATCAGAAGGTTCATTTCCAATCTCTCAGGACGATGCCGGCCGTTCACACACCTCATGAAGAAGGGAGTCTCATTCGTATGGGACGAAGAATGCCAACGCGCTTTCGACGACATCAAAGAATATTTGTCAAATCCTCCAGTCCTGGTGGCCCTGGTCCCTGGAAAACCATTCTTGCTCTATGTACGAGCAATGAAACACTCCCTCGGTGCCCTGCTGGCACAAAATAACGATGCAGGACACGAACAGGCCATATACTACCTCAGCCGAATGATGGTCGGGCCCGAACACCGATACACTGCCGTGGAGAAAGAATGCCTCGCCTTGGTATTCGCTATTCAAAAGACGCGACATTATGTCACAGGACAAACCATACATGTGATCTCACGGGTAAATCCCCTCAGGGTCCTCATGACTAAACCAGGGGCGCTCAGCTCTCGCCTCGCTACATGGGCAATACTGCTATCCCCATATCATATGATCTTCGTCCCACAGAAGGCTGTCAAAGGCCAAGCCCTGGCAGACTTTTTGGCGGCCCATCCAGGATCGAGGTCATCCAGAATATACGAGGAAATCCCAGATGAGGTCGCCGATTCTAATATAACCACCCACGACAACATATGGAGGATGTTCTTCGATGGCGCTTCAAGAACCGGACCCAAGGGAAATATCGTCGTCGGGGTCAGAGTAATATTGATCTCTCCTACCGGGCTAGTGATCAATCGCGCCTACTCTCTCACGGAGCCCTGTTCCAACAATGTGGCCGAGTACAACGCTTTGGTCATTGGCCTCCAACTCGCAAAGGAGCTGGGTGTAGAATATCTCGAAGCATACGGCGATTCACAATTAATCGTCAATCAGATTCGGGGGTCGTACGAAGTCCGCCATGAAGACATGATCCCCTACCACCAAATAGCAATCAACATTATCTTCTCATTCGAGGGATTATTCATCGAACACGTCCCCAGACTTCAAAATATCGAAGCCGATGCCCTAGCAGGCCTTGCCGCTTCCTTAGCAGTGCCGAACCAAGCGCATCACTCGGTTGAGGTGATAGGCCACGAACTGGTCTGTCCCAAGAACAATATTCAATTCGTGGCGAGCTATTCCGCCCAGATGGTCGACGAAACACCAGACTGGAGACAGTCGTTCATTGACTTCGTCGTATACGATATCCTCCCGGAGAATCCAAGGGAAGCCACCTCCATCAGACGGCGTTCTCTCAGATTCTTCTACGACACAGAGACAAAGATGCTGTACCGATGATCCTACGACGGATTATTACTCCGGTGCTTGTCAAATGCAGAAGCCAAAGAAGCTGTACGAGAAGCTCACGACGGTGTCTGTGGGGCCCATCAGCCTGGCCCTAAGCTACAGGACCGCCTTCGCCATATGGGCTACTACTGGCCCACGATGGTGGCAGACGCAATAGACTATGCCAGAAAATGCAAGGCTTGCCAAGTCCACGCGGACTTCATTCACCAACCATCCGAGTTTCTACATCCAACGGTGGCATCCTGGCCATTCGAAGCATGGGGAATGGATATTATTGGTCCAATCACCCCACCTTCCTCCCGAGGACATCGCTTCATACTTGTGATCACCGATTACTTCTCCAAATGGGCGGAAGCCGTCCCACTCGCAGAAGTTAAGACTTCAAACGTGATCAGCTTCCTTAAGCATCACGTTATCTACCGCTTCGGACTGCCGCGGAAGATCATCCATGATAACGGTCCGCAGTTTGTAAGCCATGCATTCTATCGATTCTGCGATAAACACCGCATTCAGAATGTCGCTTCGACACCATATAACCTGGCAGCAAACGGGTTGGCAGAGGCATTCAATAAAACAATCATCAAACTCCTCAAGAAGTTTGTCTCCTCCAACAAACGCGACTGGAACGAGAAGCTCGGCGAATGCTTGTGGGCTTATCGCACCATGGTTCGAACAGCTACTGGGAATACACCATTCTCTTTAGTATACGGGAGTGAGGCAGTCCTCCCACTGGAAACTCAGATTCCCTCACTCTGCGTCGCCCTCACTTATCAGTTGACAACGGATGATAACTATCGACGCCGATTACAAGAGTTGGAGGCCTTAGATGAAAAGCGCCTCCTAGCCCAGCAAAGGATCGAGCTATACCAAGCACGTATCTCAGGAGCCTTCAACAAGAAGGTTAAAATCAGAACATTCCAAGTGGGCGATCTCGTTCTGGCAGTCCGGAGACCAATGGTCATGACTCACAAGACCGCAGGCAAGTTCCAGCCAAAATGGAAAGGTCCATTTGTCATCGAGGCCGTGTTCTCCAACGGCGCCTACCGCCTCGCCAAGCAGAATGGGGACTTGCTCATGTTGCCCGTCAACGGCAAGTTTCTGAAGAAATACTATGTTTAGACAACATTCTCTAAATTATCGAGTCATGTACCCTCTTAGTACCCCTGAACTCGCACCCACCATTTTCCAAATTATCGAGTCATGTACCCTCTTAGTACCCCTGAACTCGCACCCACCATTTTCCAAATTATCGAGTCATGTACCCTCTTAGTACCCCTGAACTCGCACCCACCATTTTCCAAAATTATCGAGTCATGTATCCATTGATACCACTGAACCCACATCCACAACATTTCAGATTACCGAGCCATGCACCCGCTGGTGCCACTGAACTCTCATCTCCTCAATATTCTAGAAAATCTAAATTATGTACTTACATTTCCGGTCACTCTCTCAGATAGTAAGTCACGTATAATCATACCTCTGAACTTTCTTCCTGAAAGAGATCCTCCCTCATGATCTACTACCTGCACTTCCAGTGCACAAAAAGGGTAATCGATCCACTAATTTCCGAAACGACCATGTCCTCATTACCTCTGAGTCATTTTTACTTCCACCAAGAACAGACTGCCCCCTCGCATAGAATCTCCATGTCCTCCTACCTCTGAGTAGTTCTATGCACCCCTTCTTCATTGAGCCCACTCCTGCCATGTCTTCATTACCTCTGAGTGGGAAGGCTCCGTCGAAGAAATCACCATATTTGCCATGTCCACATTACCTCTGAGCAAGTATGTTGGTTCCCTTTCAACCTATTATCCGTACCCACAACCGGAGTACGACAAGGATAATAGGTCCACAAACGTCCTCTGTTGACCACAAATGTCCTCTGTTGACCACAAACGTCCTCTGTTGACCACAAATGTCCTCTGTTGACCACAAACGTCCTCTGTTGACCACAAACGTCCTCTGTTGACCACTATTGATTATAGAAAAGTCTTCCGTGAAGTCTCCCCCTACCATGTTCTCATTACCTCTGAGTAGGAAGATTCCACGATAAAACCCTCATGTTTGCTAGGTCCTCATAATCTCGGAGCAAATATGACTGGCTTCCTCCCACCTTATTATCCGTATCCTGAACCAGGGTACGCCAAGGATAATAGGTCCACAAATATCCCTTGCTAAGCTTCTTAGCATAAATCTACCATCCTACCATGCCCCGGGAGCCCAGCTGCTCTACGGCATTCCTTTCCCCAGTACCGAGAACATCCATGACCATTTTGTCGTGGCTGTCCCGGACATCCTGATCAAACTTGTTATCCGTACCTAAAACCAAGGTACGCCCAGGGTAACAAGTCCACAAATAATCCTCCAGCAAGTCCAATTCCATGAACACCACAAGAACAAGAAAGAGAAGATGAGTTGAAACATGCTCATTTATTTCAAAATTCAAAGGAGCTACATCAGTGGGGATCACATCCCTTGCAAATCAAAATATACATATATGAAAGAAAAAAAAAGAGAAACAGAAGAAGACAGATGGCGGATCACTGTTCCGGGGCACATAACACCGTAAGGCGGTCCTTTATCAAGGCGACCGACCGCTCAAACCTCTGTTTGGCTCGACGCTCAGCTTCCTGGTTCAACACCGCCGGGTCCTCCAGATGAACGTGGGCCTGCCAGTTGTCCTCGAACTTCTTAAAAGATCGCTCCAAGTTGGCAGAAGTTCGAGAAATCCGCTCGGCCTCCC
The DNA here is from genome assembly GCA_029216955.1 of Iris pallida. Taxonomy (NCBI): domain Eukaryota; kingdom Viridiplantae; phylum Streptophyta; class Magnoliopsida; order Asparagales; family Iridaceae; genus Iris; species Iris pallida. Next base: position 37,862,392 of record JANAVB010030220.1, read on the forward strand.
GAGCAATCGACTCCTGTTCTGCATGAGCAGTCTCCCGCTCTGACTCTAAGAAGGCCAACTCCTTCTGGAGTGCGAGAATCCGCTCCTTCGTGTCAGCTATTCCACGAGAGGCAGATTCTTCCCGGGCCCTACAAGCCTGACTCCGACGACCCAGTCGGTCATAGGAGACGGAGAACTTGTCAAGATCCCCCTGCACAGCCGGCCCGACAATTTCTCGAGCGAGCTTGATCCTGTCCCGAGCAGCAACCAGGAAGCCCCGCTCTCGTTCGATCGCAGCAGGCAAACCGGCCTGCCGTACTGCCAGCAGTTGGGTCACAAGCTGGTCAGCCTCTGTCAGCTTAGGCTCCAGGAACGCTGCTAACCCCAGCCCGCCAGGAAGACCCTTCAGAGTGTCAATTTGGCCCCGAGCTCCCCGTAGAGACAGAGAAAAAGGGACCCCCCGTTCCACGGCAGCGTTTATACCCCTTCCTAAGTGGCGATAAAAGCTGTCAACCACATCCTGCATCACCTCGTCCAGAGCCTCCGAGGAAACCGGTGTCAGCGGGAGTGTGGCTGATAGCACGGAAGAAGACACGACGGAATCTGTCGCTCCTGTCACAAGAGAAACCAACTCCGCACGGAAAGACGCTTGAACAGCGGCCAATTCCTCTTCAGCAGCCCGCAGGATTTGGATGCTCGACAAGGTCGAGAAGTCGACTTCCGGAGCCGTGTCAACAGCGGAAGACGAGGCGAAAACCATTGCCAACTCCCTCCCCGTCTGCCCGGAGACGGCAGGAGGCTCTTCAACATGAGAAAGAGGAGAAGAAATATTCCTTTCGTCCGGATAATGGCCGACCGAACTCTCCCCGAGAACATCCGCGGCGGGAGGTAAAAGGTCAGGACCTGCAGGGCCAAGGCAACCATGAATCGACTTGACCCGAAGGATATGTTGATAGAGCGAATAAGCCCCTTCGGTAGTCAATATATGGCCTATCTTACCAATGGAGGAGTATGGAGGCTGAGGTTCGTTTACAGCCACCACAGCCTCCTCACCAATAACCTCCGAATCAGGAATCAGAGAGTCGTCCCCGGGAGAAGAGGTACCGAGAACGGTGTCATCTCGCCGAAGCTCAACGACCGCAGGGGCGGGCCCAGAGGAACCTTCGTTCCTTCGAGCTGATGCTTCAGCAACCCGGGAACTTCCAGCCGCCTCCGGGAGAGCCCCAGCAGAAAGGACCGCGGCGCACATATCGTTGATTAAGACAGCAAGGGCGGGATCAACCTCAGAGGCAGTAGATGGTTCAGAAGACTCCGGCCCGTCGGACGCCTACAAAGAAAAGTGATTAAATCATATCTGCGAGAGGAAAGGAAACTACAACAAAGAAACAAATCCAATTTAGCCTTACCTCCGGAGTAGCATCGGTACCGTCATCCCTTTCGGTAATAAGCGATCCACGAGACTTAACGGCAGCTCTCTTCACGAAAAAAGTCGCTCTATTGCCAGAAGATTCGTGCCTGACTCGCTTACGTGAGGAACCAGACACAGCCGAAAGCTGTTCTTCCCTCACTCTTCCACCTTCTGTAGAAAGCAATGGGCCCTCCGCCGGTTCATCAGGGATGGGAAGCGATTGATCTGCTACTTCTTCGCCTCCATCAAAAAGAGAATCTTCGCTATCATCTTCCTCCCCAGCCGACTCGGAAGGTTCTGATTCAGGAAGAGGAGTCTGAAGCGCTAGTTGCTTTCTGGCCTTAGCCCCCTTGGGCTTCTCCTCTAAACCGGTGCCCACGATAAAACTGGTACTCGGATCGAAATTAATAGGAGGCTTGTTCTCCATGACATGATACAAAGCAGCCACGTATAAAATTTCCCTTGGCATCTGAGCATCAGGGACCGAGAAGCTGGCTCGAGTATGATAAGCATCATAATAATTCTATGCCCTGACGCCATCAAGAACACTACCTTCGAAGCCCAAACCAGGATTGGGATAATCAAGGAATAACTGGCTATAACCGAACTGCCGAGAAAACCTACTAGGTAGGTAAGGCTCCAGGTACACCCTATCGCGGTTGCGATAAACCAAATGAGCAGGACGGATGTTACGCAACCAAGTGAGCATATCCGGAGATAGAAAGTGAGAAGGTCCAGTACCATCAAGGTGTACCTTACTCACATCCTCATCAGAAAAAGGAGGAACAGACACAAAAAGGTGACACCCATCTACCCTCGCCAGCGCCCTCCGACAAGCCGGCATAGTATTGTATTCCCAAGACTGGCGATGGCATTTGAAGAGGAAAGCATCTTCATCCGTAGCATCTTCCGCTATCCCGGGTCCCAGCAAAGACTTGTAATGCATCGCCAACCACGCCATCAAGTAATGGAAAGGCAATTCTACGCGCTCAAAATCCAAGGTCTTCTTACGCGCAACAACTTTGGATGAGAAGGTCCGAAGACCGTGGTGGATGCTGCACACCATGGCGGGAAGAAGGGCCAGCCTAACTCCGAACACCAGTTTAATGGCGGGAAGAATAAAATGGCGACCGATCCTCTCGATGGAACCTGCTCCTCCCGAGACGACGTAATTCCGTAACCATATCATCAAAAAGCCAGCCAGAAGCGCCTTCTCTGACATCTGCGTGGTCCCACAGTAAAAGTAGCTGAGAGAGTCAGTTTGGCTCCCAAATATGTCACTCCTGGACCGCGACTTCTTGACGCCTGACATCAAATCCTTCACCTCCACGTGTGTTTTAGGGGTTCGAGGAGTAACTCCACCAGAAGGGTTAACTCTGAAAAGGTAACTAATCCATGATGTGGTGTGGGGAGCGGTCCCTTCGGAGCTATCCGCTGTCTTTTTGGCCATCTGGTGACAAGCACTATGGTGGCACAGCAACTCCCGGTATACTGCAACGAAACCTGGGAATCGTCGGTCCAAGTCCTCAAACTCCTCATTCGAAGGGGTATACACCTCGAAAGGCTCATTTCCCCAGGGGAGTTTAGAGACAGTATACATCTCATGAAGAGCAAGCCCCAGCTCCCCTACTGGTGAGAAGAATGTCCCCGTTCGCCAGCTAAACATCTCCAAGAGCGCCATGAACAGCGGCTTATTAATAGGGAGCCCGTGACAAGTCCCTCGAACAGCATGATAAAGTCCTACCTCACGCAAGAGTGTTCCGTAGGTCTGCAGGACCCAGGTGGTCAACTGGACCCATATAGAAGTAGGGTTTATCCAGTTCGACAAAGCTATCCTACCAACAGGATAGGACTTCTTACAGACAAGCCGATTCAAGAAGGTGTCAGCCTGAGAAAATGAAAAGTTGGGACCGTATGCATTCATGAAGGAGCCCGGGGCCAGACCCATCATATACCGAGGGACGGGATCCTTACCTGGGTACGCTGACCGCATATTCAGATTGTAATGGATGTCGCCCATCAACATCCTCGATTGAGTAGGGGTCAAGTTGCACACCATCTTCCTGTTCAACAGCACCATGTTGAACCACGATAAGGGATAATGGCGTTCCATAAAAGGGATATGGATTGACTCCCCGTCCAAAGAGAAATCCCAGTTCTCAGAAATCTCTAACACTCGAGAGTTCCCTATGATTAGAGCATCTCCAAAGAGGAATAGAGGCTTCAGGTATTTTCCATCCAGCCTCCCAGTGTTCATCATGGAACGAAGATAATGAAGGGTCTGATTCTCGATGGCGTTCAACCTCTCCAAAGGCTCATCAGCAGGGAACTGATTCAATACATGCTTAATTAGGTCGTCAAGACGCACACCCAAAGCGAATTGATTTGAACCAACCAAAAGTTCCCCCGCAGGATTCACGGGCAGATTTACTAGAAAAAGATAAAAGAAACAAGGTCAGAAGACAAACAAAGAAAACAGAAGTATTGGAAAAGATTACTGAAGTCTATGCGGCTCAGGTTGCCCCAGCCTCATGCGACTCTGAATTAACCAAGTCCGTACAACTCAGATTCAGAAGGGTTTTTAGATTCATGCGGCTAAGCCTGACTCATACAAACCGCTGCGGCTACAAACCATCAAGTTCATGCGGTTCAAAAGTGAGCAACGCTTATGCGGCCCAAGTCGAAAACACACATGCGGCACTAATCGAATGTGACAAGCTCATGCGGCCATAATGGGCGAAGTGCTTATGCGGTCACATCGATACGTCTCGTATATGTGGCTTGTGCATAAAGTATGCAACAGAGCCATGGCAGCAGCTAGGGTTTTTCGGAGTGACCCCCTTACCAGCGATGGGCGGGTGAACATCAGGATGGACAGCGCCTACAGCAACCGGCGGAGGAGCGACTATATTCGTCGCCGCAGTCGCCGTAGCAGCAACTGCCTTGCCCTTCGCGGCCTTCGATGCAGCAGATCTCTTGGGAGCCATGGTCGATGGATGAAGAAGGAAAACAAAGAGCGAAGTTGGCAACAGGGAATTCAAGCAAAGAAAGGAGGTAAAGAAATCCCCAAGAGCTAAAAAACTCCTATTTATAGGCGATCAATAAAGTAGAAAGACGCCTCGGATTACGCGCCGCCTCCAAAAATAAAGGCGAGAACGCTTCGGTCAAGGCAAAACCGACCCTTGGGATCCTCCCCCAAAAGGCGGCGTCAAATCAAATCGAAGGCAATTAATGAAGATTTGCTCACGTGGTCAGGGCGCGTGGCAAAGAGCTTATGCGGCCAGAAGAATCTATGCGGCCGAGATGCTAATGCGGCCAGGAAGTTCAGGTAAACAGAACATCCTATGCGGCATGAACAAGGCCATGCTTCTTATTCAAAGTGTTTCAATTTTACAAATTGAAAACTTTGAAGGGGGTCCTGTAGAAGCATGGAAAATATTAGAATAAAGGCATAAATGGCCCACGCGGTTTTGGGTAGCAAGTCTATGCGGCTCATACTGGAGTTGCCCTATGCGGCCCAAAAGAAGACCCTCAGACTCATGCGGCTCGGGGATGAATGCGGTTCAGCAGGAATATACGGCTCAATTGACGACACGTGTGACCCCCCCCCCCCCCCACAGTTGGCCACTGGAGTAATGGTCTCATTTAATGCTCTGACACGACTCGACGGCTGTCTCTGACATGAAGTATCATAGTGGCTCTGCCATAATGACAGACTCTTCGGGAAAAGAAGAAAATCTCTGACCTGATCTGACAAAAAATCCTAGATTGACGCGTGGCAAAAGTCTCATGCGGCTCGGATAGAGAACAGCTTCATGCGGCTCATTGAGGAGTCACTCTAATATGATTAACAAAAATCCGCCATATGCGGTCCACCCATAGCCCGGTCTATGCGGCTCAACACCACGCTAATTCATGTGGCCTACAGAAATTATGCATATGCGGCTCACGAAAAGTTCGTCCCCTGCGGCTCGATGAGGCATTGACTCATGCGGCTCACGAGTAGTATCCCCCTGCGGTTCAAGTGTTGGTTACCCTATGCGGCCCTGGCAGGATCTTCAATTTAAAAACGTGGCACTGAAGATGCAACAGAATCCCAACGAGAATATTCGACATCATCATCATAATTACCGAGATCAGGGCATATCATTCATCATCAAGTCAATAGGACACGTGGCGAGCAATCAAATATTGGCATAATCAATCACGAAGATTTAAAGCAGTCAGCATTAACTGCTCATAAGATTTGGTGTTATCCGCATTAGTGGCCGATATTCATTACGATCAGGATCAAGGGTCCAGATAGAATGAAGGAGCGCCGACATTCCAAATAGATAATCATCAGCAAACCCTAATGATCCCACCCCACTCTTATAAATAGCCAGCATCATTCCCATGTAAAAAAAGGTCGACAACAAAAAGAATAAAAAAAAAGAAGAGAGAGATATACACAGAGAGAGCTCCCCCTTTTCTTGATACTCACAGAGAGAGAGAAGCCAGGAGAGCAACCCGAGGAGAGTAAGAAGAGCCTTTCTTCGTCAACGCCGAGCAGATCTTCCCCGAGCCAAGGCTGCATACCGATCGTCCAAGGAGTAAGGCAGAGCGGCCGTCGCTTTTCCGAGCCTCTATCGTCACCCCCCAGAATCAAAAATAAACAATCGTACTTAGTCTGCTGTACCTAGGTTTTCGTCCCTAGGCTTTCTTTGTACGAGCGAGTTTGTATTGTGAGTCTAAGTTCAGTCCTTCGATAATTGTTCTGTTCTTTTACAATCAATGGCAAACACTCACATCTGCAAATATTCCAGATTATCGAGTCACGTACCCGCTGGTACCGCTGAACTCCCATCCACAAACATTTCAGATTATCGAGTCACGTACCCGCTGGTACCGCTGAACTCCCATCCACAAATATTCCAGATTATCGAGTCATGTACCCGCTGGTACCGCTGAACTCACATCTCAACATTCCAGATTACCGAGTCATGTACCCGCTGGTGCCGCTGAACTCGCATTTCAACATTCCAGATTATCGAGTCATGTACCCGCTGGTGCCTCTGAACTCACATTTCGGTCACTCTCACATATAGCAAGTCATGTATGATCATACCCCTGAACTTTCTGCCTGGAAGAGATCCTCCCTCATGATCCACTACCCGTACTCCCAGTGCACAAAAAAGGGTAACCGATCCACAAATTTCCAAAACGGCCATATCCTCATTACCTCTGAGTCGTTTCATTTCCGCCAAAAACAAATCACCCCTTACATAGAACTTCCATGTCCTCATTACCTCTGAGTCGTTCTATGTACCCTCCTTCATTGAGCCCACTCCTGTCATGTCCTCATTACCTCTGAATGGGAAGGCTCCGTCGAAGAAACCTTCATGCTTGCCATGTCCTCATTATCTCTGAATAAGTATGATGATTCCCTTTCGACTTATTATCTGTACCCACAACCGGAGTACGCCAAGGATAATAGGTCCACAAATATCATCCGTTGAGTCCACTCCTGCCATATCCTCACTACCTCTGAGTAGGAAGACTCTGCGGTAAAACCTCCGTACTTACCATGTCCTCATTACCTCTGAATAAGTATGTTGGTCCTCTCTCGTCTTATTATCCGTACCCTGAACCAGGGTACGCCAAGGGTAATAGGTCCACAAATGTCCTCTGTTGACCATAAATGTCCTCTGTTGACCACAAATGTCCTCTGTTGACCACCAATGTCCTCTGTTGACCACAAAAGTCCTCTGTTGACCACAAATATCATCCCATGAGTCCACTCCTGCCATGTCCTTATTACCTCTGAGTAGGAAGACTCCACGGCAAAACCCTCGTACTTGCCATGTCCGCATAACCTCTGAGTAAGTATGTTGGTTCCCCTTTATCCTATTATCCGTATCCTAAGTCATGGTATGCCAAGGATAATAGGCCCACAAATGTTCTTTGCTAAGTCTCTTAGTACAGGCCCATTATTCCTCATCATGCCCCGGGAGCCCAGCTGCTCTATGGCATTCTATATTCCGATACTGGGAACGTCTACGACCACCTTTCCGTGGAACTGTTCTAAGTATCCCTAGTCAAACTTGTTACCTCTACCTAAAACCAAGGTATGCCATGGGTAACAGATCCACAAACAAGTCCCCCATGCGGGACAAACATCACCATAATATCACAGGTAGAACAAGCAATACAAATGAAGGATAGAATGGAAAGTACTCTTTATTTGAAAGAAGAAAAAAGCATTACACCTTTTGGGACCACGTCCCTCTCAAAAAAAGAAAAAGAAACCAGGAACAAAACAAGAAAAAAAGACCGACTATAGCTCAACATTACACAACTCCAGGAGCCGGTTTCTCACAAAGGCAGTCCCCCGCACAAGCCTCTGTTTAGCTCGGCGCTCGGCCTCTTGGGACAATTGCTCTGCGTCATTCAAATACATATACGCCTGCCAGTTGTTCTTTATCTTCTTTAGGGCAAGTTTTAGATTGGCAGAAGCCCTACTAAACCTGTCAGCCTCCTGGATGGCAATCCCTTTCTCAGTACAAGCAGCTTCCAGCTCGGACTCCAAGAATGCCAGCTTTCTCTGGAGCTCGAGGTTTTGCTCCCGGGTGTCGATTACCCCGCGGGAGGTAGCCGCTTCCCGAGCCGCGCAATCTTCAGTCCGACGGCTCCACTGATCGTACAACTGAGTCAAATCTCGGCGGTCCTTCAATATAGCCGGCTTGAGCGATTCCCGGGCAGCCATCACCTTCTCCACAACGGTAACGAGGAAATTGCGCTCTTGATTTATTGCCATACGAAACTGGGCCACGAGATGATCAGCCTCTAACAGCTTAGGCTCCAGAAGTGCGGCCAATTCCCCTCCACCAGGGAGTGTTCTAAGGATATTGATCTGGCCACCGGTGCATTGACGGGCGAGAGCAAAGGGAGTCCCCCTTTCCACAGCTGTCTCGATTCCCCTCTTCAGGTGGCGGTGGAAACTGTCGACCACGTCCTGGGACACTTCATCCAAAACTCCTGTTGAGGATGGTGTCAAAGGGAGGGTGGCAGGCAGTACCAAAGGAGTAGCCTCAGAACTTGTCGCCCCCGCCACCATGGAAACAAATTCTGTACAAAAAGATGCATGAATGGCAGCTAGCTCCTCTTTTGCCGCTCGAAGAGCCTGGATGCTGGGTAGGGCGGAAAGGTTAACCCTCGAAACTATATTGGCAGAAGAGGGTGCAGGAGGCATCGTCCCTTGCCCCAGCCGTATTGCCACTTGGGTTCCCGAACTCGACCCGGCTGGAGGTCCCTCATTATCTGTTGGAAAAGAAGGAGGCACACGTGCTTCCGTCCGATCCTCTCCGATGGAGTCCGCCCCGGCGATGACCGTCACCGACAACAAAGGGGTGAGATCTGTACGTCCAAAGCAACCATTAATCGACGTAATCCGAAAGATGGAATGATGGAGTAAACAGGCTTCCTCACAAATTAAGGTTTGACTTATCTTACCAGAGGAAGAGCATGGAGGCTGTGGCTCGTTCGCAGCTGGCGTAGTTTCCCCACCCACGGCTCCCGAGCCGAAGTCAATCGGTTTCTCTGTCACAGCCATCTCTGAAAGGGAGCGATCCAGGACAATGTCAGCCTGTTAAAGTTCAGATGTCTCAGGGACGGGCGCAGTAGAGCCCCCATCCCCCTGGGTTGAGGTCCCAGCAAGGTGAGACTCCTCGGCTGCCTCCAAAAGAACCCCGGCAGAAATGATAGCAGTGCACACATCACTGACCAAATGGGACAAGACCGGATCGACCTCGGTAATCGGGTCCTGAGAAGCAAACTCATCTGACGCCTACAAAGAGCAAAAAAACGATTAGGCCATAGTTTGGGAAAAAGAAGGAGAAGGTAGCTACAATTCAAATTACCTTAGAAACAGCATCAGCATCATCAATAAACAGCCTGCGGCGTCTTACCGCAGCACGCTTCGTGGAGTGGGATCTGCCAACATCAGTATACACACGCCTGCTCCGTTTATGCGAAGGAGCGGGCACAGCAGGTGGTTGATCCTCCACCACCTCGTCCGAACCAGTAGGCGGCTGACCCGCCACCCCTTCCTCCGACATAATAGGAGGCTGATTCCCCACTTCCTCGTCTGAGGAATGCGACGAGTCATCAGCGTCTTGCTCATCATCCTCTTCGTCCACCGCAGTGGAATCTGAGTCCGGCACAGGAACCCTGTTCGCCCCTCTCTTCCTCTTCTTGGATACCTCTGGCTTTTCGGCCAAGCCAGTGCCAGCAATGAAGCTAGTATTCATGTCAAAGTCGACAGAAGACTTACTCGCTGCAACATGATAAAGGGCAGCCATGTACAAAATATCTCCTGTCGTCTTAGCATCAGGGACCGAGAAGCTAGCCCGGGTATGGACCGTATTGTAATAATGCCAAGCCCGGATGCCATCGAGGACGCTGCCCTCAAAGTCCAGGCAAGCGCTAGGGCAATCAAGGAGCAGCTGACTATACCCGAATTGACGGAAAAATCTACTGGGCAGATAAGGCTCCAGATATACGTTATTTCGATAACGATATACCAGGTGCGCAGGACGAATATTGCGCAGCCAAAGAAGCAATTTCTCAGATAAGAGTTGGGGAGGATCAACGCCGTCAACATGTACTCCCCTCACTTCTCTAGTAGTAAACTGAGGGAGAGAGAGAAAGAAGTCGGGCCCGTCAACTCTCGCCAACGCCCTCCGACAGGCTGGCATGGTGTCGTGTTCCCAAGGCTGATGACGGTATCGAAAAAGGAAGGCGTCATCAGTAGTAACATCTTCTTCAGTTCCTGGCCTCATCAATGACCGGTAATACATTAATAACTACCCCATGAGGTAGTGGTATGGTAGTTCTATCCGTTCAAAGTCCAACGTCGTCTCGCGAGCGATGACTTTGGACGAAAAGGTGCGGAGGCCGTGGTGTATGCTACACACCATAGCCGGAAGAAGGGCCAGTCTGACTTTAAAGACCAGCTTCACAGCCGGGAGAATGAAGTGGCGGCTGATCCTTTCAGTAGAACCCGCCCCTCCCGAGACTACACAATTCCGTAGCCATATCATCAAGAACCCGGCCAAGAGTGCTTTGTCAGACATCTCCCGGGTACCGTAGTGGAAATAACTGAAGGAGTCAGTGCGACTCCCAAATCTGTCGCGGGTGGACCTCGACCTTTTTGCCTTCAACTTCAGGTCCTTTACCTCCGCCTGGGTTTGTGGAACCCGAGAAGAAACCCGGCCGGAAGGACGTAATCTGAAAAGATACGCGACCCAGGCCGTGGTATGGGGGCGTTCCCTTCCGAACTATTATTCTTTTTGATAGCAGTCTGGTGACAGATGCTATGGTGGCACAGCAATTTTCGGTACACAGCGACGAAACCCAAGAATCGTCGATCCAGATCGTCAAATTCCTCGTTCGTCGGGGTGTATACTTCAAAAGCCTCGCCTCCCCACGGCAGCTTAGAAACAGCGTGCATTTCATGGAGGGCAAGCCCCAACTCCCCTCCGGGCGCGAAGAAAGTCCCCGTACGCCGGTTATACAACTCCAAAAGGGCCATAAACAAAGGCTTGTTAATGGGCAATCCGTAACAGGTGCCTCGGATGGCGTAGTAAAGGTCAATCTCCCGAAGGAACTCCCCGTAGTTCCTCAGGATCCATGAGGTAAGATTGGCCCATATAGGAATAGGGTTTATCCAATTCAGCAGCGACAACCTGCCCACAGGATAAGACCCCTTGCGAGCGAGCTGATTCAGAAAGGTATCAGCTCGGGTAAAAGTGAAGTTGGGACCGGTCACGTTTATAAAAGTATCAGGGAGCAGCCCCATCACGCTCTGACTAACTGAATCCTTGCCCGCACATGCTGAACCCGTACGTCTGTTACAGTGGATGTTGCCCATAAACATCCCCGGTTGGGTGGGAGTTAGAGAGCCCACCATTGTCCTGTCCAGCGGTACCATGTTGAACCACGAGAGGGGAAAATGTCGCTCCATCTCGGGGATATGAATCTCCATCCCATCTACAGAAAAATCCCAGTTCTCAGAAACGTCCAGCAATCGGGAGTTCTTTATGGAAAAAGCATCTCCAAAAAGAAAAGCCGGTTTCAGATGTTCTCCATCCAGTCTCCCCAAATTCATCATGGTACAAAGAAAGTGGAAAGGCTGGTTGTTGATGACAGCCACCCTCTCCAAAGGTTCATCAGCGGGAAGCTGATCTGATATATGTCGAACTAAGCCATCGAGCCGTACGCCCACGGCAAACTGAGTTGAACCCACTAGAAGCTCTCCGGCCGGGTTGGTTGGGAGGTTCACTAGAAAAGCACAAAAGAAAAAGGATTAAAAGAATGGTTAAAACGAAGCCACTTAAAAGTTTCTCAAAAAAAAGTTCCTGTGGGCCTATGCGGCTCGGATCAACGAAGCCTTATGTGGCCCAATTCGGCTGGGTTTCATGCGGCACAGCCTTAATAGAGCCTATACGGTTCAGGTCAACACAGCTTCATGCGGCCCAATTCAGTCGGAAGTTCCGTGTGACACTGATTCGATGGCTTATGCGGTTCAGATTAAGACTTATGTGGTTCTATCTCGCAGAGGAGTTTATGCGACGGATTCAGCAAAATTCTATGCAGGCCAGTTTGTTAGGAACATATGCGGCTCCGGTCAAAGGAGACTTTATGCGGTTCATATCCAGAAGTAGTCTTGCGACTCAAAATCCCTCTCTCATGCAGCTCATACAGGGGGAATATCCTATGCGGCTCAGATGCGAGAGGGTCATGCGGCCCATACAAACGCATGCAGCTCCATCATGATCAGGCTTGAGCCATCCAAACGATGAAGGCTTGTGCATAAATCATGTAACAGAGCCATGGGATCTTAGGGTTCAAAATGTTCAAAAGAGATCCTTACACTTGAAAGTAGGGCGAGCATCAGGATGCACTTCGGGCACGACGGCCGACGAGGAAGCCGCCTTCTTGCCTTTCGCGGCGACAGAGACGGCCTTGGAAGACTTAGGAGCCATTTGCTTCGACGGTCGGAAAAAACGAAGATAAGAAAAAAGAGACAGCAGAAAGTTGAACGAAGGAGAGAGTAAAGGAATCCCTCCGACCAAACTCATCCATATTTATAAGCAAAAGCAAGGCGTTTCGATTCCCGTGCATACGCGAAGACCGACTCTTCAGTTATCGAGGTGAGCCGCCTAAAATGAAGGCCAAACTCCTGGGATCCCGTACCAAAAAAGTAGCCTTTAAAACTGACAGCGGATCAACAGCATTTAATGCAAAGGATTGCCATATGTGGCAACGGTGACGTGGCATAAAGCCCATACGGCTGACATATCCATACGGCTAAAACTTTCATGCGGCCAAAGACATCTATGCGGCTAGGACCTCATATGCGATTAGAAAGAGCTTGCACAGGGCCATGCTTCTTATTCAAAGTATTTCAATTTTGCAAATTGAAAACTTTGAAGGGGGTCTTGTAGAAGCATGGAAAATAATAAAGAAAGAGCCATGCGGCCAGGAAACCCCATGCGGTTCGGAAAGCCCATGCGGCTCAGAAGACTCATACGGCTCAACGCGTCTATGCGGCTCTGTGATCTCCATACGGCTCAGAGAGGTGCCACGTAGCATACAAACAACTCTTTCCTTACTGCATTAATTGCCTTGACGGCTGACAGCTCTGACAAGATGACAGCCCTGACACAAAGATGTAATTATGACTCTGTCATAATAACAGACTCCTAGAGAAACGAAGGAGATCTCTGACATAATCCCCCGAGATCCAAAAAATGCCACGCAGCCTAGGCACGTGGACAGTCATATGCGGCTCGAGCGGAGACTCCCCATGCAGCTCAGGTCGAAGTTGTCCTATGCGGCTCAGGTCGAAGTTGCCCTATGCGGCCCAGATCGAAATAGCCCTATGCGGCTCAAGCAGACGCTCCCCCATGCGGCTCACGAGGACCATCTCCATGCGGCTCGCGAAGGGGTTACCCGTTATGCAGCCACCTACGTCCATGCGGTCCAGATTATTATGAGATTCGAAGGTTCGGGGGCCACTCCCCAACAGCCTTGACAGGTGGCCGGGCTTATGTGGCTCAATTCTCATACAGCTCAGATCCCCTCAGCGGCTTCCAGGACACGTATCATAATGCTAATCAATTTCCCAGATTTACTGCAATCAAAGATTGGGTCAAATCTCAATAATCTGGGACACGTGGCAGGAGAATGAATTAAACTTATTCATTCAGATTCGCAGATATCAACAGATCATCATAAGGGAGATTTATTCCAATCAGCATTAATTGTTGAGAGGATTTGGCATAATCTACATTAATGGCCCAGATTTATTATACTCAAAATTAATGGCCCAGATTGATCAATCAACAGGCCGTCGCCACTTTAAGGGACAATCATTGTAAACCCTAATGATAGCATTCCCTTCTTATAAATAGCAAGGTGCCATTCCCTTGCAGAAAAAAGAGCCCATTTTCGAGATCAGAGAGCACCAGAATACTTGGAGAGAAAAAGCAGAAAGAGAGCAAAGAGCATTTTTTCAAACGCCAAGCAATCTTCTGGAGCCAAGGCTGCATACCGATCGTCCAAGGAGTAAGGCAGAGCTGCCTTAGCTTTCCCGAGCCTCTATCGTTACCTCCCAGAATCTAAAATAAACAATTGTACTTAGACTGTTGTACCTAGGTTTTCGTCCCTAGGCTTTCTTTGTACAAGCGAGTTTGTAACGTGAAGTAAAAGTCCAGTCCTCCGATAATTGTTCTGCTCTTTTATATTTCATGGCAAACAGTTCTCTGTACTTGTATAGACACCGATTTCTAAGGGAACTTGCTACCCTCTTATGGAATCACGTGCCATGACGTGTCATGTCCAGATCCATTGTACTATTCACGGATGGAGAATTATTAGGGGCTATGTGATCCAAGCCACCCGGTCACTATATTTTTGTGCTTGCGCCACTCTCCCCTCACGTAGGGTGTAGCGAGATCCTATTTTTCTTGTGCTTGCTATCCAGGTTGGCCGGTATGACCCTTCCCAGATTTTCTTATGATTGTCGGGCCAAGTGGATTGTCTGCCCTGTAACATATCCCAAACCAATCACATAACGCTCTAATAATTCAAGGCACATTTTTATATTTACTTTATCTTATCATGTATCCTGCTCTGTTCTACATTCAGTACTTTCTCACCATGCTATGATATACAGTTACTCACATGTTCTACATACCTTTACGTTGTACCTTGATTGGAGACTAAGTTCTGCTCGAGAGATGGGTTACAACCCTGGTCCTTGTTTGGTTTAAGGGTTGTAACTCAGTTTTCTAACGGTTCCTACGTCTTTCTATATCTTTGCCTTGTATTTTATTATACTATCTCTTATAGAATTTGTCAATTTACGTGGAACTACTGTTAGTGCTTGTACTTGCTCATTTTTCTGACAGGATACAGTTGATATATATTATAGATGATTCTGAGACAGACTGCTCGACCTATTATGGGCTCGAGTTAGATGGAGTAGTTCAGGACCGTGGCCTGATAGTAGAGCCACTAGACTTTGCACTCCCAGAGTAGTGTAGCTTAGTTGAGTTTGCCTGGACTGCGATCCAGCTAGTACCATCAGACTGTAGCTTTCTATATTATATTTTGTGACCCTGTGATGTTGTATATATATCTGGGCTTGTGTTGGACACTAAACTTATTTCCTATCTCATCTATCATATTTTTTTCTTCTGTGCTATCTACCTTAGTTTTATCTTATGATTGAGACTGTATTGCTATGTCACCTCCACTCCGAGTGTATATACTGTACAGGTACCTTTATATTGTTAGTCGTAGTATTTACAGACGTTATATACAGCGTTCTACCACCGATACTGCGGTGTAGGCTGGACGTATCCACGTACTCATGCCCCTGATAAGGGTACGGGTCATGACAAGTGTGGCCAGGTCACTTGGCCACTACAGTAGGCAGTGTGCCTTGGCACATTGCCTTAGCCTTGGCCACTGCAGTATGGGCTCGGGCACAGCCATCTTGGCTGTCATGCCCCGATTCGGGGAATCGCTCGCTTTGCTTCGATTCACGCCGAATCGATCGTCCTCGCTAAGGCGTGATGCCGTACAAGTCTGGAGTTGCACTTGTACAAGGCTAGAACATGCACATTCATATCATTTAAAACATTTGAAATTTAAGCCACAGTTGCGGAAACATTGGAAACACAATATAGGAAGAAGAAATACTCATTTTATTCATAATTGTAGTCAGAATACAACTTTTCTCGATAATATTTGAAATGCCATTTCGGCTACATTGATTCATGAAAAGAAGTACAACTGATAGGCTGCCATGAAATAACTTCTCGTTCCATACATCATGCCCCCTTAGTACTTTGAAATGTAAGCAGCTATCTTTTGAAAACTCTGCAATACTTTGTGCGTCTTTAGGAAAAACAACTTGAAAGGAAACAGCAGTTCAGAAAGCTTTAATTCGGACGTGCGCCTGAGCCTTCTCCAGTACCTGTGGAGGAGGGGTCAGCACATTATAACAATGCACTGGTGAGCCCCATTGGCCCACTCAGCTAAACCAACATTTTATTAATGACAAGCATTTTAAAGATATGAACTTATTAGGGGCAGGCAACATTCAGAGTAAATCACAATAATGTAACATGGAATAAACCATGTTTACTTTACCATTGGCCGAATCCAGCTTTCCTGCACAAGATACAGGATAATAATAATATACTTACCGCCCCTGCATAAGACAATCGTTAGCATGCATTCGGACTGGGTCGTTGGTGAGACTGCACCATAAAGGACTTTCCAACGGGTATTACGGTGTACCATTCCAGAGTAGGTTGCAAGCCTAGTCGAATGTCCCGCAATACCTCGTGCCACCATAGCACGACCAACTGTTTCCCCCTAGGTCGAGCCGGTCCCCGGTGCCCCAAGTACCGTCCCGAGGAAACTACTCAAACCTTGTGCACAAAGACGTCCATGACCACGCGAATGCATAACCGACTCAACAGTACACAATTGTATGGTATTAATAAGCCAACATTAGATACGCAGCATTCTCATATTCAACATCTCAAGCATCAATTCATTTCCCACATTTCAATGTTCAAGGGACAAGCATAATTCTCAATGTTGTTAACAGTATAATCAATTCTTTCAATGTTCTATGGACTAGCATTCAATTCAATGTTCAATGTTCAATCTCTAGCTTCTTAGTGGTATTGACTTGTGGCATTAGCAACTGATATCGATCAACGGATATTGCAAGACAATTATTTAGTTGGCATGAAGGAATAGAGAGAGGGACAATACCACCACAGAGATCCACACTCACCAAATTAGAGAATCGCCGAGAGAGAGAGGAACACTTGCACGCTTAGCCTTCCGTCACGCGTCAGTCTGCATTGGCACCAAAAGTTTGATTAATAATCCATCTTGTTGTGTTCTCTTCTCTCAGAATTCTCAAGAATGAATGCTATGCAAATCGATGAAAACGGGCAAGAATCAAATCATCGAAAATCGTCCAGAAAAGCATTCATCAAAACCAAGCAACAAAACCAGCAGCAAAAACATCCAGAGAAAACTCTTGGACGCATTTCAAGAGAAACCAATCCATTAGTTGGAAAGGTTCTTATGCACTTGTCCGTGATCGATTCGGTGCCGATAGTAAGTTTCCCCAATACTCGGTTCCGACCGAGTTAGCCAAGCCACAAGCCTTACATAGTGAACCGCTAGGAGCGGGACACTACATAATATACCACTAAGAAAAAGTTTCGTCCTCGAAACTTAAAACACAAGTCCTACCTCAAAATTATCAAACAGCGAGGGGTATTTCACCCGCATCTCTTCCTCTAATTCCCAGGTCGACTCCTCTATAGCATGGTTCCGCCACAGCACGTTGACCAGGGATACTGTTCGATTCCGCAAAACTTTCTCTTTCCTGTCCAAAATTTGGACAGGCTCTTCACTGTAGGATAGGTCAGCGCTCAGCTGCAGCTGATCAAAATTCACTACATGGCTTGGATCATATACGTACTTCCGCAGTTGAGATACATGGAAGACATTGTGCACATCAGCCAGAGCCGGAGGTAGTGCAAGTCGATAAGCCACTGAGGCTACCTTTTCCAAAATCTCGAATGGTCCGACGAATCTCGGGCTTAGCTTTCCTTTCATCCTAAACCGCATCACACCTCGCATGGGTGTGACCTTCAAGAAGACATGGTCGCCTGCTGTGAATTCTAAAGGTCGTCGATGTACGTCCGCATAACTCTTCTGTCGACTTTGAGCAACTCTAAGTCTTTCTCGAATTAAGCGAACTCTCTCGACGGCCTGTTCCACAAGTTCTGGTCCGAGCACTTGCCGTTCACGGACTTCATCCCAGCATATCGGTGACCGACATTTCCGTCCATATAAGGCTTCGTACGGGGCCATTTGAATACTTGCCTGATAACTGTTATTATAGGCAAATTCTGCTAATGCGAGATGTGTGTCCCAATTTGCCTTCGAATCGAGCACGCACAATCTCAACATATCTTCAAGAATCTGGTTTACTCTCTCTGTCTGACCATCGGTCTGCGGATGGTAAGCTGTATCGAAATTCAACTTTGTGCCCATAGCCGAATGCAGACTTATCCAAAATCGCGACAAAAATCTTCCGTCTCTATCCGATACTATAGAAGCTGGCACCCCATGTAATCGAACAATTTCGTTTATGTAAATCTGAGCCAACCGTTCTACTCCCCATGTAACTTTTATTGGAATGAAATGTGCCGACTTGGTTAATCTATCCACGATAACCCAAATCGCATCATTTTCCTTCTGAGTTCTTGGCAAGCCGACGATAAAATCCATACAGATATTATCCCACTTCCACAGTGGAATAGCTAAATTTTGTAGTTCTCCGCCTGGCCGTTGATGCTCGGCCTTCACACGCTGACAATCCATGCATTGTGACACAAAAAGAGCCACATCCTTCTTCATGCCATGCCACCAAAATGTGGTGCGCAAATCTTTATACATTTTCGTGCTTCCCGGGTGCAAGGAGTACTTCGCAAAATGAGCCTCGGTCAGTATTTCCTTCCTGATATCCTCGTCCTTAGGGACGCACAATCTCTCCTTGACACGAATAGTGTCATCTTCAACGGTAAAGTTCGACGCCTTTTCTGCTAGAATCAACTCGCGTATCTTCTGCAGAAACGGGTCATCCTTCTGAGCAATCCTAATCCTTCCTTGGAGACTCGGCTCAAGTTGCAACTGAGCCAACTGCACATTCTGCGGACGAATCCTGAACTCGATGCCCATCTCTTCAAGATCTCGTAGTACCTCTTTTGCTACTGTTAAGGACCCAACAAATTTTCGACTCAAAGCATCAGCTACCACATTTCCCTTACCCGGCGTGTAGGAGATTGTCAAGTCATAGTCCTTGATCAATTCTAACCAATGCCGCTGCCTTAAATTCAATTCTTTTTGTGTGAATATATACTTCAGGCTCTTGTGATCCGTGAAGATCTCGCAGGACACACCATAGAGATAGTGTCGCCACAATTTCAACGCGAACACAATCGCCGCCAGTTCCAGATCATGTGTTGGGTAATTCTTCTCATGCTGTTTGAGTTGTCTCGAAGCATAAGATATTGTCTTCCCACGTTGCATGAGAACACATCCCAACCCAAGTCCCGATGCGTCACTGTAGATTTGAAATCCCTCAGAGCCTTCCGGAAGTGCTAAAATTGGAGCCGTGACGAGCCGCTGCTTGAGTTCTTGGAAGCTACTCTCACAGTCGTCCGTCCACTTAAATACGACTCCCTTCTGAGTCAGGCGAGTCAAAGGCGAGGCGATTCTCGAGAAGTCTTTCACAAATCTACGGTAGTACCCGGCTAAACCAAGGAAACTCCGTATTTCACTAGCTGATGCAGGCTGCTTCCAGTCCACAACTGCCTCAATCTTCTTTGGGTCGACGGCAACACCTTCTGCCGAAACAACATGTCCTAGGAACGACACGCTGTCCATCCAAAACTCGCACTTGCTCAGCTTCGCATAGAGCTGGTTGTCCCGCAGCGTCTGAAGTACTTCTCTCAAGTGCTCGACATGAGTCTCCCTGTCCTTTGAGTAGATCAAGATGTCATCGATGAATACAACAACAAACTTGTCTAAGAACGGTCGAAATACTCTATTCATTAAATCCATAAAGGCTGCTGGAGCATTGGTCAAGCCGAATGGCATGACCAAAAACTCATAGTGTCCGTATCTCGTACGGAATGCTGACTTAGGAACATCTTCGGGTCTGATCTTCAACTGATGGTATCCTGAACGAAGATCAATTTTTGAAAACACGGTCGCCCCTTGTAGCTGATCGAATAGATCATCTATCCTTGGCAAAGGATACTTGTTGCGGATGGTTGCCTTATTCAGTTCTCTGTAATCGATGCATAGCCGTATCGTTCCATCCTTCTTCTTTACAAATAGTACTGGAGCTCCCCATGGAGATACACTTGGGCGAATGTATCCCCGATCTAATAATTCTTGTAGCTGTACCTTTAGTTCCTTCAATTCTGTCGGAGCCATCCTGTACGGCACCTTAGATATCGGACGAGTATCCGGAAAGGTGTCAATTGTGAACTCAATTTCTCTATCCGGCGGCATCCCAGGTATCTCGTTCGAAAATACATCGGGAAACTCTGCCACAATTTCGGTCTGATTTGAGCCTACACTCTTCATTCGAGTGTCTTGGACAGAAGCGAGAAAGCCTTCACACCCCGAGTACAGCATGTGCCTTGCTGTAACTGCCGATATTACCATAGGTCCTTGGAACGCCGAGCCGCACGAGTAAGAAAACTCTGTTTCTCCAGGTAGGCGAAACACAACTCTCTTATCCGTACAGTCGATCGTTGCATGACAGGCGCTGAGCCAGTCCATTCCCAATATGATATCGTACTCTTTGATGTCGAGTACAATTGCGTCCAAAGATAAAGTTTTGCCTCCAATCTTGATGTAGCCGTCCCTGTAAATCAAAGTTGCAGGCATATATACTCCCGAAGGAGTACTAACACACAAAGCTGTCTTTAATTGAGTCATACAAATTTTATTTTCCGTTGCAAAACCAGAAAAGATAAAGCAATGAGTAGCACCAGAATCAAAAAGTACTCTTGCAGGTATGCCTTTGTACAGCAACATACCTGTTATAATATTCTCTGCGGTCTGGGCCTCTGCCTGAGTCAAGGCATAAACCCTTGCTTGGCCACCTTGTTGATTCGGTGCATTTCCAGTTGGAGCTGGCAAGGCTGGTGGCGCCTGGCCACGATTTTGATTGTTGTTCCCCCGATACTGATTGTTATTCGGTCCACGATGATTATAGTGCTGATCCCGTGGGGGATTCTGATTCCTTCCCTTTCTGCATTCAGATGCTCTGTGGCCCATGCCGCCACAATTGAAGCATCCGGCTCGACATTCTGCTTGCCGATGCCCATACCGGTTGCACTTGAAGCATCGCGGTCCTTGATATTCACCTCTATTCTCGCCAGTGTTGTGACGTTTAGGAACGTCATTCCTCTCTGTAGCCAAGGGTCGTTTATGGTTGCTACCCTGGTTGTTCTGTATTGTTTTGCGACTAGCGGACAGATGAAATCGCTCCATCTCGAACGCAGTTTCATACGCCTCTCTGTAAGACGTACACTTTCGACTTAGAACATCCCGTTCCAGGCCCTCATTCAGGCCTTGCACAAATCTTCTTCGCTTGGCATCGTCATTCGGTACCATGTACCCAGCGAATGCGACTCTCTTCAAAAACTCTGTCTCGTAGTCATGCACTGACATACTGCCTTGTCGAAGTGCAATGAACTCATTCTCTTTTTGTTGTCGGACAGCGGGTGGAATGAATTGAGTAATAAAAGCCTGTTTGAAGGCCTCCCAAGATATCTTTATATCCTGATTATTTCCGCAAAGTGCCTGTCTCTGCGAAATCCACCATTCCTGGGCCTTGAGGCGAAGTTGTACAGCAGCACACTCCACTCTCTTACTGCCTTGAATCTCTAACATCCGGAAATAGCCCTCCAGTGTGTTCAAGAAGCCCATCACCTCATCTGGCTCCTCTTTTCCATTAAAATCAGGCGGGTTGTAACTCTTAAATTCAGAGAACTTGAAGCTCGGTCTCTTCCGTGTCGGCGTCTCAGATTTCTCCGCCGGCACTTCCACGGTCTCGGTTACTGCGGCCTTTGCAGAAATATTGGAATCGGCCGTCAGCTTGGTGACAATCTGAGTTAGACTGTCTACTTGTTTTTGTTGAGTATCCAGCTGCTCCTGAAACTGATACTGAAGCTGCTCCTGAAGCGTGCGATGTTGAGCTTCGCTCTGCTTCCTCTGAGCCTCCATCTGCTTAATCAGTTTCTCAATCGGGTCCGACGATGAAGTCGTCTTTGAGCTATCACCCTTAGTCATTCTACAACAAAGAAATAATTCCATTAGCACTCATAAAATATTTATGGGCTTATTGTATGGAACATTATTTCATGCCAGCACTATCGACACCATCAATCGAGAAAATTTGCATCAAGACTTCCTTTTTGAAAATATGTTTGAATCCGAGGATTCTAAACCGTGCTCTGATACCAACTTGTCACGCCCCGATTCGGGGAATCGCTCGCTTTGCTTCGATTCACGCCGAATCGATCGTCCTCGCTAAGGCGTGATGCCGTACAAGTCTGGAGTTGCACTTGTACAAGGCTAGAACATGCACATTCATATCATTTGAAACATTTGAAATTTAAGCCACAGTTGCGGAAACATTGGAAACACAATATAGGAAGAAGAAATACTTATTTTATTCATAATTGTAGTCAGAATACAACTTTTCTCGATAATATTTGAAATGCCATTTCGGCTACATTGATTCATGAAAAGAAGTACAACTGATAGGCTGCCATGAAATAACTTCTCGTTCCATACATTATGCCCCCTTAGTACTTTGAAATGTAAGCAGCTATCTTTTGAAAACTCCGCAATACTTTGTGCATCTTTAGGAAAAATAACTTGAAAGGAAACAGCAGTTCAGAAAGCTTTAATTCGGACGTGCGCCTGAGCCTTCTCCAGTACCTGTGGAGGAGGGGTCAGCACATTATAACAATGCGCTGGTGAGCCCCATTGGCCCACTCAGCTAAACCAACATTTTATTAATGACAAGTATTTTAAAGATATGAACTTATTAGGGGCAGGCAACATTCAGAGTAAATCACAATAATGTAACATGGAATAAACCATGTTTACTTTACCATTGGCCGAATCCAGCTTTCCTGCACAAGATACAGGATAATAATAATATACTTACCGCCCCTGCATAAGACAATCGTTAGCATGCATTCGGACTGGGTCGTTGGTGAGACTGCACCATAAAGGACTTTCCAACGGGTATTACGGTGTACCATTCCAGAGTAGGTTGCCAGCCTAGTCGAATGTCCCGCAATACCTCGTGCCACCATAGCACGACCAACTGTTTCCCCCTAGGTCGAGCCGGTCCCCGGTGCCCCAAGTACCGTCCCGAGGAAACTACTCAAACCTTGTGCACAAAGACGTCCATGACCACGCGAATGCATAACCGACTCAACAGTACACAATTGTATGGTATTAATAAGCCAACATTAGATACGCAGCATTCTCATATTCAACATCTCAGGCATCAATTCATTTCCCACATTTCAATGTTCAAGGGACAAGCATAATTCTCAATGTTGTTAACAGTATAATCAATTCTTTCAATGTTCTATGGACTAGCATTCAATTCAATGTTCAATGTTCAATCTCTAGCTTCTTAGTGGTATTGACTTGTGGCATTAGCAACTGATATCGATCAACGGATGTTGCAAGACAATTATTTAGTTGGCATGAAGGAATAGAGAGAGGGACAATACCACCACAGAGATCCACACTCACCAAATTAGAGAATCGCCGAGAGAGAGAGGAACACTTGCACGCTTAGCCTTCCGTCACGCGTCAGTCTGCATTGGCACCAAAAGTTTGATTAATAATCCATCTTGTTGTGTTCTCTTCTCTCAGAATTCTCAAGAATGAATGCTATGCAAATCGATGAAAACGGGCAAGAATCAAATTATCGAAAATCGTCCAGAAAAGTATTCATCAAAACTAAGCAACAAAACCAGCAGCAAATACATCCAGAGAAAACTCTTGGACGTATTTCAAGAGAAACCAATACATTAGTTGGAAAGGTTCTTATGCACTTGTTCGTGATCGATTCGGTGCCGACGGTAAGTTTCCCCAATACTCGGTTCCGACCGAGTTAGCCAAGCCACAAGCCTTACATAGTGAACCGCTAGGAGCGGGACACTACATTGGCTTGCCATTTGGCCATAGGCCTTTGAGCCAATACCCAAGTATATTAGTCCATGTTTTAGTAAGGATTAGAGGCTTTAGTGTAGTAGCACACCTAAGTTTATGAGTGTGAAGGGGATCTAGAGCGAGTAGTGTGTTGGTGTCAGTATCAGTGTAGTGTCAAGTGTCAGTGAGCTCACTTGTGAAATTATGTGTGACTGGGTGAAGTATCAGTCAGTGTCAGTTGAGTGTCCTGTTTGAGTCCCTAAGTATCAGTGAGGATTTTTAGTGGTATGAGTGTCTTGTGTTAGAGTGTCAATTAGAGTTTCAGTGTGAGGGGGACACCTCCTAGCTTTTGGTTGGTCACTTGGCCATTTAGCCATGAGTGAATGTCAGTTAGTGAGTGTTCATGGAAGGGGCTTAGCCCCTTGGGGTTTGGTTAGATTCAGTGTGTGTGTGTGTATGTGTCAGTTAGAGAGGGCAGTAACCCATATATCAGAGTTAGTGATCAGTTGTATGTGAGTTAGTGTTTATTGTCAATTAGTGAATGTTAGTTAGGTATCAGGCTTAACTCCACAGTCTAACATCTGTAACATAAAAGAGAGATCTTAATGTGTTACCCCATCTATGTATCAGTCATATGTTAGAACCTTGTCATGTTACCCCATCCACAGTCTAACATCTGTAACATAAAAGAGAGATCTTAATGTGTTACCCCATCTATGTATCAGGCCTGACTAATTACTGCGGTGAACATATGTGTCCATCTTTGCAGAATTATTTCCAAATGGATATAAATTACTACTTGTGGAATCGTTCATGGATGTACAATCGTCGTCCTGATGATATGTGTGGTGTGCGGGATGAATACATAGCGGGAGTAGAGCAGTTCCTGCAGTTTGCTAAGGCGTTCCCTCGGTACATGGACGGCACCAAAATTAAGTGTCCGTGTGTAAAATATCATAACGTGAAATATTATCCAGAAGTGGAAGTGACATATCATTTATACTCGAGGGGTTTCACGCCTAATTACTATCAATGGACCGCACACGGAGAACTTGTGTCTTTAGCATCCGAGCCGGAGCCTTATGTTGAGCCATATATGCATGCGGGACCTAATTTTGTTTCAGATAATCATGCATAAGACGACGGGTGCGTGAACATAGTTTTCGACGCTGCGGGGCCTAGTTTCGTTCATGATGCAGCTGAGGAGGCACCGAATGTCGATGCTGCAAAGTTTATGGAGTTGCTGGAGAATGCATGGACTCTATTGTATCCAGGTTGTGAGGATCATTCACCGTTGGAGGTGGTTACAAGACTGCTGAGCATTAAGTCAGATTTTAACTTGTCGCAAGAATATTGCAACCGAGTATTGGAATTGATTATAAAGATCTTGTCGGCGGGTGCTAAGTTACCTAAAGACTTCTACCGGTCTAAGAGGATGGTGAGATCGATCTGGATGGGATACGAGAAAATCGATTCTTGTCGCAATTGGTGCATGTTGTACTACAAAGACGACAAGGACACAGATGTGTACAGATTTTGTGGTGCTGATCGCTATAAGACAACTAGTACAGGAAGGCTTACCAGTGCAAGAAGACCGACCGATTCAATGCACTACTTGTCTTTAACGCAGCGGTTGCAAAGATTATTTATGGTGAAAGAGACGGCCGAAAATATGAGTTGGCACATGCGAAAACAGATTAAAGGAGTGTTGGATCACCCATCCGATGGAGAAGCGTGGAAGCACTTTGATCGAGTGTATCCTGATTTTGCTTCAGATCCGCGTAATGTCAGGTTGGGCTATCTTCTGACGGTTTTACTCCTTTTGGTCTTTCGGGATCCCAGTATTCATGCTGGCCTGTGATTGTCACTCCGTATAACCTACCGCCTTGGATGTGCATGAAGACTCAGTACATGTTTCTAACTGTTATAATTCCTGGTCCGAATAATCCCAAGAGGAACATTGATGTGTACTTACAGCCTTTGATAGATGAGTTGAATTAGTTATGGGAAGTAGGCGCTAACACGTACGATATTTCCAGGAAGCAGAATTTTCAGATAAAGGCAACCCTTATATGGACCATCAACGACTTTCTGGCCTATGGAATGTTATCTGGATGGAGCACTCATGGCCGTCTTTCATGTCCGTATTGCATGGACCGTACTAAGGATTTCTTCTTGAAATACGGAGGAAAACCGTGCTTCTTTGATTGTCATCAGCAATTTCTGCCAAAAGATCATCCGTTCAGAAGGAACAGGAATGCATTACGTGCCGGCGTTGTAGAGAAGGGTGATCCACCACCAAAGTGGTGTGGAGCTACGATATGGGAGGAGGTTAGAGATTTTTCAAGTGTTGTCGAAGATCCTACAACTGGGTACAAGTACGATGGATTTGGTAGAGATCATAACTGGACAAAAAGGAGCATATTCTGGGATCTGCCATATTGGAGTATCAATCTGATCAGACATAATCTTGATGTCATGCATATTGAGAAGAATGTGTTTGATAACATAATTAATACTGTGATAGACATAAAAGGATGAACGAAAGACAATCCCAAGGCCAGGTTAGACATAGAAGAAATATGCAAACGCCCTGCGTTGTACTTGATAGAGGAGAATGAAAAACAGTTCCTGCCGAAGTCAATTTTCTCACTGGACAAGGAGGATAAAGTGAGACTTTGTCGGTGGATCCAGGGCCTAAAATTTCCAGACGGATATGTGTCAAATCTGAGAAGATGTGTCGATCCGAAGGAAAAAAATTGACGGGTATGAAGAGCCATGATTGTCACGTATTCATGGAGAGGCTAATTCCGATTGTACTTCGGGAATTTTTACCGCAGGCAGTTTGGGATCCATTGACGGAGCTTATCATATTCTTCAGGGATCTTTGTTCTAAGAAATTGCTCGTTGATCATCTAGAAAAGTAAGAGAAGGACATTACGGTAACACTGTGCAAGCTAGAGAGGATATTTCCTCCTGGATTCTTCGACTCTATGGAGCATTTGTCGATTCATCTTTCCTATGAGGGACGTGTTAGTGGACCCGTCGAATATCGATGGATGTACCCGTTCGAGCGACATTTGAATCACCTAAAAAGAAAGATAAAAAATAAGGCACGGGTCGAGGGTTCTATTTGTGAAGCCTATGTTCTCGAGAAGATTACAAACTTTTGTTCGATGTATTTCAAGCCTCATATTGAAACTAATAAAATGAGAGCTTCCAGAAACGACGACGGAGATCATGAATGTAATGATACAATACTGAAGGTATTTACTGCTCCAGGAAAGCCATCGGGTAAAATGAAGAAGAAATATCTGAACGATGATGAATTAAGGGCTGCTCAGGTGTATGTATTACTCAACTGCGACGATGATGAAGTAGAGAAGCTAGAGGGGTAAGTAATTAATACGTCTACATTATTTTAATAGTATTGATTATTATACTATTACATTAATTGAACGATGTTGTTTTCAGCATATTTAATGATGATGTGAGGTCAGGTAGGCCACACATAACAGAAGAAGAACTGGAACAAGAAATGAGGCATTATTTTCCATCATGGTTGAGTGCATATATAAGACTTGAGAACTCTGTAATTTACCTTTCTGTATATGCACTTGAGAATGAGCTTAATTTCTTTTTTCGTGGTATTTAGGTCGATCGTCCATACGCAAGACTTGATAATGAGTCTATTAGAACGCTAGCCAAAGGACCAATTTATGCTGCAAAAATATGGCCAAGCTACTGTGTGAATGGGTTTAGGTTCAAGTCAACAACTTGCCCGATCAGAGACAACTTTGTGGATCTCGATTCCACCAAAAATAGCTGTTTGTGTATCAGATCTTCGAACTACAAAGATGTTGATGCGGGCAACGATTTCTATGGCATCCTACGGGAGATTGTGGAGCTGACAAATAGTTATGGAATAAAGCCTGCTAAGATTGTGTTAATCAGGTGTGATTGGTTCGATCCGATTGAAGGTCAAGGTTGGAAAGTAGACAAGTACGGTCTTGTGGATATAAACTATCGGTGCCGATATCAAGCCTATGAACCATTTGTCCTATCAAGTCAGGCTCAGCTCGTATACTTCACAAGTTATCCTAAACGGGGAACAACAAGGTCGGACTGGTAGGCAGTATGCAAGACCAAAGCTAGAAATACCTTTGAGATTGACGATATAGCTTATCAAGAGGATGAACTACCTATTGTAACAAATATTATAGAAGTGGACACGATGAAAGTTTCTCATTACACATCTAATTGTGTAGAAGAAGTAGAATTATCTGAAGAGGAAGATGCAGATGAAAGTAAAGATGTAGAGGAGGAAGAAGAAGAAAAAGAAGAAGAAAAAGAAGATGATGAGCTAAACGAACTAGATGAATTTTCAGAAGAGGATTAAATTTGTACGTTTATTTTATCATCATATTTGACACTTTAGTGACACTTTTGTGACTATGATATTTTTCAAAAATCTGTGATGTCTATCATATAAATATGTATATTTGTTTTATTGTCATATGTTATTATCAGGTATGACTAGACCCGGACGACATGGAGGATATTATGTTAGGCAGTCCCGTGTGTGTCAGGTGGGGGATACAGGTTCCGTACCCTCATCCTCATCTCCGAGTATGCCAGTGTACCATTCTGTTCTCGGTCTATTACCGGGACAGGGCAGTTCCAGCAGGTTGGCGACTCCTCCCTCGTCGTCCAGCATTCCTTCCGTGTCCAGCATTCCTTCCGCGTCCAGCATTCCTTCCGCGTCCAGCCTTCCTCCTGCCGACGGCTCCATAGGGAGAGTCGACGTCGAGCATATGGAGGACGACGATCAGACTGATCCTGGTCAGTCAGGAGGTGAGAGCGACCCTCCATGCGCTCTCCCGGACGAGACGCATATGGAGATTTGGACGGACGGGCCTACGAAGTAAGTTAATTAGTTAATATATATTTCTCAAATGATTATATGTACATATATATTCATGAAATTTATTATTATATAGATATCGGCCTCCTGCAGTACAGAGACAACTGGGGTTATTTCTGAGGCAGAACTATGGTGGGTCGTAGATTAACTACTCAGATGCACCTGCAGATAGGAAGACCTTTTGGTTGGCCCACTTCAAGGTAAAAAAAATTTTATTTTTAAATTTTAATAATCATTTATGTATATTATACAACTCTTTCTATTTTACTTCTTGTAGAGGACCTACTTCTATCCACCACACCGGGCGGCGAAGATCGAGGCCCAATTTTTTGTCGTCGCAGGCAAGCTCATCCGTGATGCGATCCACGACCAGAAGTTCGTAATCGCTCCGAAAATTCGATCCATGGTTGGATCATGCCAGAGCAGTGGACTGCGATGAAGGCTAGATTCGGCGAGGCCAGGTACCAAGAGCGGTCTGACAAGGCCAAGGTGGCTCGGTCGAGCGCCAGTAAGTGATGTGGTGGCTCCATTCCTCTGACGGAGCATTTTTGTCGTCTGGTACGTTTCCTATGACGGACATCATTTTATATATAGTTGGATAGAATGCTTAATACAAATAATAGATAATATATTTTAACATGTAAAAAAGGGTGAGGACCCCAACATGGTGACCGTCTTTCTGGTCACCCATCGGAGGGCTGGAGAGTTTATTGACGAGAGGGCGACGCAGGCATATGTACGTTCTATTCTTTATATTAATTTACTATAATTTAGAAAACAGGAAAATAGATATCAATATAGACTTTAGCAAACGCTTAGACGTTAGCAAACATTGTTCTAGGCCAAATTTCTTCGGCTACAAGAGGAGGCGGCTGCTGCTGCTAGTGCGCCAGCAGAGAAAGGGGCTGGTACTTCCTTTCAGCCGCCTACACCTCCGTCGCCGGACGACCTCTGGATGACCATCGTTGGTGGTCTTCAGAAGGGTACGTACTACGGTACGGGATCCTACAGCGCCTATTTGGTTTCAGATTCATCCCGGGCCCCCTCTGTCAGTGCGCAGTCTCCAGCTTCGCAGGCGTCATCACGAGCTCAAGATATTGGTTGTCAGATCGACGAGCTGTGTCGTGAGTTGCAGCAGCAGATTTCTGATCACCATACCGCAGAGGGACGATCCGACGATCCGATGATAACCGGACAATTTAATGCGGTCGAGCGCAGTATACAGGAGCTGATGAGTCTGCAGCAGGCTACAGCTGCCAGCTTGCAAACGCTCATCGAGTCTACGGAGCGCACAGAGCGTAAACAGGTCAAGCTGGAGGGATCGCAAAGGACCATGTCTGCCTCACTCACTCAGATACATACTTCGATTGAGGAGAGTTCTCAGAGGATAGTGAGTACCCTTGTTGCGCATGCTGAGCGACTGCGAAAGCTGGAGCAGATACGTCCTCCCGGTCCATCGACGACGCCGACTCCAGACGTTGTACTGCCTCCTACTGCCCCTATGGTGCAGCTCACACAGGAGCAGTATGAGTTCATGCTATCTCAGATGCGCAGCATGGGTCCTCAGTAATTTTATTGATTTTTTTATGAGTTGTATGTATTGGCCCTATGGGCAAATTGTTTATTGGTATACTTTTGTTTATACACTTGGTGGGAGACTTTTTATCATCTCCTATTTTTATTTGACTCTATTGGATGTTTGTGATGATGTGTGTCTGTGAAGTACAGAATGGAGGATTTGAATATATTTATGTTTGTGATGATGTTTGTGATGATATAAAGTGCACTGTAAAGTGTAAAGTGTAAAGTGCAGTGTGCAGTGTGCAGGATTTGAATACATTTTTATCATCTTTCATTTCCAGATTAGTGTTTAAACTGTATGTAAAGTACAGTGTGCAGGATTTGAAAACTGTATTATATTTTTTTAATTTTCCAGCATATTAGCGACGGTTTGCGACGTTTTGCGACGCGGAAGTACGTCACAAATATGTATCGGTACGTCGCTAACTGCGACGGCCCGTCGCTCAACGTGCTGACGTGGAAAACCTTGCCATGTCACTACATGCGATGAATAGACGTCGCTAGATACGTCGCTAAGTTGGCGACGTACTGTAAATGTCGCCGAACGTCGCTAAGCTTGCGACGTTTTAGCGTCGTAGACAATTCGTCACAACAACGACGATTGGCGACGAACTTTTGTTCTGCGACTAGCATTTTGACGACCTTTTTTTTGTCGCTAATTACGTCGCTAAATATATGTAGCGACGTATTTTTACTTATTACCGACGTTTTTGGACGTCGCTAATTCAGCCTATTCTGGTAGTGCCAATTTTCTTCACAGAACCTTTTCGTGCATCAATTTTCGTGTATCGTCGGTATGCCAATTTTCTTCATAGAACCTTTTCTGTGTATCAAATAAGGCATACCATCGGTATGAACTGATATACCATCGGTATTTCGATTTTTTTGACAGAACCTTTTCTGTGCAACAATTTTGGCGTACCGTCGGTATGAACCGGTGTACCGTCTGTATTTCGATTTTCTTGAAAGAACATTTTCTGTGCATAAAATCGGTATACCGTCGGTATTCCGTTGATGTAAGAAAAACGATTTTTGTAAAATATTTTGTAAGGGCTTTTGGTTTGTCATCCACCTTAAGTGTTTCACAGTTTGTCCTAGACCTTGTACAGACTCTAGGAGCTTGAATCTTTGAGTGTGAGCTTTGAGTATGCTGATAGCTTCTCTTCAGTCTTTATGTCAATCTATAAGTCTTCCGTGCGGCTTTATGTAATGACTTGGATTTCATCAATCTTTAGTAGTGGTCTTTGGAGACTTAGCGATGTATCTGTTTTCCGAAAAAGGATAGGGAAACCAAAACATGAAGATGCAGTTAATGTTATCAAAATTAATGTGCCAACATATGAGAAAGCATCTTAAGTTATAAATTATAAGGTCTCATGAACATGTAATTATATATCTCATCTACAACAATAAACATATATCAACAAGTCCAAATAATAAAGGATAATATAAAAGTGAAAGATTCAAGTCATCAAGAATTTTAGTCACGTCCGATGGAGATAAATCCACTACCAGTAGACAAAAATAAAAATAAAGACATAAATAAAATAACTAAGTCCAAGCTATGCTAAGCTAAGCATCAATAACGCCATCAACCGCTGTGGTACCGTGCTCTGGTGCTGGCTCGTAGACTTGTTCATTTGCTCTAAACCTCGTCTAAACCTGGAGAGATCACCATGTCCTCAGCAAGATACATAAAAATATGCCAAATGTAACAATATTAAATATACAAGAAAAATAACAAATAGTCACGAAAGAATTAACTAAGACACCAGAAAACTAAGACAATGGTATGCCATACTACACGTGGCTAACAAGTCAATCCTACAGACTGTAGTCAAGGTAAGCACTCCCAATCTATAGTCTCAATTGTAGTCTAAGGCAAGCGACTCTCAATCGAGAATGTAGCCAATCCTAGTATCAATCTCCTAGAGGAATAAAAGGTCAAGCCAATCTTATAGGCTGTAACCAAGGTAAGCACTTCCACTCTATAGAATATCTCAAGTCAAGTCATACTCAAGTCAGGTCATATCACGTCAAGTCGAGTCAAAGGAATAGTAGCGTAGGACTAGGCAACTCCTTCATGAGACACATATGAACACGCAAACCAATATAACAGGTAATAAAATATAATAGAAATTATGCACGTGCTTGTAAAACTAGAAACAGGGTAAAGCAATATGAATATAACAATATGAGGAAAAGAACAATAGAAAAGTAGAGAACATGCATATAAGATATACTATACAAGTTGGCAAGGTATACTTGTTTGTTATTTGTCCAAGACTGTTTATAATGGAGGCCAAAGTTCATATCTCAATTTCACGGCTGACCTAAAGTAAAATTATTCATAAATTATTATCACATAATTCATTTGCGTTTATATATTTATCAATATTTAACTATGATCTATCTTTGTATAATATATTAACTTGGCATAATTAACTAAATAATTATGCATGACTGTAGTATTTTATGCTATAGGGTCTTTTATGAAAATACCCCTACATACTTGCTTATTTTAGTATGGAGGTATAAGTGCAACATGACAAAGGTATCAACCAAATTTCTTCAACAGATAATAGTTGAGGGGACCTATTAGTGGATATTGAAATTAAGAGTTTGGTTGTTAATAAAAATATTGGAAGGGTAAAGTACCAAGTACTATAGGTTTATTTGCTGGAGCAAGAAAGAAGAAAAGACAATGAATGATTCCTTCTTCCTATTCTTATCTAAATGGTGACCACTATACATAAATAGTGTGCCTAGGTGAGCAGTGCCCGGTTTTGATATGTGAACGATGTCCTCTCTCTTCTCTAATCCTTGGCAATTTGCTCAAGTGGGCCAACTTCCTATGGACTACTCTTCACTATACCCTCCGTTAACATACTACTAATCCGTGGCTGATAATATATTACTAAACTCCCTTTAGTAGCTAAGGCTTCACCTTTGATACGAAAACAATTTCCCCTACTCTTACTATGTACACCTATGTTCTTCTTTCTATCATAGTTATTGAAGAGTCAAAGATGACAAGTTACCTATGACTAATCCGTGGAGGAATATTGTCACAACCCGTTCCCGTTTTTCGGGATACGAGTACGTAGCCAAGTCCAACCTACACCGCAGCATTGGCGGTAGTACGTTTTCTAGGTCTCAATGTTAATCTCAAATACAAGAAAATTATATCTAATTACTCATTCACAATAACTATTTTAATTACAAAACCAATAATACAAGAAAATAATCTTTGGGAACAAATCTGCTAAACATTAAATACAAGAACTTTCTACTCTAACTAGAATCTATGTTTGGCCTCCAAGATATCTCTAACTCCACCCGAAAAAATCCAAAGCAAGACAGTGGTCATCAAGAGTCTGTCAACTGAAAAAAAATATGCAGTCAGGATTGGAACAAGTTCACCTTAACACTACACTACACAATATAATATACATGCATGAAGAAAACAATAATAAGGAAAACGAACTATATGCATGACAGGATATGATAAAAAAGATAGTACAGTCATAACATAAGGGCAACATGACAGTCGATTCGATGGAAAGAAAATGAATGAACAATATAGCCATAATAGATCACATGTACTGTGTATTTTAGAATACCAATGTTCAACATGTGGTTGGGTTAGGAATCGGACAGTCAACACGTGAGGTATGTTGACTGAACAAACATTATAAGATGGTCCCCTGACCGAATAAACTCTGGGCTACACTGGGGTACCACATGTCTACTAGTCGTATTCTTCCACCCGACTAACTTACAAGTACATGTCCAACACGATAAACATTAACAATAAATAACCAATAAACACGATAAACTATGAGTAAGGCACGAACATGTACATATACTCTAACGACTCTAACTCTCGCGCACAAGCAGTAATCATGATCAATCAAGAATAGTGAAAACATGAAATATAAAGATGTAACAGTGAAAAGACGATATAAAGATATATGCAGTATAAAATAAAGGTAATATAATGTCATAGTGAAACTTGTCTTGAGTTAAGTTGCAGTTGATGTACGATATGATCGTGTTGGCACAGAATAGTTTCAGGTGTCAAAAGTATGCAAGATGATCTCAATTGATGGGACGGACCATGCCATTGGGTCCGGGACAGTCCGATTAGCCTAGGATCGATAGGAAGTAGTCAGAATCATAAGAAATAGGAACGTATAAATAGTCACTATCAAGATTCGATATTCGAGGAGAATTCGTATAAAAATATATAAAACTATTTTTAGAAAATAGTTTTGATAATCAAAAATTATTAGTCAAATATACTATAGAAAAGTCGTATTTAAGTTAAAACTATAATATAACTAGATAAAAATATATTATAATAATACTTTAAGGTCAAAAAACTATAATTAAAATACCAAAAAAATAATATAATAATATTTTAAGATTCGAAATCCAAGTTAAAATTACATATATGGCCTAAACTCAATATTATCTTTTGTCAAAATAATTTTGGAAATTATTATAGAAATATTTTTTATGGAATGATAACTATAATAAATAACAAGGCAATTGTCGATAAACATAATATATCAGTATTAATATAGTCAAATAATAATAATAATAATAACATATTACTCCTTCCCTTTATTGTTTTCTGTGAAAATAATTATACAAACCTTGAATACCCTACTATTCTTTGAACAAAGAATGTTCTTTGGAACAGAGAGAAAAAGAAATTGATAGAGAGAAAGAAAGAAGGAGAATGAGCGTGAGACAGTTGAAGAGAGCGTGAGAACAGAGAGCTCGAGAGGGAGAGATGGAAAGAAAGAGGAAGGGGAGAGCCTCACCTCGTGGCGGCGGTGGCAGAGCCGTGGAGCGGCACGACACGGTGAGGTGGACAGCTCGATGACGGTCTGGCGCATGGAAGGAGGTGGCTCTCTTCTCCTCGCGACAGTAGGCGGACGAAAGCGGCATGGTGTTCGACAACCACTTCTGTCTTTGCTAGGTCGGGCGTGGGGATTGAGATGCAGGCAAGGGTTTGGTGGCACGGCCAGGCGAAGAAGCTGGCGAGGGCCAGATCCAAGGGCGGGAGGGAGCGCGTGGTGGCAGTGACGCCGATCGAGGAGGGGTTGGTTCTGGTGGGCGCGGCTAGGTGAATACAGGGATGACGGCGAGGTAAATGCCGAGTTCGAGTCAAAGTTGCGGCAGGCGATGGGTCGACTAGGGCTCGGAAACGAGCGGCGGAGGTGAGGGTCAATTTCATGGTGGTGGTACTGGTCGGCCATGTGGTGGTCTGTGGCGGTTCTAGTGGGCCAGTGGCCGAGGAGATGGTCTGGTCGTTGTTGGGACTGGCGCAGGGGTTCGAGGCGTGGTTGCGCGCCGAATCCTGGTGATTTAGGGTTTCAGCGAGGGACGGAAGCGGTGACAGGGAAGAAGGCGGAGGAGCATCTGCTGTTGTGGCGGACAGGGACGCGGCGTGGTTGTCGGCCAAGGAGTTGGCCGGACAGAATTAGGGTTAGGGTTAGGGTTAGGATTTTAGGGAATTGGAGATTTTATGGAGATTTAAAATTAGGGTTGTGTCGGGAATTGGTGTCTTGCGTGACACAGGATTGGGTGGACGTGTCCGGTGTGTCGGACACGGAGGAAATCATGTAATTGTAATAATAATAAAATAGTGGACAGGAAAAATAAGGACACGAACATAATGCACAGGCACGATGATGGTTTTTGATGGTTGGCAATGGTTGGAAATTGTGGTTGTGGAGAAAAATAAAGGAAAACCACCTCTATATATAGGAGTGGGGATTCCCTAATTAGGGAAGGATTAGAATTTTCATGTATAAATCCTTCCATAGAATTAAAACAAAAAGATTGATCAAATCTTTATACATAAATAATGTCTAATATTTAATATCTATTATTTGAAATAAACAATTTTATAAATTAAAACCTTTTAAAAATAAATGATAATAATAAATCAAATAATTCTAAAATATATTTTTTGTAAATGGAAAATCTCTTTTGAACATAAATTTAGTAAATCTTTTCCTTCCAAAATATCTAGAATAGAATTTAAAAATAAAATTTATTTTCTAAAAAAATATTTAAAATAAAAAATAAAATAAATTCGGGAAGTGGGCTTACAAGTATTCCTTCTCTGTTGCTCGTCTGTCGGCGAGAAGGATCGCGTGCGCAGCCTGATACGTCTCGGGGAAACGCTCGACAAGTCAATCGAGCTTCTCTCGGCTAACAGGGCTTGTGGCTCCGCGACTACGTGCAAGGCTTGGCACGAGGAATACCATACGGTTGCTAGTGCGATAGATCCTAGTAGTGGCACGGGGTTGTGTGATGCGTCCTGGAGTGGTGCAGCATCACCGACTATTAGGGTGGCACTAGGCTGCCCGGAGGGTGGTTAGAGTCGATGCATGGGTTGGCGTAGAAAGATGCTCGGCCAACGACGCAGGGATGAAGGAGATGTTAACATGGTCGTGCCGATGCGGAAAATTCGCGAGAGGTTTACTGCATCGAGGAAGATGATAAAGAAGATAGAGGGGAAAGTTTGCTAGCGACTGCCAAGGAGTATCAAGAAACTTAGGGTTTAGGTATTGTAAGGCTCATATATATATATATATATAAATATTATATATATATATATATATATATATATGGGGGGGTCGGCCACTATTACAACTTTAGGGTTTCGGCCAGGGTGTTTTGAACTGCTGGTAGGGTCAGCTTACCTTATTGGGTAGGCGGGTTAGGGTTATGTTTAATGGGCTTTAATTGGGATGTCTAAGTAGTTAGGTTATCTTATGGAAGGTTATATATACATAATATATATAACTATTTTAAATACACACATATACATTTATACACAAGCAAATCCTAATAAAATATATACTAACCAATTATGTACATGGGTGTACCATACATGCACTACAAGCCTAATTGGGTTTGACTCGGGTCAAGTTAAACTACAACCTACATACATACATATTCCCTATAAATAAAACCTATCTAAATGAAAAATATATTAATTTAATAATATATATATATATATATATACATAAAATATATCCACATGAACTTATATGGACGTATTACATGTCCACATGGGTTTATGTTTGGTCCGGGTCAAGTTTGGCTAGTTCAGCACAATTTGGTCCCCTAAAAGTCAAAGTTTTAATTAATTAAGCCGTTTACAGGGGTAAGCCATGACTTGACTTATTTTTCTCGATGTGACCCAGCTTTGGCTAGGCCTTCCCTACCATGGCTAATATACTAGTCAAAGCACACGATTACACTAGCAATGTCATAATTCATAGTTGACATAGACCTCAAAACTTAACCATGACTAAGGCCATGTTCATTAATAAATATTTGTTTAAAAATATCTATAAAAATCCAAAAATCATTATTTAGGTCAAATAATTAATAAAAATAAATTTTAAATTTTTTTGGGGTTTACAAGATCAGTCCCAAGTGGCCTTGATCTCTCTCAAGCCATGTGGGCAATGAGCTTTCCATAAAAGCCACTATAACAAAAGAGCGTTTATCGTGCAACTCGGTGGTGACCATTCAACATCTTGAAGTTATAAAGCAACCAAGAAGAATCCATCACCGTCAAAAAGAAACCCTTTGCCTTGGATTCATATCGTCAACATAATAAAGTGGTTGCTCACTGACCAAACTTTTATCTCCATATTTTCTTGAAACTTTGTAAATATTGTGGCAGTTACTTGTAAAGCTTTCATTGTAAAGTTGTAATTCTTGTACATCAATACACTTTTTTTTATCAACTTTCAATGGAAGACAAATGACGACTCTATTGGGGACTTCTTTCTCCACGAACGAGAAGATTGTGGCGCTATATGACGCCAAGGCTCTCGGGACGACTGTAGAAGTATTGGTCATTGAGTTCAATGTAGTACCCCATTTCTGATAGGCGGCAGACTATGTAGTATGCTTGCAACGAGTCAGATCGGTCGAGAATTTAGATGGCTATCTGACTCGATCGGTGAGCTTGGCTTACGATAACACTTTATGGCATCGAATAAATCGATTTGGATGAATACTACGAGAATCGATCGAACTAATGGAACGACTTCTGTTAGAATATGTCCTAGATGCAGCAGGATGCATCTCGGTGAGTGAGCTCTATATGTCACGATCCGCTACCCAAATTGTTGGGCCGGGCCGAGCCATGTCCAGCCTACGCTTGGTTAAAGCATATTAAGCTGTTCTAAGAATAGACAATAAAGGAACTAAGCTGCTAACAGTTCTAATATCACATTTAAAAGGTTCATCACAACACAACATCTATAAGCGAAAGTAAAGTAAGTACAGACTTAATAATACACTTCCAAAGTATCAAACTGGAGACAAAGTCCAGTGACTACAAGATATAGTCTAAACAGTTCAATAACTAAGCTAAAAAGAATCTAAGCGAGACTACCAAGCGAGGTTCCCTGCGAGGACTTCCTCGGAAGCAAAAGCCTGGTCCTCTGTAGCGGGTCCAAAGAAAAGATCACATAGCAAATCTTCCTCCGA
Source organism: Iris pallida (assembly GCA_029216955.1). Lineage (NCBI taxonomy): Eukaryota > Viridiplantae > Streptophyta > Magnoliopsida > Asparagales > Iridaceae > Iris > Iris pallida. The sequence goes on from JANAVB010030220.1 coordinate 37,901,169, forward strand.
AAGTATGCCTACAACGTTATCCTGTCAGGACGGGAGCAAGTACTTGTACTACAAACATATAATAATGATCATGTAATGGAAAGAGATCAAATAACATAATCATGGCATATCTTGATTTATCCAGTTTTAGATACATTTTATCATGGCAATATATATTTGTTTTAAAGTTTAAAACTGTAGCATGTACGTGATCGGTCAATAGGTATTAGGATGTACTGTGGTACATATCAATTTTCTGAAGTATACATATGTACACTTAACGGCATCGGTGTATATACATATACAAACGCGGGATCAGACATACGATAAAGTTGCATATAGAATGTAACAGTGTACGGTAAATACATACGGAGAAGGGGGCATGATTACGTACTCTACTAAAAGTTTTCCCATAACCCATTTTATAACATGTGAGTGATACTAAGAGTAGTATAAAGCATGACATGTACTGAGAACTAGTAAGAAGCATGTGAAGATATGACTTGCAGTTTCCAGAAAGCAGTATTCTAACATGATTCAATCACAGTTTATTGTTATAAGCAGTAAATAAGCTTGTAGGGGTACTTGCCTCGAGGAAAGCAATAATAAGAATATAAAGATACAGATATCCGGTGTCCTATCAAAATGATATACAAACTCAGCCTCTAAGTTATGATTAAGATTTTACACTAGTGGTGTGACACGACTCCTAACTGGACACTAGCTAAGTGGTGACCTAGCATAAAAGTCCAATATGGGGTGACACTATATCTAAACCAACACTTAGGGTCCTTAGAAACACAAGGGTCACTTTCGAGTTTCACAAAAACCAAGCATATAAATATATACTAATAATAATAATTAATTATAATTTAAGGACGATACACAAGAAAAAATCTACAGATGTCGTCGGACGATAAAACAAATATCACCAATATGTCCAGAATGGCCAAATTAGCTATGATAGCCTACCCATAAGTCAAATTTGGACACAGGGGCAAAATGGTAATTTCGGATCAAAATGATGTCCGTCGTTGGACACACTTTGCACCGAAAAATGTGTCAGAATAGAAGTCTACAAAACCTAGCAAATTATATGTCCACGAATCCATAATGATGATACGAACCCAACGGTATGTCCGAAATGGAATTCCAATGACCCGATCACAAAATCATACGTTGACCCGGACATTTGGAATTCGGTTTGTACGGAAATGCGTGCCAGAGCCAATGTCTTCAAAACACAGCAAATTATATGTCAACGAGTCCAGAATGACGATACGAACTCAAAGGTATATCCGGAATTGGATTCCGATGAGCCGATCTCAAAGTGATCCGTTGACTCGGACAGTGGGGTCCGCTTTGGACCGAAATGCGTGCCAGGACCCACGTCCTCCAAATCTAACAAATTTTATATGAAAACGTGCCAGAACGACGCTACGAGTTTACTGGTGGTGTCAGAAATTGAATCCGAAGTCCCGATTCAAAAATAGAATTTTACAAGTACAAAATTAAAAATTTGGACGGCCAACTTTGGCGTCGAATTCGACCAACCAAACGTGCTCACAATGAAACGAAACATAAGGGGCAGGAAGAGGGTTATACCAGCTATACACCAGAACTGGTGGCACGCCAATTGGAGCTGTGACGGCGGAGTTACGATCTGACGAAGTCGGCTCCACAAAACTGTCCAAAAATAGTACAATTTAAAGTGTCAACTTGGTAGCCGGTTTTGATGTATCAAATGATAAAATTAACGGACGAAATTTGAGGAGAGTGAAGGAGTTTATACCTAGATTACGACGGAGCAAAGAGTTTGTCGATCCAACAGTCGAATTTCTCAAAAAACGTGTACGAAGTCGCTACGACGGAACACCATTTCTGAGTTCAAAACTCGCACGTCACGACGGGATTCCGTGCGAAACGCACGAATAGCCCGTTTCCTGCGTCGGGGACGACGGAGGCGGCAAGGGGGGGTCTCGTGCGAGGTTCGTGCACGGCCTGGAGGCTTGCCGGCGGCGGCTGCTGGCTGCTGGCCGCAGCGGCACGCTCGCGCCTGCTGCTGCAGTGCTGCATGCAGCTGCTACTGCCGCGGCTGCTGCTCGCGTTGCTCGGCTGCTGCGGCCGGCCAGGGCGGCAGCGGCGCAGCCTCGTGGCACGGCGACGGCGGTGGGGGTGCTCGTGGATGGTGGAGAGAGTGAGGATGATGATGGGGATGGTGGTGGTGGTATGATGGTTAATGGTGGTAGAGATGGTGTTGATGTTGAAGAAGTGGAGGAGGAAGGAGGAGAAGACTGTGAAGAAGAAGAATAAGAGGAGGAGAGGGTGTTGTCGGCAGAGAGGAGGGTGAGGTGTGTGTGTATGTGTAAGGAGAGAGGGAGAGAGAGAGTTATTTGAGTGTATGTGTTTATATATATTATATATGGAAAGAGAGAAAGAGATATATATTTGAAGAGAGAGAAAGTTGAGAAAGAGAGGTCGGTTGAGAGAGGGGGGGTGTGTGCTGTAAAGGAAGGTGAGGGGGGGTGTGTGAGTAATAAGAGAGAGAAAGAGAGATTTGTAAATATGTATATATATTTTATATATATATATATATATATATATATATATATATATATATATAATATATATATATATATATTATATATATATATATATATATATATATATATATATATATATATTAGAAAGAGAGAGATATTTATAGAAAAATAAAGAGATATTTTAAATAGGGAAAAAGAGAGAAATTGGGTGGAGGTGTTTGGGTCGTCATGAGAGGACAACATGGAGCGTGGGTTTGGGTTCGGTTAAGCTGGGTCGGGTCAAAATCGAACATGGTGCAATAATTGAATTTAAATAGGTATTTATGATCATGGGTAAATAAGTAACATATGGGGACTCCAACAAATGGGACACAAGTATCATGTGGGTAGTAGGCTTCATGTGGGCCATGTCCATACTTTGGGTTGACATGTTGGATCGATGTCGGGTCCCGAAATTAAATTGGAAGTTAAATCAGGTTTTACGGTAGATAATTAATTGGCCTAAATTGACCCGAAAGTTGTGCGAAGCAAATGAAGCACAAAATGGAGTGTCTGAGTGGGACACGAAGGTCATGGGCGTAGGGTGTCTCGAGTAGATCATTCATGAGAAGTTGGTTCTAAGAAAACGACTGGTCTTGTGCTCCCAAATTAAAAGTCATGGCAACGTGCAAACGATGATCAAAGATAAAAATGGAAAATTAATTAATAATTATTTAATCTATCAAATGGTCTAAATTGATCCGAAGTTGCGCGATGCAAAAAGAGAACAAGGGAACGAGTTTAAGTGGGACATGATATATCAAAACGAAGATAATCTTGTCTACTACAAAACTCATAAAGAGAGTTTTCAGATATTGGCATCTCTGACGCTCCAGAAGTCAAAGTCACGAAAAGTACATTTAATGATAAAAAATTAAATAATAATATTTATTGAAAATAATTTATTTAGAAAATTTAAAATAAACCGTAAAATTCAGGGGGCTTACATCCTACCCACCTTACAAGAATTTCATCCTCGAAATTTAAAATCATCCAATAGGTCAAACTCTAACATGTAGCTGCTCTGGCTACGATACTCAATCTGCTACCCTTATGATCATCTCTTCTATTTTTCTTTACAATCTTTTTGGTTCAGGTTCAACAAAGGTCATTTTATCATAAACTACATCATGTATCCTTTAGAATCTTCTATATTGATATGGAACCTTTATGTATACCCTAAAATATAGGTCATTCTCTGGGTATGTTTATAAGTCAACAATGCTTGATCATCAACCATTTTTTATACCTCAATTGTAAATACTTGATTTCCTTATCATATCCTAAGTATCCTTATTCTATCAATCCACAGGCCCTTTGCATTATTTGTCTTCAATCCTTTCCTACAGCTTCTCCTTGAAATTATACGTTCAATAATTATCCTTGGCATAGGGCCTTCTTCTTTTTACTCAATAACTCCTTCGAATATAAATCCTCAATTTCAAACTCCCGATTTATTAATTACCAATGTACATATGTCATTGCCTTATTCTTTGTCGTTTTAACTGATATCTTTCCGATCTCATACGCAATACTATATCGCATTCTAACTTATTCTATATCGTTCCACATATCAATCTACCCTCCAATCATAAGTAAATAGGTTGTGGATAACCAATAATCACTTGGTCATAAAAGTCCTACAATGCTCAATCCTCAAATTGCTAAGCATAAGATTTTTAATCCTCAACCCGTAGTCACAACAATATAATATCTCATTATTCCATCTTAGATACCCTATCATCAAGTCATACTATCAATACAATCATTCTTTATGGTTTCCAAGTCTACTATAGTCAGTCACCCATACTTGTCCTATAAGCTTAATCTAACCAATCCCTAGGAAAAGTATTTATCACAATCACACAATACATTTATAATTATACTATAGAATCAGTTAACAAAGTTTGGCTATTTCGGTCGTCTATCAAAATAGAAGGTAACAAGGTCTAAAACTGGGTCAAGCAATCCATAACAGTATCCAAACAAGTTAAAGGGCCAAGCAAGACAGAAAAGTTCGTCGGAATATCTCCAAGAATGGTACGAGGACAACGAGATGCATAGGACGTAGTCGAGGTAAAACTCGAGAACCATATACCTCCGCGATTAGGTCACGCAAAGTTATTGCCAAGTCAGTGTGCATCTGGCTGGAATAACTTCTTTATTTCGTAATACGACGGAGGGTTGCAGTGCACAGCTGCCATGCCAGATAATACAGGTTCTTAAACTTATCTTGGCTAGATTGCATGAAATATTAATCAAATACACAGGGTATGGTTCAAGTAAGATCCATGAAACATATGTAACCCTGATGCCGTCATCTGAAGTCCTGTCTTGCCAGCATTTCTCTGGCCGCAAAACTCTCGATTCCGTAATACAAGGTTAAAATCCACTTTTTCGAACCTTCCTTGGCTCAATCTATAAGGCATTTCCAATAAATACCGAGAAGGACGAAAAGAATTACCCAAGAGTTTAACAAAGAAGAGTTTAGTCAAGTCATAGGAAAGATGGAACACAAAAACAATTATGTCCAAAAAGATAACATGAAAGCAATCATGTTGGAGAGTCCTAGAGAACCTGTAATCCCAGTTGTGGATGTAGATAGGAAAGAGTTAATCAAGACGGAAAAGAATGATAATACAAATTTATTCTTGCTCATTCGGTAATAACGAAGCGAACCAAATTGATATATAATCTGATAACCATACACGTCTTCCTGAAATCATGTTGCCAAAATTTTTGCCACACCAGTAAGCTTAGATGCAATAAACGATAGAGTCAAAACTAAGGTATACATCCTATAATCATGTTATCTAGAATCCTCGCTACGCCAACCGGTATGGCTGCGAGAAAATCTAAATTCCATAACTAAGATAAGTATACCCAAAATCAGGCCCTATGTTTTTGTCATACCAGCTAATATTGTAGTGCCCCATCCCACTCAGGCAATCGGAGTAATCGAAACACCGACGGCATTCGGACTTAGCCTTGCAACGGCTTGCTCGGAGACATCGCTCGGTCAACGCGACCGCTCGCTCAGGTGGGGTAGTTTTAGTGAACTTGCCTCATCTTAGCCTTCACTTAATAAATCATATGTTTTTAACTTGCACAATAGGCTTGATAATAAAAGAGACGAATCCACATAGCTAAGGGAATAATCCCGACGTGTCGAATCGAGTTTAGAACATGGAAAACATCCCACGGTCGGATTAGAGTTGGTGCACGGTGTCCTTTGAAAATGACACTCGATCCTTCGTCCCGTGGCTTGGGAGAAGGAAAAGTTGGTCTTCATCACAAGCTAAGAGTTAGCATAAGTCATAGGCGTCGCCCGCGTAAATACTCGATAAAGCATGCACGTTTGTTCGTAGCAAGGCAAGGCGTAGCCTTGGTCGTCCCACGAGCTAAGTTGTATCGCACGGCTTATGGCATGAGTTTAGGTACCCAAAGACCTTGGTTGTTCAAGTTGAGTGCACGCTTGGTCCCACGGTTCTACGGCTGCATATAGCCATTTGTTCTCCCGGTTTTAAGGCGTGTCACTTAGAGTATGAGGCAGTCCCTCGGTTGGGAGTCTTACGTTCCTATGTACGTTAAGAAGTATGAGGCGGTCCCTCGGTTGGGAGTCTCACGTTCCTATGCACGTTAAGAAGTATGAGGCGGTCCCTCGGTTAGGAGTCTCACGTTCCTATGTACGTTAAGAAGTATGAGGCGGTCCCTCGGTTGGGAGTCTCATGTTCCTATGCACGTTAAGAGGTATAAAGCGGTCCCTCGGTTGGGAGTCTCACGGTTCCGAGGCACGTTATGCCAAGTGTGGTTCAGAGGACGAGTTGCTAAGTATAGTTCCAGTCGTACCAACAAATTAGGCCATGCATTTACGTGAGTCTAGATGTCTCGTAGGTGCGTGGTCATTGGACAACTTATCGACAAGGATTTCTGCCTAGACTGGTTATACGCCGGGGCACCGGGCCCAGTCGTCCTAGAAGGTAGACGTTATAGCAGCGCATGTATTGTGTGGGTAGTCGGGGGCTTTCAACGGGGCTCGCTACCTGCGCTGAAGGATCCGCCGCCTACCCGAGCTATGTCCGCGATGGCTTGTCATGCCAGTGGCCTTTCATATAGATAATTGGCATGATAAGCGGCGAATCTGCATGCACGGTGTCGGTCGTAACATAGGATGTGTAAGCACGGTATGTGATGAGTTGTGGAATGCATGCACGGTATGCACATAAGGTATTATGAAGTCCTAAGATTTGGCTATGCGTAAAGACACGTGCTTCGGCACGAGATATAGCATCGTTCTTGAGTTCTCAACATCGGTTCCACAAGTTGGGTTAGACATTGCGAGTTAAGTCGAAAAGGGTCGTAGGGCAAGTTCGGTTAAGTTATGTTGAGTTGCAGGGCATAACCTCAAAATGTGAGGCACGGCCGTGTTGTCACAACATAAGTATAGGCAAGACCTAGCGAAGAGGCACTGCCTCAGAGATAAGCACGAATCGATTTCACCGTACGACCAAGTCGTTATGTCCCAGAGTGTGGCACGAAATACAAGTATGAGTCGATGCGTTAACATTGCAAGCACGAGAACGGTCTAGAGGTAAGGGTAAGAAATTTATCGGTGTAATAGCACGGTGACGGTCTAACGGCACTAAATAGGCCGAGAGTCTATGTCCTAAAACTGATCCTAAGGCAAGAGTAGAAAGACAATCGTAAAGGATTTATGTTGCACAAAGTAAAATGAACGTGTTGGTTTTGTATGGGTGGGCAAAGAGCTCACTCCACCAGTACATTTGAGTACTGACACCCACATAGTTTTCATGTGCAGGCGCAGGTAGAAGCTCGTGGTGCGGGGCTCGCTTGGATGCATCGAGGCATGGAGTTCCTTGGTGATTCGAAGCGTGCGGCTGCGTGGAATCAAGACTTATACGGGATATAATGTATAGACGTCTCCTTTTGAAGCATCTGCTGGATCGACAAATATGTATCGAAAGATGAGAGAGAGCTGAGTGATTGTAATGTGAGATGAGTGGATTTGAGTGATTGTAATCTTGGCCTTGTGCCCCCATTGTAACCTTTGTTTCAATATCAATAAAGAGCTTCTTTTGAATGACTTGTGTTTTGTTCTAAATTTCTGCTGCATATTTAATGTCTCTGCTTGGGACTTCTGTGCGATGACCCCGTTACAGCCGTTGTAATCGGCCGTTATGGAACCCGTCTTGTACAAGCACAATCTAGGCTCGTACGGCATCACGCCTTAGCGAGGACGATCACTCCTACGGGAGCGGGGCGTGACATAATGGTATCAGAGCACGGCTTTACATCCTTGGACTATCGATTGAATTTTTTAACTCCATTGTTTTCACAAACTCTGAAGTGTTGCTTCCGCAAGTTGATATCGTTGGTGCGCTCTCTCTCAATTGTACCACAGGATGTCCATACAATAAGTCTAATATTTTCAAAAGCTCATACAAGTGTTCAATCGAACGCATCGATAGGTGATGGCCTTTGGGCCGAACGGTGCCGACCTTGAGTTGATAGAAAACACGTGCTAAAGTTAGCAAGTCGTGTGCATGCCTAAATAGTCCTATGTCGACGTTAGCAAATGAGCATATAAAACTCGGAGTATAGTCCGTATGGGATGGCTATGCACACGGCCTTTTGGCTAAGTTGTACCGAATATCGCGTACGTAGACCTTCTGGTACGAACGAGTTGCGAGCGAGATTGACTATCGCTCGGACGAGAATAAGTGAGACAAAGAACGTATGTCGATAGAGACGCTACTTGACCAACACTAAAGCGAACATGAGAAATGGTTCATAGACCTTGAGGAACGGGCGAACGCGCAATTGAATATGTCGATTTTGAATCGTATGACCTTTTTGAGGATTTGCAGAATGACTTGACCCTGAATGGTGTATGGACGTTATAAAAATTGTCCGAACGAAACTAGAAGATTTATGGATAGTACGAGTATGTCGACAAGCGATGATATCGCAAAGCCTTAGAAAGAGTAGTGCTTAGTTGGTCATGATTCGAGAGTCGCAAACGAGATATCGTCCGAACGAATTATGAATGGTAATACAAGTTACGAAATGGTTGAATGGAGATTCTAAACGATAGAAATAAATGGATGACTTGATCGAAGAAATCGATACGGATCGTATACGAGAAGTTAGTACGATTGGATGACAGCATGTATGAAAGGTTTGATTTTGAAGTTACGCGAATGACTCTAAGGATTGGATTGAATGTTGTTCGGTGATTTGAGTTAGCAGGGAATGATACGAATTGAGAAAATATGTGGGTCGAAGACTCAAGATAGACGGATGAACAATACGTGAATTTGAGTTTGAGGAATTTGATGTTGTGAATGATTCGAGGGATAGTGATCGAACTTGAATTTGAATGTCGAGGAGATTATCCGGTCGGACGCTAGCATCATTTGTACGACTCAAAATTTATTACAAAAGAAGATCGTCAGGTTACGCATATCATCGATGGTATTGAGGCGTATCAAAGATCGATATGCGATAACTCGAAGGTACTCTGACATGGTGAATGACGATCGTACAAGTGTTATCGTTTTGATGGGTACAATACTTAGGATCTTGATTGAGACGAATGTTGGATAAAAGTAATCGTGTCTTGATGGTTACGTGGATAACCACAGCGTCGACGATCTTATCTTGCACGAGCGCAACTCTAGCCTCGTATATGCGTTGTATCGGATTTGGGGCGATCGTTCCGTGTGAGCGCGGACATGTAATTCATGTCGCGGGAATGATCGAACTCGAAAAATCAGGATGAGGCAACTTTGATTGTTTCGACTTATTGGTATGATGCGAAGGAGAACTCGAGGATGTTAGGACTTGTGATTGATGATTGAATAAAACTTGAGGATTGAGTAGGTCCAATCCGCGTATCGAGAATGAACTAGTCTAGACACAAAATAAGAGTTATGTTCCGATGAGGATGATTATCCCATAAGAGCAATGCATGGTGATTCATGAACCACCGTGGATGATCGGACTCGCGTAAGATCGGGGCGCAATATATTGTTAAGTCGGACGACCTTGTGATCGATTACGTGAATTGGGATGAATGACTTAGGAAATATGAGATGTGAATTATGGTTTAGCGATAAAGTGTGTCGTAGCGTGCTTGACTTGGAACGATTGATAGGCGGATTATGTCGAACGTGTTCAAAGAGATAGACTATATAAAATGGCTTGATGAACGAGCGATATGTTATTATCGAGGAAATTGGTTGAAATATGAGTTATCATAGGATGGATTTACTGAACGACTCGAACCCCGTGCGATGAATGTTGGGATGTGTGTAGGAAATCGATGCACGATATTTAGAAATCGGAGTGATGCAAGCTTGGGTAGAAAACCCCGTACTATCAACTTGGTTTGACCTTAGGAGGGGGTCAATATTGATATCGTTGTTTGGAAACTATGATTCCAATACTGACGGATAGACGTAGCCTAGCGGTTAGGCAGACGTTCCGGTGCGAAACGAAACGATAGGAATTGTTGAGGCACCACTCATGAGGCTCGATTGACATGCACGTATATCAGGGACGCCCGAATATGTGTACGATCTGACTCGAGTGGTGGTGGCAGATTCTCTATCACGAGGCTTGGCTGAAATGTATGTATTTTGGGGACGCCTAGAATATGTGCACGATCCAACTAAGTGATACGTTGAATCAAGTGAGACTTAAAGAACGGGAAAGTGTCGAGAATTTTGAGATCGTGAGTTTCGAAGAAATGTTGATGGTAATACGATCATTGAATTGAGACAAGTTCGAATGTTGGTTGATCGGTTGGTGTGCCTTACGACTAAGTTAGCGATAAGCGCGAACGTGGCTCGGATTGAGGGCACGCATAGGAGTAGGGTGTGTGAGAAACATAGGATGTTGGATCAAGTTATAAGCCGATAAGTGTACTCAGTAAGTTTCGAGGATGAAACTTTTTCTGAGTAGTGTATGATGTAGTGCCCCATCCTGCTTAGGCAATCGGAGGAATCGAAACGCCGACGGCGTTCGGACTTAGCCTTGCAACGGCTTGCTCGGAGACATCGCTCGGTCAACGCGACCGCTCGCTCAGGTGGGGTAGTTTCAGTGAACTTGCCTCATCTTAGCCTTCACTTAATAAATCGTTTATTTTCAACTTACACAATAGGCTTGATAATAAAAGAGACGAATCCACATAGCTAAGTGAATAATCCTGACGTATCGAATCGAGTTTAGAACATGGAAAACGTCCCACGGTCGGATTAGAGTTGGTGCACGGTGTGCTTTGAACATGACACTCGGTCCTTCGTCCCGTGGCTTGGAAGAAGGAAAAGTTGGTCTTCGTCACAAGCTAAGAGTTAGCCTAAGTCATAGGCGTCGCCCGCGTAAATACTCGATAAAATATGCACGTTTCCTCGTAGCAAGGCTCAGCGTAGCCTTGGTCGTCCCACGAGCTAAGTTGCATCGCACGGCTTATGGCATGAGTTTAGGTACCCAAAGACCTTGGTTGTTCAAGTTGAGCGCATGCTCGATCCCACGGTTCTAATACTGCATATAGCCATTTGTTCCAATGGTTTTAAGACGCATCACTTAGAGTATGAGACGGTCCCTCGGTTGGAAGTCTTACGTTCCTATGCATGTTAAAAAGTATGAGGCGGTCCCTCGGTTGGGAGTCTCACGTTCCTATGCACGTTAAGAGCTATGAGGCGGTCCCTCGATTGGGAGTCTCACGTTCCTATGCACGTTAAGAAGTATGAGGCGGTCCCTCGGTTGGGAGTCTCACGTTCCTATGCACGTTAAGAAGTATGAGGCGGTCCCTCGGTTGGAAGTCTCATATTCCTATGCACGTTAAGAGGTATGAGGCGGTCCCTCGGTTGGGAGTCTCACGGTTCCGAGGCATGTTATGCCAAGTGTGGTTCAGAGCACGAGTTGCTAAGTATAGTTCCAGTCGTACCAACAATTAGGCCATGCATTTACGTGAGTCTAGATGTCTCGTAGGTGCGTGGTCATTGGACAACTTGTCGACAAGGATTTCTGCCTAGACTGGTTATACGCCGGGGCACCGGGCCCAGTCGTCCTAGGAGGTAGACATTATAGCAGCGCACGTATTGCGTGGGTAGTCGGGGGCTTTCAACGGGGCTCGCTACCTGCGCTGAAGGACCCGTCGCCTACCCGAGCTATGTCCGCGATGGCTTGTCATGCCAGTGGCCTTCCATATAGATAATTGGCGTGCTAAGCGGCGAATCTGCATGCACGGTGTCGGTCGTAACAAAGGATGTGTAAGCACGGTATGTGATGAGTTGTGGAATGCGTGCACGGTATTCACATAAGGTATTATGAAGTCCTAAGATTTGGCTATGCGTGAAGACACGTGCTTTGGCACGAGATATAGCTTCGTGCTTGAGTTCTCAACACCGGTTCCACAAGTTGGGTTAGACATTGTGAGTTAAGTCGAAAAAGGCCGTAGGACAAGTTCGGTTAAGTTATGTTGAGTTGCATGACACGACCTCGAAATGTGAGGCACGGTCGCGTTGTCACAACACAAGTATAGGCAAGACTTAGCGAGGAGGCACTGCCTCAGAGATAAGCACGAATCGAGTTCACCGTACGACCAAGTCGTTATGTCCCAGAGTGTGGCACAAAATACAAGTATGAGTCGGTGCGTTGACATTGCAAGCATGAGAACGGTCTAAAGGCAAGGGTAAGAAAGTTATCGGTACGATAGCACGGTGACGGTCTAACGGCACTAAATAGGCCGAGAGTCTATGTCCTAAAACTGATCCTAAGGCAAGAGTAGAAAGACAATCGTAAATTGTTCATGTTGCACAAAGTAAAATGAACGTGTTGGTTTTGTATGGGTGGGCGAGGAGCTCACTCCACCAGTACAGTTGAGTACTGACACCCACATAGTTTTCATGTGCAGGCGCAGGTAGAAGCTCGTGGTGCGGGGCTCGCTTGGTTGCGTCGAGGCATGGAGTTCCTTGGCGATTTGAAGCGTGCGACCGCGTGGAATCAAGACTTATACGGGACATAATGTATGGACGTCGTCTTCCGAAGCATCTGCTGGATCGACAAATATGTATCGAGAGATGAGAGAGAGCTGAGTGATTGTAATGTGAGATGAGTAGATTTGAGTGATTGTAATCTTGGCCTTGTGCCCCCATTGTAACCTTTGTTTCAATATCAATAAAAAGCTTCTTTTGAATGACTTGTGTTTTGTTCTAAATTTCTGCTGCATATTCAATGTCTCTGCTTGGGACTTCTATGCGATGACCCGATCACAGTCGCTGTAATCGGCCGTTATGGAACCCGCCTTGCACAAGCACAATCTAGGCTCGTACGGCATCACGCCTTAGCGAGCACGATCGCTCCTACGGGAGCGGGGCGTGACAAATATGGCTGCGATAAATTCTAAACTCCATAAATAAAGTAGACATTTAACTTATCAGGATATATCACAATTCAATCAACAAAATTTATCACGATGCAAGATCAAAATCAATAACGAAAATCAGAAATCAATTTCAACAACGAATTAAGGAAGAGCAAATGGAAACAAGTGGAAACAGATTTCGAGATAAGATTAGAGTGAGATCCTCAGGGGTCATCCCAAGGGTACTATCCTGGTCAAAATTGTAACCCACTGAATTTCAAGCAAGATACTAAATATAGTTAACGGTCCTATGTTGTGATGAGTTTTCCTATGTTGCAATCCTAGATATCCTCTAGGTGTTCTAATTGTTCTCCCTAGTGTTAACAAGTTGTCCTAAGATCCTAGTTGCAGGCATGCTTGGTACAATAATGTAACCAAACAACTTAAGTCTTGACCTGCATGGGCCGCCACTAAAAATATGTCACGACCCGCTATCCAAATTGTTGGGCCGGGCCGAGCCATGTCCAGCCTACGCTTGGTTAAAGCGTAGTAAGCTGTTCTAAGAATAGACAATAAAGGAACTAAGCTGCTAACAGTTCTAATATCACATTTAAAAGGTTCATCACAACACAACATCTATAAGCGAAAGTAAAGTAAGTAAAGACTTAATAAAATACTTCCAAAGTATCAAACTGGAGACAAAGTCCAGTGACTACAAGATATAGTCTAAACAGTTCAATAACTAAGCCAAAAAGAATCTAAGCGAGACTACCAAGCGAGGTTCCCTGCGGGGACTTCCTCGGGAGCAAAAGCCTGGTCCTCTGTAGTGGGTCCATAGAAAAGATCACATAGCAAATCTTTCTCCGAAAGTATGCCTACAACGTTATCTTGTCAGGACGGGAGCAAGTACTTGGACTACAAATATATAATACTGATCATGTAATGGAAAGAGATGAAATAACATAATCATGGCATATCTTGATTTATTCAGTTTTAGATACATTTCATCATGCCAATATATATTTGTTTTAAAGTTTAAAACTGTAGCATGTACGTCATCGGTCAATAGGTAGTAGGATGTACTGTAGTACATATCAATTTTCTGAAGTGTACATACGTACACTTAACGGCATCGGTGTATATACATACACAAATGCGGGATCAGACATACGACAAAGTTACATATAGAATGTAACAGTGGACGGTAAATACATACGAAGAAGGGGGACATGATCACGTACTCTACTAACAGTTTCCCGATAACCCATTTTATAACATGTGAGTGATACTATGAGTAGTATAAAGCATGGCATATACTGAGAACCAGTAAGAAGCATGTGAAGATATGACTTGCAGTTTCCAGAAAGCAGTATTCTAACATGATTCAATCACAGTTTATTGTTATAAGCAGTAAATAAGCTTGTAGGGGTAGTTGTCTCGAACAAAGCAAGAATAAGAATATGAAGATACATATGTTCGGTGTCCTGTCAAAATGATATACAAACTCAGCCTCTAAGTTATGATTAAAACTTTACACTAGTGGTGTGACACGACTCCTAACTGGACACTAGCTAAGTGGTGACCTAGAATAAAAGTCCAATGTGGGGTGACACTCTATCTAAACCAACACTTAGGGTCCTTAGAAACACAAAGTCACTTTAGAGTTTCACAAAAACTAAGAATATAAATATATACTAATAATAATAATTAATTATAATTTAAGGATGATACACAAGAAAAAATCTACAGATGTCGTCGGATGATAAAAAAAATATCACCAATGTGTCCAGAATAGTCAAATTAGCCAGGATAGCCTACCCATAATTCAAATTTGGACAGAGTGGCAAAATAGTAATTTCGGATTAAAATAATGTCCGTCGTTGGACACACTTTGCACCGAAAAATGTGTCAGAATAGAAGTCTACAAAATCTAGCAAATTATATGTCTACGAATTCAGAATGATGATACGAACCCAACAGTATGTCCGAAATGGGATTCCGATGACCCGATCATAAAATGACACGTTGACCCAGACATTTAGAATCCGATTTGCACGAAAATACGTGTCGGAGTCATTATCTTCAAAACTCAGGAAATTATATGTCAACGAGTCCATAATGACGATACGAACTCAACGGTATATCCGGAATTGGATTCCGATGAGCAGATCTCAAAATGACCCGTTGACTCGAACTGTGGGGTCCGCTTTGTACCAAAATACGTGCCAGAACCCACGTCCTCCAAATCTAACAAACTTTATGTGAAAATGTGCCAAAACGATGCCACGAGTCTACTGGTGGTGTCAGAAATTGAATCCGGAGTCCCGGGTTCAAAAATAGAATTTTACAAGTGCAAAATTAAGAATTCGGACGGCCAACTTTGGCATCGAATTCGACCAACCAAACGTCCTCACTATGAAACAAAACTTAAGGAACAGGAAGAGGGTTATACCAGCTATACACCGAAACTGGTGGCACGCCAAATGGAGCTGCGACGGCGGAGTTACGAGCTGACGAAGTCGGCTCCACAAAACTGTCCAAAAATAGTACAATTTAAAGTGTCAACTTGGTGGCCGGTTTTGATGTATCAAACGACAAAATTAACGGACAAAATTTGAGGGGATTTAAGGGGTATATACCAAGATTGCGACGGAGCAAAGAGTTCGTCGATCCAACGATCGAATTTCTCGAAAAACGTGTACGAAGTCGCTGCGACGGAACGTCATTTCTGAGTTCAAAACTCGTGCATCATGACGGGATTTCGTGCAAAACGTACGGATAGTCCATTTCTTGCGTCAGGGACGATGGAGGCAGAAAAGGAGGTCTCGTCCGAGGTTCGTGCGCAGCCGGGTGGCTCGCAGCGGCGGCTGCTGGCCGCGGCGGCTCGCACACGCGACTGCTGCTGCGCTGCATGCAGCTGCTACTGTCGCGACTGCTGCTCGGCTGCTGTGGCTGGCCAGGGCGGCGGCGGCGCAGCACCGGGGCACGGCGACGGCGATGGGGCTGCTCGTGGATGGTGGAGAGAGTGAGGATGATGATAGGGATGGTGGTGGTGGTGTGATGGTTAATGGTGGTGGAGATGGTGTTGATGTTGATGAAGTGGAGGAGGAAGGAGGAGAAGACTGTGAAGAAGAAGAAGAAGAAGAGGAGAGGGTGCTGTCGGCAGAGAAGGGGGTGAGGTGTGTGTATATGTGTAAGGAGAGAGGGAGAGAGAGTTATTTGAGTGTGTGTGTGTGTATATATATTATATATGGAAAGAGAGAGAGAGAGATATTTGAAGAGAGAGAAAGGTCGTTTGAGAGAGGGGGGTGTGTGCTGTAAATGTGGGTGAGGGGGGTGTGTGAGTAATAAGAGAGAGAGAGAGAGAGAGATATTTGTATATATATATATATATATATATATATATATATAATATAATATATATTTTTATATATTATTTATATATATATATTATATTATATATATATATAATATAATATATATTGTTTGCCATTGATTGTAAAAGTACAGAACAGTTTTATGGGAGGACTGAACTTAGACTCACAATACAAACTCGCTTGTACAAAGAAAGCCTAGGGACGAAAACCTAGGTACAGCAGTCTAAGTACAATTGTTTATTTAGATTCTGGGGGGTGACGGTAGAGGCTCGGGAAGGCGACGGCAGCCCTGCCTTACTCCTTGGACGATCGGTATGCGGCCTTGGCTCCTTGTGAAAGGATGGTTGGCGTTGGTGAAGAAATGCTCTTCTTGCTCTCCGCCTGTTGCTCTTCTGGCTTCTCTCTCTCTGTGTTTTCATTTCGACTATTGGGGAGTCTCTCTGTATATGCGTGTTTCTCTCTGATCTTGTCTCCTTTACAAGGGAATGGCACCTTGCTATTTATAATAGTGGGATGTGATCATTAGGGTTGCTAATGATTAGCTCTTGGAGATGGCGGCGGTCCGTAGATTGGTCAATCCAGGACGTTCAGTTTTGATTGTGACGAATCCGAGCCATCGAGTGTAGATTACACCAAATCCCATTAGCAATTAATGCTGATTGGAATAAATCTTCCTCATAATGATCTTCTGATGTCTGCGAATAAATTAAATTTATTCTCCAGCCACGTGTCCCAGATTATTGGGATTTGACACAATCTTTGATGGCAGTAAATCTGAGAAATTAATCGGCTTAGGACACGTGTCCTAGGAGCCACTGGGGGATCTGAACCATATGATGAGTGAGCCGCATATGACTTTGGGCCGCATAGGGTTAAGGCCACGTGTCAGGGCTGTCTGGGTAGTGGCCCTCCCTTGAGCCTTTGAACCACAGGAAGGTAATCATTGTGAGCCGCATAGGGATGCATCCACCTGAGCCGCATGGAGATGATCCTCTTGAACCGCATGAGAAGTTTTTACTTGAGCCGCATGAGGCTTCCTCGGCCTGAGCCGCATAGGACGGATTCACTCTGAACCGCATGAGAAGTCTTTGCTCGAGCCGCATGAGGCTTTCTCGGCCTGAGCCGCATAGGACGGATTCATTCTGAACCACATAAGAAGTTCTTTGCTCGAGCCACATGAGGCTTTCTTGGCCTGGGCCGCATAGGACGGATTCACTCTGAACCGCATGAGAAGTGCTTTGCTCGAGCCGCATGAGGCTTTTTCGGCCTGAGCCGCATAGGACGGATTCACTCTGAACCGCATGAGAAGTGAGCCGCATACGAACGCCCACGTGGCAAGGCCACGTGGCATTTTTATGGCTCTCGGGGGATTTGTGTCAGAGATCTCTTTTCTCTTCCCCAGAGATTCGTCATTATGACAGAGTCATAATTACTTCTTTCTGTGTCAGGGCTGTCACTTTTTCAGAGTTGTCAGCCGTCAAGCAATTAATGCGAGAGGGCAGAGGAGAGGGCTGTCCTGCCACGTGTCTTTCTGAGCCGTATAGGATATCTTGGACCGCATAGCCCCTTATGCCGCATGACTCTCCGAGCCGTATGGGCTTTCTGAGCCGTATGGGGTTCTTTGGCCGCATGAGTCATTTTTTTTAGTATTTTTCATGCTTCTACAAGACCCCCTTCAAAGTTTTCAATTTACAAAATTAAAATACTTTGAATAAGAAGCATGGCTGTGTTCTTCTAGCCGCATATGAAACCCTGACCGCATAGAGATCTTGGCCGCATAGGTTGTTCAGCCGCGTAGGTGGTTCAGCCGTAGGGGACTGTTCAGCCGCATAACTTCTCGCCATGTGTGCGGGTCTTTAATTGCCTCAAATTTGTTTCAGCGCCGTCTTTGTAGGGGAGAATCCCAAGGGTCAGCTCATTAAATCTTTCGGATTTTACGCCTTGGGTGAATCTTGGAGACGAAACCCAAGGAGTCGGTTTTATTCTTCATGAGTCGGTCATTGGCCCACGTGTCCTCCTTCTCCCGTCTTCCTATAAATAGGAGGAGTTTTGAAGAGAGAGAAGGCTTCTTTATTTTCTTTCTTCTTCCTCAGACCTTCCCTATCTCGATTTCCCTTCCTCTCTTCGATAATTAATGGCTCCCAAGAAGACCGTGGCAGCAAAGGGCAAGAAGGCGGCCTCCACTTCTGCCTCGGCTGCGGCTGCTACTCCGCAGGTCATAGTACCTGATGTTCATCCTGACGTTCGCCCTCCCATTACTGGTAAGGATAATGTATGAGTTAAAGAACCCCAACTGCCATGGCTATGTCGCATACTTTATGCACGAGCCTTTGTAAATTGCATGTTCGCCCTACGGTTGAGCTGTGAGCCGCATAAGAAAACCACCGTGCCTGTATGCACGCCTTGTCGGCAAAGCCGCATAAGTGACGCTAAACCGCATAGACTTTTATTGTGCGGAGCCACATAAGCGTTCTTCTGGGCTTGAGCCGCATGAGGCTTTTTGGAGCCGCATAAGACTTATGAGAGCTTCATGGGGCCACATGGATGTTTTCTTGAGCCGCCTGGGGTTTGAAAGCACCCAATCAGCTCTTTTTATCCCTCCGTTTAACTTACTTTTCTCTGTTTGTTCTTCAGTGAATCTACCGGTTAATACTGCTGGAGAACTCTTGGTGGGTAGCGCTCAAGCTGCTCTCGGCTATAGGTACGACCATATTATTCAGCATATGATGGACCAGTTTTCGAGCGATGAGCCTATGGCTAGATTGAATGCCATCAAGAATCAGTCTTTCCATTTTCTTAATGCTATGATGAACTTCGAGAAATTTGAAGGAGAGTATTTGAAGCCTGCATTCTTTTTTGGAGACGCCTTGACCGTAGAGAACGATCATGTTCTGGAGGTGTCGGAGGATTGGAGTTTTGTTTCTAACGGGATGGCGATCCGCATCCCCCAGATGGAGCGACACTTCCTATTATCTTGGTTCAATATGCTCCCGTTGGACCGGAAGATAGGGAAGACTTTAACCCCTACCAGAAGTGGGATGTTTGTGGGGAACATCCAATATAATAACAATCTGAAGTCCGTGACTGCCGGCAAAGTGCATACTAGTTGTTCTGTGACGGGGTTGGTCCCAGGTTCTTTCCTGAATGTGGCGGGCCCAAACTTTACCTTCTCTATTGTCGATACTTTTATAAATCAGCTTGCTCGGAAAGGCTCCTATCCCGTTGGTCGGTTGACGTTCCCTGGTTGGGTACACCCTATTCCCTCGTGGATCAATTTGTCTACTTGGATCTTGCAAAAGTATGAGGACTTTTTGTGCGAGATTGGCCTTTACCACGCTATCCGAGGTACCAGTCATGGCTTGTCCATAGACAAGAAGCTGTTCATGTCTCTGCTGGAAATATATAATTGCCGTACGGGGACCTTTTACACACCTGTAGGGGAGATGGGACTCGCGCTCCATGAGATGCATGCGGTCTCCAAGCTTCCTTGGAGGGACGAAGCATTTGAAGCGTATACTCCCACTAATGAGGAACTCGAGGATTTGGAACGACGGTATCCTAGCTTCGTGGCTCTTTACCAGGAGATATTGTGCCATTATAACACATGCTATCAAATAACCCGAAAGGCTGGTAACTCGGAAGGGAATGATCCCTATACCAAGGATTGGGTGCACTATCTCTTCCCGACAGATGCCTCAGGTCGAGTCACCTCTCGTCGCCCTCGATCTCGGGAAGCGGTTAAGGACTTGGTGTCGTCGGCTAAGAGAGTGGCCACTACCAGTGACGGATTAGGGAGCAAGACTGACACTTTCGGTTACTTTTACCAGGATACTCAAGAGCTATCCGAGAAAGCGCTTCTGGCAGGATTTTTGATGATCTGGCTACGAAATTGTGTAGTCTCGGGAGGAGCCGGTTCTATTGAGAGAATTTGTCGTAACTTCATCCTTCCGGCTGTGAAGTTAGTTTTACGAATCAGGCTAGCTCTCCTCCCGGCCATGGTGTGCAGCATACACCGTGGCCTTCGTACCTTCACATCCAAAGTCATTGCTCGCGACATGACCAAGAATTTTGAACGAACTGAGTTGCCCTATCACTATTTGATGGGGTGGCTGCTGATACATTACCCGTCTTTGATGAGGCCGAGCTCTGAAGACGGTGTGACTGATGATGACGCATTTATCTTCCGCTATCGTGACGAGCCTTGGGAATGTGAAACCATACGGGCTTACCGGATGGCATTGGCGAGGGCAGATAAGTATCATATTTTCGTATCCGTCCCTCGCTTTACTGCCAGGGACATAGAGGCTGTACATATTGACGGTATCGTGCCCCCTCAGCTCTGGATGGCCAGATGCTCCTATGGCTGCGTAACATTCGTCCCGCACATCTGGTGTATCGTAATCGCAATACTGTCTTTCTGGAGCCTTATCTGCCTAGCAGGTTTGCCCGGCAGTTTGGATACAGCCAACTTTGTCTGGACAGCCCCAGTTCTTGTTTGGGTTATGAAGGTAGCCTTCTTGATGGTATCAGAGCTTGGCAATATTATGATTCGTTCCATACTCGTACCATTTTCTCGGTCCCTGCTATTAAGGAGTCAGTGGAGATCTTGTATATGGCGGCTTTATATCATGTCATGGCGAACAAACCCCCGGTCAGTTTTAACCCAGGTACCAGTTTTATTGTTGGTACCGGTCTGGAGGAAGGCTCTCAAGGGGCCAAGAAAAGAAAGACTAGAGCCGAAGTACCAGATTTGGACTCCGCTGCTGAGGGTAACGAAAGCAACGAGCATGATAAAGATGACTCTATCCTTCCAGTGGCCGATGCAGAGGTGGGTCAACCGCCTGTTTCGTCAGATGAGACATTGGGGGATCAGTCCCTCGTTGTGCCTGGTCCTACTCCGAAACGTAGCAGGCAAGTTTCTCCTGTTGGTGGTGTTTTTCGATCCCGGAAGCTGGTTGCGACTAGGCACCGCCCGCTAGCCATAAGAGAAAGTGGAGAAGAAGTTAACCCTGCGTCAGAGGTAACAAAACTGCTCTCGATTCCTTCTTCCTTCTTTCCTTCGAGCTTCAATTCTAATCGTCTTCGTTCTCTCTTTTAGGTGTCAGGAGAAGAAGAAGAGCTTCAAGATGTCGAGGCGGTGACCCAGGATGACGGGGACTCCCGCGAGCCTATTCCTTTTCAAGATGAGGCAGATCAATCTGTATCCCCCTTCAAGGTGACGGGGACAGAGGACGTGACTGGGTTTAACTCGGGGATCGCGGGTGAGGGGACCACGCCAGTTGTGGATGAGCTGCAGCCTTCATGCCCCTTCCCTAGTAAGATTAGCCGAATCTTGACCTGTAAGAAAGCCTATCTGCTCTATCATCACGTCCTTCGGGTTACGTCGATTGATTGTTATTCTGGACATACAGGTCCTACCCCTCTGGTGCCGAGGACGGACGTTGTTGGGATCACCCCAAGCGAAGGGGCATTGGTGGAGAAGGGTGTACCTTCTCACCGTCCGACTTGTCTTGATGGGCCTTCTGGGGGCTCGAGTTTAGTGGGCCAGTCATCGGGGCAGTCGGGGCAGGGAACGATGGTCCTTATATCATCCTCTGCTCCGGTGGCTCCGAGAATCGACCTTTCTGCCCTACCGAGTATCCAAGCTTTCCGGGCGACGGAAGATGAGTTGGCCGCTATTCATGCATCGTTCTACTCGGACTCCATTCCTCCGGTGGTGAGCTCTAGCGTTACTTCTCTGACGTTTCTGTCCCTGCTTCCCCTGATGCCATCCTCTGCTGAAGTTCTGGACGACGCGTTACAGGACGTGGTTGCCAGTTTTTATCGTCATTTGAGTAGGAGAATCGAGGCTGCTGTGGAAAGGGGAACCTCCTTCACCTTGACCCGACAATGCGCCCAGGGTCAAGTAAATATCCTTAGGGATCTTCCTGGTGATGCAGGGGTGGCTTCGCTTCTGGAGACGAAATTGTTAGAGGCTGATCAGCTGGTGGCCGAGCTTCGAGTATTGCTGCAGGCTGATCTATCTGCTGTTATAAACGAGGAACGGGATTCTCTTATCGCTGTTATAGAGAGGACTAGAGCTGCTCGGGATAGGACCAGACCGGCCATACTGAAGGATCTCAGCGACTTATCTGACCGGTATGATCAATTGAGTTACGCGAATGAAAATGTCACGGCTCGGAAGGAATCTGTTTCTCGTGAGATTACTGAGACGCGGGAGCAGATCCTTGCGCTTCAGAAGAAGTTGACTTTCTTGGAGTCTGAACTCGAGACTACCCGCAATGACAGGGGACTAATTGTTCAGGAGGCTGACAGGGTTACTCAAGCTTCGACTGACCTGGAGACTGCCTTAAAGAAATTAGAAGATGACTGTCAGGCGCTCTTGGGCTTGGACAATAAGGAGCATTTACTCCAGGAGGCCGAGCGTCGCGCTCGACAACGGATTGAATGGGGGACCACCTCAGTAAGAAATCGTCTCCTAGAATTGAGTAATGCTGAAATGTAGTCGGCCTTTTCTTCTTGTTTTGTTTCTGTTTTCTCTCTTTCTGAAGGGGACATGATCCCGAAATATGTAATGCTTTTTCTTCCTTCAAATAAAGAGTACTTTCAATTCTACCCTTCATTTGTATTGCTTGCTGAGCCTGTGATATTGTGGTGATGTTTTCCCCCGCATAGGAGATATATTTGTGGACCTGTTACCCATAGCGTACCTTGGTTTTAGGTAGAGGTAACAAGTTTTGGTCAGGGTACCTGAAGCAGCCATAGCGAAGTGGTCATGGGTGCTCTTGGTATTGAGAAAAGGAATGCCGTAGAGCAGCTGGGCTCCTGGGGCCTGATGAGGTGATAGGTTTGTGTCGAAAAATTTAGCTGAGGATATTTGTGGGCCTATTATCCTTGGGGTACCCTGGTTTAGGATACGGATAATAGGATAAAGGGGAACCGACATACTTGCTCAGAGGTAACGAGGACATGGCAAGTAGGAAGGTTTTTTAAACGTAGAGTCTTCCTACTCAGAGGTAATGAGAACATGGCAGGAGTGAACTCGACGGAGGATATTGATGGTCAACAGAGGACATTTGTGGTCAACAGAGGACATTTGTGGTCAACAGAGGACATTTGTGGACCTATTACCCTTGGCGTACTCCGGTTGTGGGTACAGATAATAGGTCGAAAGGGGATCATCATACTTACTCAGAGATAATGAGGAATGGCAAGTATGAAGGTTTCTTCAACGGAGCCTTCCCATTCAGAGGTAATGAGGACATGACAGGAGTGGGCTCAATAAAGGAGGGCACATAGAACGACTCAGAGGTAATGAGGACATGGCCATTTTGGAAATTTGTAGATCGATTACCCTTTTTTGTGCACTGAAAGTGCGGGTATTGGATCATGGGGGAGGATCTCCTCCAGGAAGGAAGTTCAGAGGTATGATCATACATAACTTTCTATCTGAAAGAGTGACCGGGATGTGAGTTCAGAGCCACCATCGGGTACATGACTCGAGAATCTGGAGAATGGTGAGCGTGAGTTCAGCGGTACCAGCGGGTACATGAATCGAAAATCTGACAAACTATGAGGGTGAGTTCAGTGGTATCAGCGGATACATGACTCAAAAATCTGGAAAATTATGGGGTGAGTTCAGTGGTACCAGCGGGTACGTGACTTAATAATCTGGAAAATTATGGGGGTGAGTTCAGTGGTACCAGCGGGTACGTGACTCAATAATCTGGGATGTTGTTTAGACATAATATTTCTTCAAAAACTTGCCGTTGACGGGCAACATGAGCAAGTCTCCGTTTTGCTTAGCGAGACGGTAAGCACCGTTGGAGAATACTGTCTCGATGATAAATGGACCTTCCTATTTTGGCTGAAACTTGCCGGCGGTCTTGTGAGTCATAACCATTGGCCTCCGGACTGCCAGAACAAGATCACCCACTTACAATATTCTGATTTTGACCTTCTTGTTGAAGGCTTCTGAGATGCGTGCTTGGTATAGCTCGATCCTTTGCTGAGCTAGAAGGCACTTTTTATCTAAGGCCTCTAACTCTTGCAGTCGACGTCGGTAGTTGTCATCCGTCGTCAATTGATAAGTGAGGGTGACGCGGAGTGAGGGTATTTGAGTCTCTAATGGGAGAACTGCCTCACTCCCGTACACTAGGGAGAATGGCGTATTCCCGGTGGCTGTTCGAACTGTGGTACGATAAGCCCATAAGCATTCGCCGAGCTTCTCGTTCCAGTCGCGTTTGTTGGAGGAGACAAACTTCTTGAGGAGGTTGATGATTGTTTTGTTGAATGCCTCTGCTAACCCGTTTGCTGCCGGGTTGTACGGTGTCGAAGCGACATTCTGAATACGGTGCTTATCGCAAAACTGATAGAATACGTGGCTTGCAAACTGCGGACCATTATCATGGATGATCCTTCGGGGCAGTCCAAAGCGGTAGATGACATGATGCTTAAGGAAGCTGATCACGTTTGAAGTCTTGACTTCTGCGAGTGGGACAGCTTCCGCCCATTTGGAGAAGTAATCAGTGATCGCAAGTATGAAGCGATGTCCTCGGGAGGAAGGTGGGGTGATTGGACCAACGATATCCATTCTCCATGCTTCGAATGGCCAGGACGCCACTGTCGGATATAGAAATTCGGATGGTTGGTGAATAAAGTCCGCGTGGACTTGGCAGGCTTTGTATTTTCTAGCATAATCTATCGCATATGCCACCATCGTGGGCCAATAGTAGCCCATTCGTCGAAGGCGGTCTTGTAATTTTGGGCCGGGCTGGTGGGCCCCGCAGACACCGTCGTGAGCTTCTCGTACGGCTTCTTTGGCTTCTGTATTTGACAGACACCGAAGCAGTAATCCGTCGTAGGAGCGACGATACAGCATTTTTGTCTCTGTATCGTAGAAGAATCTGAGAGAACGCCGTCTGATGGAAGTGGCTTCCTTTGGGTTCTCGGGCAGGATGTCGTAGACGACGAAGTCGATGAACGGTTGTCTCCAATCTGGGGCCTCATCGATCGTTTGGGCGAAATAACTTGCCACGAATTGTACATTGTTCTTGGGACAGACCAGTTCATGGCCTATCACATCCACTGATTGGCGATCATAGTTCAGGACTGCTAGGAAAGCGGCAGGACCAGCTAAGGCATCGGCTTTAATATTTCGGAGTCTGGGGACGTGCTCGATGAAGAACCCCTCGAATGACGAGATGAAATCGATCGCTATTTGGTGATAAGGGATCATGTCTTCGTGGCGGACCTCGTATGAGCCCCGGATCTGATTGACGATTAGTTAGGAGTCGCCGTATGCTTCAAGGTATTCTACCCCCAACTCTCTTGCAAGTTGGAGGCCAATGACCAGAGCGTTGTACTCGGCCACATTGTTAGAGCAGGGCTCGGTGAGGGAATAAGCGCGGTTAATCACCAATCCGGAAGGGGAGATCAGCACTACCCCGACTCCGACGACTATATTGCCTTTAGGTCCGGTCCTTGAAGTACCGTCAAAGAACATTCGCCATATAGCCTCGTGAGAGGTTGCATGCGAGTCGGCGACCTCATCTGGGATCTCTTCATATATTCTGGAGGACTCCGAGCCTGGGTGGGCTGCTAACAAAGTCCGCCAGGGCTTGACCTTTGACTGCCTTTTGTGGGACAAAGATCATATGATAAGGGGACAACAATATTACCCATGTAGCGAGTCGAGAGCTGAGTACCCCTGGTTTAGTCATGAGGACTCTGAGAGGGTTGACTCGTGAGATCACATGTATCATTTGTCCGGTGACATAGTACCGTATTTTCTGAATGGCGAACACCAGGGCGAGGCATTCCTTCTCCACAGTGGTGTATCGGTGCTCTGGTCCGATCATCATTCGGCTGAGGTAATATATGGCCTGTTCATGGCCTGCGTCGTTATTTTGTGCCAGCAGAGCCCCGAGGGAGTGTTCTATTGCTCGTACATAGAGCAGGAATGGTTTTCCAGAAACCGGGGCCACCAAGACTGGAGGATTGGACAAATATTCTTTGATGATGTCGAAAGCACGCTGACATTTCTTGTCCCATACGAATGAGACTCCTTCCTTCATGAGATGCGTGAACGGTCGGCATCGTCCGGAGAGGTTGGAGATGAACCTCCTGATGTAGGCTAGCCTCCCTTGGAGGCCTCTGAGTTCGCGGAGATTTCTCGGGGGACCCATTTCCATGATTGCTTTTGTCTTCTCAGGGTCTACATGGATACCCTATGCAGTGATGATGAAGCCTAAGAACTTCCCGCTGGATACGCCCAGAAAGGACTTCGTAGGGTTCATTTTCAAATTGTGTACTCGTATTAGGTCGAATACCGTCCTTAGATCTTGCAGATGGTCTCCTTTGCAGCGGCTCTTAACGGCTATATCGTCAACGTAGCACTCCACTGTCTTGCGTAAGTGGTCTCTGAAGATGATGCTCATGGCTCTTTGATATGTGGCGCCGGCATTCTTCAAACCGAAAGGCATGACTGTGTAGCAGTACGTGCCAATTGGTGTTCGGAATGATGTATGCTTTTCGTCATCAGGAGATGTTTTGATTTGGTTGTACCCCGAGAAGCCATCCATGAACGATAAACGTTCGAAGCCGCAGGTATTGTCGATCATGATGTCTGTGATAGGAAGGGGGAATTCATCTTTGGGGCACGCCTCGTTCAGATTGCGAAAGTCGATGCAGATTCGAATCTTCCCATTCTTCTTGAGGACGGGTACTATGTTGGCGACCCAGTCTGGATGTTGCTCCTCACGAATGAAGCCGCTGGCTATCAGTTTGTTGACTTCGGCTTCGATCGCGTCCATGATGCCTGGACGGAAGCGTCGCTGTTGTTGCTTGACTGGCTTCGCATCTGGTCAAATGTTGAGTTTGTGAAAAGCGATGTCGGGATTTAACCCTGGCATATCTTTATAGCTCCAGGCGAACACATCAATATATTCTCTGACAAGTTTCAGCAGTGATTCTCGCTCTTCGTCTGTTAGGCTTTTACTGATGAAGATTGGCTTTGGAGAGGATTTGCTGCCGAGGTCGACCTGCATAACCTCATCTTCAGTAGGAGGTTCTCTCAGTTTGAACCGCTTTTCCCATTATGCATCCAATTGCTGGGCCCACGGCTCTAGCTCGAGGATCTCGGGGATGTCTTCGTCTTTCTCGTAAGCGTCGGCGAATGCCATGTTGACTGACATGACTTGTTTGAACACATCTTCGATGCTGGTATCCGAGTCAGAAGTTGGTGATCCGGTTGAATGTGACTGCCAGTCGCATTCTTTATCTGAACTTTCAGGGGTCATGGTAGGCATTACATACCCTAACCCTCATCGAGTTTTGCTATAGTAGTTCCGTGGTTTGCCCGCTGGGACTGGCGGCTTCAAAGGTAATCGTCACCCAGTGCCGTAGTTCAAACCTGGCATCGTCTCCAGATCATACCCCTGTTTCTTCATGAGATATTTGGATTGTGGGCTATATAGATACAGAGGCAGTCTCCTGGCGTCTGACCCGAGGTCGGCTTCCTCTATGATGAGGGGATGCGGGTTGTTCGTACGGCCGAAGATGATCGGATGATCTCCTCCCTCGATTATTCGGTAAGCGTCTTCTACTGGAGTAAGCTGGATCGCAGTGTACACATTTGTCACTTGTGTGTGTAGGTGAGTGCCTATACCGTGTTCTATAGCATACATTGTACATAGCTTATTGAGCTCGGTGTAGTTCAAAGATAACCCTTTATTGATGAAGTAAGGTATCTTTTCTAGGGGGATTACATCATCTACAGAGGGAACATCAGTGTGGGCGGCCACATACTTGGCCAGCTCCGGTTCTTCTTCGGCTACCCCCTGTGTGAACGAAGACTGAGAGGACGACCTGGGAAGTTTGATTGTCAGCGGTTCAGTTGATGGAGCAGAGCATGGAGTTGTTGGCAGACTAGCGACCCCCAGTTTGGCATTTGATGTGGGGCGAGGAGTGGCTGGTTCGCTAGAAGTGTCAGACCTTGCATCGGGGTGACGACCCTTCTTGGGAAGGCATATCGTCAGTGGCCTATCGGAGGGATTGAGCTTCTCCGTTTGACTGACTCTCGGCAGTCTGATTGTCAGTGGCCCCGTTGTGGGTCTCGGTACTTGGCCGGACCTTGGCAGCCGGATTATCATCTGCTCCTCCTACGCTGAAAGGCTGATTACGTCCTTCCGTAGAGTGGCGGTAAGGGGTACGGACTTGCCCAGTTTGCGAGCTTGGAGGTGGATCGTCAGGGGTCCTTCTGATCCCGTGGCCGTTTCGGTGCTAGCTTGTTTATTTCCTTCATCAAGGTGCCTTTTTGACTTTTCGTATAGGCAGGAGTCCGAGTAGTAGGATTCGACCCCTTTGAAGGGATCGATATCAGAAAATTCTGTCTTCACGAAGCCGTGTTTGTCGACATATTTGAAGCACTGGTGTAGCGTGGAAGGCACGATCATGTAATCGTGTATCCATGGGCGCCCCAAGAGGATGTTATAAGAAGTGTCTGCATCTATGACGTAGCAGGTGACTTCGGATTAGAGGTCTCCAATTTGACACTTCAGACGAATCTTTCCAATAGGGTAGCTCCTGCCCGAATTGAAACCGCTGATGGCGGTGCTTGTAGGTGTCAGGCGATGCATTGGGATGCGGAGATGATATAGCAGACCCTTCGGGATGATGCTTATGGAAGAGCCAGGATCTATGTGCATCCGATCCACCTTCACGTCGCCGATGTACCCCGTGTAGTATAGCGGGCGATCGTGTAGGTTGGTCTTGATGAGCATGTCCTGCGGAGTGAAGACGATATTGGGCATCGCTCCCGTGCAGGCACTCTCTTGGAGATCCACGGGTGAGTCCTCCCCGGTGAGGTTGGATTGAGCCAGATAGACATCGGCATTTTGGAGTGCTTCGCTTAATGCAATACGAACGTCCTTTGAGAGCCTTAGGAGTTCGTACAGTGACAACTTGGCTGGTGTGTTAGCCAATTGTGCTAAGATGTCAAAGTTGTAGGGCCTCTCTAGCCCTTGGGCTGCTTCTTTTCGAAGAGAGTCTCCTTCGGCCTAGGCTTGTCGGTCGTCGAAGGCTGAGCCGGTCCTGGAGCATCAGTTGTAGTGGATTGATGATTTTCAGCTGGATTATCAACCACAGGTTGGGATTGCGCTCTGGACCACGTGACAACGGCTGTAGCTTCCTCGTTGTCTGCCGAGATTGTATGGCAGGTCCTGACTTTTCCACTTTTTTTTTGTCGGTGGTAGATGGTGTGGGCCGAGTCACTTCTGACACCAAGTCTGGATGGATCCACATGACCTCCCCTCGTGATGTGGTGAGGGGTACTAGACTGGCAGCCTGATCTCGGGGAGGTGGAAGATTGGTAATCTCCATTGTCGCCAGAGGGACGAGGATCACCCCATCTTGAGTCTCCGTCGGAGGGAAGCTGCCAAATTATACGGACACCATATTGGTTGTCACGGTTACTTCTTCGAAATCGATGGCCAGAGCGTTCGAATCGATAAGGTTCTGGATATATCATTTCAGCTGGTAGCAATCGTGTGTAGCATGATGAACATAGCGATGATAATGGCAGTATTTCGGATTCTCCATCTCTGCCGGCCGCGGTTCCCGTCTTGGTGGAGGAAGCTGAATTCTGTCCCCTTGTATGAGCATGTCTAAGATGGGCTTGACGTGACTGTCTTCGAAGGAGTAATCGATTTGCAGCCATTGTTTGTCTGCTGGCTTCGGCTCAGGCTTTTGTGCAGTATCGGCCACCATAGCCTGCTTTCCCTTGCTGTCCCGATTGTTAGAGGGGCTACCCCCATTATCGTTGTTGGGACGCTTGTCCTTGTTTTCTCCTTTCGAGATGTGCAATCCCAGTTGGCGAGCCTTCTTCAGTCGTTCTTCGGCGCTTGTGGTGCTGATGATGAATGTCTTCCAATCTTTGAATTAACTTTCACCCATCCAGAGACTGATTGTTGGGAGCAGTCTCTTTTGGCAAATTTCAATTAAAGAGGAATCTGGATTTCCGGAGGGCAGCTTCATGGCGGTTTGGCGGAACCGCTCAATATAGTTCCTTGTCAACTCCTTCTCTCCTTGGACGACGTCCATGAGGGTGGACATGGTGATGTCCTGCCCTACTTCATAGAATCTCTCCAAAACACGCGCTTGAAGCCGGCGAAGGAGTGGATACAGTTGTCTGGCAGATTGCGATACCAATCGAAAGCGACTCCTTCCAATGCCCCAATAAATAATCGCGTGAGGATAGCATCATCATGGAGGAGATGGTCGGTGGTGACCTTGAAGTAAGTGATGTACCGACTTGCTGAGGTCTTGCCATCATACGGGTTGATATTGAACGGCTTATATTTTGGTGGGAATGGAACATCCCTCCATTCGACAGGGTATGGTTGCCGCATTCTGAGGTCTTGAGCATTTTCTCGGGCATGGAACATGGCTCAGAGCTCCTGGACCTCGCTTCTTACTTCTCGGGCCTCATCTGTCGCGGTAGGGGCTGTTATTTCGGGAGGATTATTGCCCGGGTTTGGTGCCGCTGAGTTCGAGTCCGCATTGACCGCGGGACCCGTGCTTGTTTGGCCAGGCGTTCCTCCTTGCAGAGTTGGAAGAGCGGCTTTGATTTCATCTACAGACTTGACCAAGGCCTGCAGTATAGCCTCTAAAGTGTCGATGCATTGGCGATCGCTGGAACCACCTTGGTTGCTGTCCGTCATGAATACCGTCCTTACATGAGGAGTGATGGAAGGAACGGTGGAGGATGTGCCCTCCGAGTCATACCCATGCACCGAAAAGTCATCGGGGTAGGTGGGAATGTTCTCTCCGGGCTCGGACTCGGAGGGAACGGTATCCCCAGCCTCGGAGCTTGCTTCGTCTTGAGAGCCATGGATATCCTCGGGGACATCAGCGTCTGTTGTACCAGATGGGAGAGTGGTTTCCCCGGGCTCGGTTCCTTGAAACATCGGATTGTTGTGTATGTTCGGAGGAGTGCTACCCCTAGTTCCCACGACCCCCAGCGATGTGGATGATGAATTTTCCATTGCAGCAGATTTTGTCTTTGAATGGGTGTGTTGGAATATTTCGGTAGAGGACAGCCGTTTAGACGATGGTTTCTTAGCTGCAGTGGTTGATATCTTGGGGCTGGAGATGCTTGTCTTCTTTCCTCTCCCCTCGGCGGAGATTTTCTGAGTGGAATTACAGGAGACAACAGGAGGTGCCTCGTCTTCTGAACTCGGATGCCGTAGTCTTTGGAAGACGGACGGCCGGTCTTCTATTGCTGCCGCATTGTTGCAACAGCAGTTGACGATGATTTGGGTGCAGTGATGTCCAAGCGAGGACTCTTTGCACGCTGAGGCTCCTTCTCTTTCCTTGCGCTTGTGGAGGATCGCCTCACGCAGGTCAGAGGAACCACTTTGTCCTTTTGCCGCCGGGGGCTGGACTCGAGCGGTTCTATACAACTTCCCATCAGAGGCCCGTGTGATAATCAACGGGACGCCCCGATAGTTAGAGGTTGGGACAGCTACCTGGGCTTGGTGAGCCCGCGCTGCCCTAGACTTCCTCCTTTTAGCACTTACGGGTGCGTAATAGGAGGAGTCCAAGTTGAACACCACAGAGTCTGGCTTATTATCCAGAGAACCATCAGAGTCAGGACCGCATGAGAGACGGTCGAAGACTGATCGAGAGAAGCGTGGAACGGTCGCTATGCGGCTAGAATTGGATGCCGTGCAGGCTGTCTGCATGCGGTTGTCTTCTGCCGTTGGATGAGTTGTTTTTATGCGGCTAGGAGTCACGACCGTGCAGGCTGGCCGCATGCGGCTGGCAATTGTGGCCGTATGGGTTTTCTGCAAGCGATTGACTTTCTTAGCCGCATAAGTTTCATCCATGTGGTTGGCAACTGTAGCCGCATAAGCTATGCGGCTGACAGATGTGGCCGTATGAGTTTTCTCCATGCGGCTGGCGGATGTAGCCATATGAGCTTTCTTCCTGCGGCTAATACCCTTATGCGGCTCAGATCTCATAGAGTTCCTCTTTGCCCCTGCAAGTCCAGCATCATAGTGTTTTCTTCTGCCGGACTTGGGGACAGCAGAGTTGTCTATGGTCTGAAGTGGGGCCGCAGGAGAGTCTTTCTCGCCGTCTTGAGCAACAGAGGGTATTTCTGCAAGAGCTTCAGTAGGAATAAAGGATCGGGGTCTCCACTCCTTACGGGCCTTCTTTGTGCGGGCTCGCTTCTGGACCGGGCCAGCGCTTTTGTCGGAGAGCATTTATTCGAACGCCTGTTGGTCGAACCGGGCGACCATCTTCTGTTACGTGGAGCCAAGCTTGGCTGCATCCGATTGCGTCACCAACTCCTCAGCCGTGGAGAAGTTAGTCCCGAGCAGAGTCGCTATCGTGTTTGCCATTGATTGTAAAAGTACAGAACAGTTTTATGGGAGGACTGAACTTAGACTCACAATACAAACTCGCTTGTACAAAGAAAGCCTAGGGACGAAAACCTAGGTACAGCAGTCTAAGTACAATTGTTTATTTTAGATTCTGGGGGGTGACGGTAGAGGCTCGGGAAGGCGACGGCAGCCCTGCCTTACTCCTTGGACGATCGGTATACGGCCTTGGCTCCTTGTGAAAGGATGGTTGGCGTTGGTGAAGAAATGCTCTTCTTGCTCTCCTCCTGTTGCTCTTCTGGCTTCTCTCTCTCTGTGTGTTTTTTTCCGACTATTGGGGAGTCTCTCTGTATATGCGTGTTTCTCTCTGATCTTGTCTCCTTTACAAGGGAATGGCACCTTGCTATTTATAATAGTGGGATGTGATTATTAGGGTTGCCAATGATTAGCTCTTGGAGATGGCGGCGGTCCGTAGATTGGTCAATCCAGGCCGTTCAGTTTTGATTGTGACGAATCCGAGCCATCGAGTGTAGATTACACCAAATCCCATTAGCAATTAATGCTGATTGGAATAAATCTTCATCATAATGATCTTCTGATGTCTGCGAATAAATTAAATTTATTCTTCTGCCACGTGTCCCAGATTATTGGGATTTGACCCAATCTTTGATGGCAGTAAATCTAAGAAATTAATCGGCTTAGGACACGTGTCCTAGGAGCCACTGGGGGATCTGAACCATATGATGAGTGAGCCGCATATGACTTTGGGCCGCATAGGGTTAAGGCCACGTGTCAGGGCTGTCTGGGTAGTGGCCCTCCCTTGAGCCTTTGAACCACAGGGAGGTAATCATTGTGAGCCGCATAGGGATGCATCCACCTGAGCCGCATGGAGATGATCCTCTTGAACCGCATGAGAAGTTTTTACTTGAGCAGCATGAGGCTTCCTCGGCCTGAGCCGCATAGGACGGATTCACTCTGAACCGCATGAGAAGTCTTTGCTCGAGCCGCATGAGGCTTTCTCGGCCTGAGCCGCATAGGACGGATTCATTCTGAATCGCATAAGAAGTTCTTTGCTCGAGCCGCATGAGGCTTTCTCGGCCTGAGCCGCATAGGACGGATTCACTCTGAACCGCATGAGAAGTGCTTTGCTCGAGCCGCATGAGGCTTTCTCGGCCTGAGCCGCATAGGACGGATTCACTCTGAACCGCATGAGAAGTGAGCCGCATACGAACGCCCACGTGGCAAGGCCACGTGGCATTTTTATGGCTCTCGGGGGATTTGTGTCAGAGATCTCTTTTCTCTTCCCCAGAGATTCATCATTATGACAGAGTCATAATTACTTCTTTCTGTGTCAGGGCTGTTACTTTTTCAGAGTTGTCAGCCGTCAAGCAATTAATACGAGAGGGCAGAGGAGAGGGCTGTCCTGCCACGTGTCTTTCTGAGCCGTATGGGATATCTTGGACCGCATAGCCCCTTATGCCGCATGACTCTCCGAGCCGCATGGGCTTTCTGAGCCGCATGGGGTTCTTTGGCCGCATGAGTCATTTTCTTTAGTATTTTCCATGCTTCTACATATATATATATATATATATATATATATATATATATATATATATATATATAATATAATATATATATATATATATACATACATACATACATATTAGAAAGAGAGAGATATTTATAAAAAAATAAAGAGATATTTTAAATAGGGAAAAATAGAGAAATTGTGTGGGGGTGTTTGGGTAGTCATGAGAGGACAACATGGAGCGTGGGTTTGGTTTCGATTGAGCCGGGTCGGATCAAAATCGGACATGGTACAATAATTGAATTTAAATAGGTATTTATGATCATGGATAAATAAGTAATATATGGGGACTCCAATAAATGAGACACAAGTGTCATGTGGGTAGTAGGCTTCACGTGGGCTATGTCCATACTTTGGGTTGACAGGTTGGATCGATGTCGGATCCCGAAATTAAATTAGAAGTTAAATCAGGTTTTACGGTAGATAATTAATTGGCCTAAATTGACCCGAAAGTTGTGCGAAGCAAATGAAGCACAAAATGGAGTGTCTGAGTAGGACACGAAGGTCATGGGCGTAGGGTGTCTCGAGTAGATCATTCATGAGAAGTTGGTTCTGAAAAAACGACTGGTCTTGTGCTCCCAAATTAAAAGTCACGACAACGTACAAACGATGATCAAAGATAAAAGTGGAAAATTAATTAATAATTATTTAATCGATCGAATGGTCTAAATTGACCCGAAGTTGTGCGATGCAAAAAGAGCACAAGAGAACGAGTTTAAGTAGGACATGATATATCAAAACGAAGATAATCTTGTCTACTACAAAACTCATAAAGAGAGTTTCCAGAGATTGGCATCTCTGACGCTCCAGAAGTCAAAGTCACGAAAAGTACATTTAATGATAACAAACAATTAAATAATAATATTTATTGAAAATAATTTATTTAGAAAATTTAAAATAAACCCTAAAATTTAGGGGGCTTACACTATATAAGAGTCCATTCGACGGGACCGGACTGATATGGTTTTCTTGAGTTTTCGCTGCTTGGTTTTGATAAATGTATTTTCGTGTCGATTTCTGCATTCATTCTACGCATTTCAAAATGGAGGATTAAAGAAGGGATTTTGATAAAATGTTGGTGCCATTGCAGGAGCTCGCGTAACTGAAGCTTGAACGTTGCGAAGTGCTTCGACTCTCGGCACAATCAAATACTTGGTGGATGGTTCGGCCCCTTCTTTTATACTCCTTTCCGCAAATGAAATTCAGTTTGCCTCAAACATATTCAAATCGATGATGCCAAGTTAAATGTATGCCAAATCACTAAGATCAAGAACTCGGAATAACTGTATCAATTTAGAGTAAAATACTCTAAAAATATAAGTTTCACATTAAAAAGCAAAAATATAAGATTCTAAAAAAAAGACTATTTCATGATCTGCAAAATAAAATGAAACGTTGGTTGCGGCA
Organism: Iris pallida; assembly: GCA_029216955.1. Lineage (NCBI taxonomy): Eukaryota > Viridiplantae > Streptophyta > Magnoliopsida > Asparagales > Iridaceae > Iris > Iris pallida. Next base: position 37,936,874 of record JANAVB010030220.1, read on the forward strand.
TATAGTGTCTCAGGAAATTGGTGCCTACGGGACGCCAAATCAGAAGTATGGCTTTGGGGAAAATGAATCCTTGCATGAGTTGGAAAAATGATAATGCTGCTCAATATTGTCCACACTATGCAATCTGTTTCATATATTAAACTGTTCACGTATTGGCATGGTCATGGACAACTTGTGCACAAGTTTAACTTTCCTCGTAACGGTATCTGGGGCATCGGAACCAAATCGACCTAGGAGAAAATATACAAATTCGTGCTACGGTGCGAGGCATTACGGGACCTCTAATTGAGCTTGCAACCCAGGCTGACAGGGCACGTCACAATGCCATATAAAATTCCCTCATGGTGCATAGCACCAATGACCACACATGTAAGATAGTAGCATGCTCACCTATTGTCTTGTGCAGGTGGTAAGTATTATATCTGTTTCATGTAGGGATGAGCACGACCGTGGTAAGATTTGGGATAAAATACTATGTTTTGTTGTATGTTGTTTACTGTTTCAAGGAAGGCTATCAATATGAATTGAATTTATTTAGTTCTAAATAGAAAGAAAACTCCAATGCATGCCTACCTTAACAATCAAAGTCGGTTTAGACGAGTGGGTTCGTCCTACTCACTAGTGCATTCCTAAGTGTACTAATCCTCCAACCCCACAGGTGACGAGAACTCTGGGGGTACACGTTGCTAAGCCAAAGCTGAAGTTCGGAGAGGCATTTTGAAGCTCTTCCTATTCAGAAGTATTTTGAAGCCAATTCATCGAAGGATTTCAATGTATAAAAGGGTGAATATATGGAATCAAGTGTTAGTTCAGGCAGCTTGTTGAGTATATTTCTTTTGTTTCAATCAATGTAGCCGCAACGGCATATCTAACGTAATATGACTTGCACTTCGTTGCAAGTTATCAATGAAAAGCATATTCTATCTTTCTATACTGTGTGTTCAATTACTCTGTGATTTATGAAGTTTCAACTTGATGTTTCAAATAAAATGATCAAATGTAATGTTCTTGCCTTGTACGAGTGCAACTCCAGACTCGTACGGCATCACGACTTAGCGAGGACGATCGATTCGGCATAATGGGAACATGGATGAACGGTTTGTCGAATCGGGACGTGACATTCAACCAACAATTGTTCGAGCAAATACTCTCACAAGGCCGTGCGAGCCCTATTCAAGTGCTTTTGCACAAAACAATCTTGATCAATACTATTCAGGCCTTGGCCTTAGTCACTTATGTGTCATTGCAAGCTTCTTTGAAAGCTATCAGTGTTGTCTACGACATTACTATTATAGTTGCCTTCCGTGGTGATATTGTAGTTGCTTTATATGGCACTGCTACTGTAGTTGCCTTCCGTAATACTGCTACTAAATTGCCTTGCATGACACTACTATTGATGTTTTCCTCCACGGCATTATAAGTCTTTCCTAAAAATTGTAGAGTATATCTTCCAGAGAATTACCAAACATACTTCCCGTGGAATTGATGTCTGCAATGAAATTACCAAACACACTTCCTGCGGAATTGATGTAGGGCCCCGTCCCAACTTCGTGTCCCTTTTTTCGTTAGCGACGCGGGAAACGCGGTTTAAGAATCTCGCTTTGAGTAACAACAATTTTGATCACCCCAACATGTTCTCCTAACTCGATTAGCATACAATTACAATAATTTTTAACTGCTTTCCTCTTTATAGTAGTTCTTATGCTTCAACTATACTATAACAGACACTTCTTCTTAGCGATTTTCATCGTTGTCCATTTCTTTAGCAAGCAGGACTTGCTGTTTGGCAACCACTTGTGGTCCAGTCTTCATAAACTTGTACACAATTTCAATTATATTTTGACATAAATGTGGGATCTAGAAGTTAACCATGGTTGCCCATCATTCTTCAAATTGTGTAGATCTAGCCAAGTCTGATGGAATCCAAATCTAAAGGGAATGATGATGGTACAACTAACAACAATGGTGTAGCTATATGGTCCCGAAGGGGTGCGACTGTACCCCCTCAATTTTTTTAACTTTTTAATTTTAGGTTTACATTATTTATTTATATAGATTGTCGAATTTTGAATTTATTTATATAGATTATCTGCATACCTATATGAACACATGAAATAGTACCTAACTTGATAATATAAAACGACAATTAGGTAGCTTGCCATCAGCAGACATTGATTATTGAAGAACTGAAAATCATTGATACCATGGTTCCTGCAAAGTTGGACATGATTGCTAGAAAAAAACCAGTATAGCAGTTATATTTCTTAGAAATATATTTTGCTTTAAGTTTCTCTTGTTCTCCATCTTCAACTTTTGTACTTTAGTGGAAATCTGATGCCACATTGTAGCTTTTTATTTGTAGAAGCACAGTTAGGTCTTATGCTCCTATGTGACTTCTTCGCATAACATGTCCATAACTTAAATTCAAATTTGACCTAAATGCAAAAAATGATCCGTCCTTTTATATATATATATATATATATATATATATATATATATATATATATATTCTCTAGCCAACATGAGAAAGTCTACGAAAAAAGAAATTGAAGTGGATGTCATTGTCTAGTTCTCATTTGAGTCAATTCAATTTTGACCGAGCTGGTACTCGAGATGTGTATGTTACACAAACCTCCTCATGTGGTTTGTCTTGAATATTAAAACCTTAAACTGGTATATGTGACTGTGAAATGTGTAATAAAGTCATATTCAAACGCAAATAGGCCTATTGGAACTCTTATTATAATTGATTACAGTAGTAACATATTTCTTACTCGAAGCCAACCCAATGAATAAACCTAAATTGATAGGTGAATGATAATGTTCCTATTCGTATTAATGCATTACTTGGGTTGTTATTTTATGATATTTTTATTCATATTAATCCAATAATAGTTTATGACATTTGGTATTAATATACGGAGATTATAAATGTGTTTATTGTAATTTTTTTAATAGCAAGTGTTGCATTTCCTAGGTAAAAATTCTAGCTATTGCCACCGACTAACAATGTAGATTTGGCTTCAAATAAGAGCATACCCTATTGTCTTGTTTTGTGTTGTGATTCTTAGATGGCATGAGACACACGACAATGTCTTCTATAGGTGGCAATATTATATTCACAAAAGACAATAAGTTTGAAAAGTCTTCTCCAATGCAAAAGTATTGAGAAGTCAATACAAATTATTATTTTTTACAATTTCCAAGACAACTTCTACTCTTCTTCTATTTTTTTTATAAATATTTTTATTCATAATTAATGATGTGGACATAAAGTCATTGTGAAGTGCATTGTCTAGATCTAGACAACCAACTTCACATTGTTCTTGTCATGTCATTGTCATGTCAACTCCACTCTTTATTTCACATTTGCATTGGAGAAGTACTTTTGAAAAAAAAAGTTATCATTCCTATGTGGCAACCATTTTTTCCAAACTCACAATAGTTGGAGATGCTCCAAAGACCTGTATGAATACATATTAGCACAAGACATGATTACTAATGACAATTAACTGTGAATCTCTTCATTTGATTGCTTGTAATTTATTTCCCTATCCGAGATGTAGCTTAGGCTAGTGTTTTGTTGCAACATCTGTTCCAGCATTTGTGGAATTTCAGTTTTTGCTACAACGTAAGTCTCAAAACGTCTCCCAAATGTTGCAGCTTTCTGGTCCTACATTTTGTCTCTACTGACTATGCCAATAGTTGGGCCCTTATGTTAGATCCAAATGAATCAGCCTTTATTTCAACTTCTAAGCTAAAATGATTGCAGCACCACATATTATTTCCTCTGAGCTTTATCATTGCGTTGATCCAAATGAATCAGTCTTTATTTCAACATCCAGCTGAAATGATTGCAGCACCACATGCAAAAAAACGTTATTATTTCCTCTCCTCTCTCCATTGATCCCAATAACAGGGCTTTTCTAATCGCAGCAACCGTTCGTCATTGCATCATCCGAACATGTGAACATGAGTGAGAGCAGTGAAACAATTGTATTTACATCACCACTTACAACAAGAAATATTACATGATATTTTCAATTCTCCATTTTCGAACAGCCAAACAGCCCCTTCAACTCTGCAAGTGCCCTTTAAAGATGCTAGTAACATGCCCTTTAAAGATACTAGTAACGGGCACATACACTACATGCACGTAAAAAAAATTGTTGAATTTTTTAAATTATAATTTGTTATAGATAATATTGTGCTTTGGGATCGAATCCACACAACCAAATAAATGTCTCTCCCCTGACCCATATGAGTTAGATATATTTGACTATAGTTAGATAATATTAGATAGTTAAAAAATTAATTAAAATTTATTGCCGTTTTCAAGTCGCTTTATAAAGAGTAGAGATTTTAAGTCCAAAAACCGGAATCCAAACCTAACTGCACTAATTAAGAACTGGTAATTAAAATAAAAACTGATCCTGTATTAGTTGGTGGATTCCGCTCTAATTGTTGGGTTCCGGATCCATATTAGTATAATATATTACGCCTTCTTGGATCAAGTTACTAATACATCAGACAGTCGCGCAGGCTGCAGCCATAAAACTTCCTAGTCTTTACCAAACATAAAAAGGGCCGGCCCGGGGGGTTGGGTCCTAGCCAGAGCTAAATTTGGTTGTCCCTTGCCTTTGACTTCCAAAGAAGATATCAAAAAAACTGATGGCGAATGGGTTGACAGCAACGTCGAAGTCTCCGATTCTGACGGCATCGTGGAGCTCGAATTCCGAGATCCTCTCTTCGAGCTACTCGAGGCCTTCCCAATGATAACTTGTGGATTGCTAGTTCAACAGATAAAGATTGGGTTGGTCTGTAGAGGGGGGGGGAGTGTTGCCCAAGCCCGACGGCTTGTCCGGCTTACCCGCCCTGAGCATAAACAGGACATGAAAACATAAAAGAAGCACAAGTAAAACGAATATAACTTTTGCGTCAAAAAACCAAGTCAACAATTCTGTCAGGAAAGAGGAGCCAAATAACATGAAGCTCAAAATCAAGAAAACCCGCTCTTCCCGTTCAAGATCAATTTCAATCCAACTTATGACGATACAACCTCGAAATGGAAGAGAAAACATGGCGTTACTAACTTCCAGCAGACTGATTACAATACACACGACTAGAAAGTAAATGCCATATATGAACCAAGAACGTTGATTAAACACAAGCCCAGGCAATCTACATCATTGATATTCCCCCAGCTTCAAGGTGATAGAAAGAATTGTAGACTTAGCCTACTTACCATTTAAAAGAATACACATGTAGTTCTAAAGTGCCAAGTATAAGATGGTTCAACATCGACTTGTCGACGCTCAAATATGTGAGCTTCCGAAATCCCATTTCACACACCGCACGATCGAAGGGTAATATAACTTCGGCTCAATAGTAAGTACCTTCATATTATCAGAAAAAACACCCTCTGATGTCATATACCCCTCGAAGTTCAATTTTTAAAAGAGGATTGCAAGGGGGAAACGGAAGCTCCTTCTCGATTCTGGAATTAGTTCTAGAAGTAGCGACCGCCAGAGTTATAAGCTCTACCACCAGGATACTGACCATGAGACTCGTACCCGCGACCGAAACCAGGTCGCTCGCCATAGGAGTCAAAATTGCCTGCAGCACCATACGCTCGAGGGGGATCTCCAAGTGCAGCAGCAGAGGCAGCCATTCTGAAGCCATGGGCATTGTTGGGCCCAGCACTACTTTGATAGCTATTCAATTTCACCTGTTGGTATTGCTCGTGGCGAGCCTGTGATTCCTTGCGAAGGAAATCCTCTCTATGTGTAGCTTGGCGAGCTCTTACAGCAAGTAGCTTCTCCTGATACTGGGAGTTGATTTCACTAAGCCTCTAGTACAATAAAGGAAAAAGAGTCGTGAGTATCTAGAACAAAGAAGCCCACAGCACACGTGATAGTTGTGATATTCTCAGGATGAAATATCACCCTGAAAGCCAAATTGATCAAGTAGAAGTAAATAGTTCTGGTGAAAATCACATGCCTGAATATAACCTGTATAATGCACCAATAATAGTTCCATTGAGCTCAGCACGATCTCAGGATAATGCATAATTGCATACTGATCCAAATGTTAGGATTTGAAGTCCCATAAGAAAAACTTTCACTATCATATATGTTACATTTCAGGGGATCAACTGAAATAATAAAAAGCAGAATTTGGTATCAAGCAGTTAAGAAACAAGACAAGAATTATTTTTAGGATCCATTATTCATCATATCGGAGAGATTGAGAACGATGTCATGGTTGAAACGGAGAAGTGCTTTTGGGGTACTTTGGGGTCAGAAATGTCTTTGAAGTTGAAATAACAACTATATAAGACAACTATAAGACCGGTCATGCTTTATGGATCAGAGTATTGGGCAATTAAGAAACAACGTCCAAAAATTTAGTTTAGCAGAAATGAGAATGCTAAAATAGATGAGTAACAATACATTGAAAGACAGGATAATAAATGAGTGTATTCATGGTAAGTTAGAGAGGATGTCAATTGAGGATAAGACGAGTGAAAATCATCTCGGGTGGTTTGGAGATGTACAATATAGACCAATAGATGCACCAACGAAAAGTGATAAGATAAGATAGTAGTTCAAGAAGCCGCTAGGACCAGAAGTAGGCCTAAACGAACTTGGATAGAGGTTTTGAAAAACGATATACTTTTTGTTAGTTTTAGAGAGGACTTGGCCCTTAACAATATACTTTTTGTTAGTTTTGGAGAGGACTTGGCCCTTAACAGAGCTGAGTGGAAGAAAGGATTCAAACTGCCGAACCCCAAAAAAGGGATAAAGGCTATGTTGTAGTAGAATTTGGTACCAAGCAAGGATGTTCTGGAGGGGTATATTATTACAATGTCTATGCAACATCCCCATAGAAAAGAGTATAGAGGTACAACCTTCCATATCCTCAAAATGAGCAAATTGCCTTAGTTTTCCACTCTTTAATATTCCATCGTGCTCAAGCCACCACCAAGAACGGTAAGCAACAGAGCAAATTTAAACTCAAGGAATACACTTGAATCACAGACAAAGAAGCATAGTCCACACATACCATCTCTTCCCAATTATAAAACATTTAACTTCTTGGTAGCTACGAAAATGAGGGCAAGAAAGTGAAAGTGGTTAATGTAGAAATGGGATTTCACTTTCCTTTTCGTTCCCTCACTTTATGCAAACCTAACACAGCCTAAGAGTAGGGCAATTTTTTCCATTCAATGTAAAAAAGTATCATCTACCTCAAAAGGAAAAGTGCGATAAAGAGTATTACCTCCCTATGCCTAGCATTTTCGCTGTCTTCTGCATCTTGTTGTTCCCTGGTTAGGGTCATTATGTCTTGAATGAACTTCTGCTCAAGACCTTCAAAAGTTTGTGGAAGAGTGTTCTCCTCATACCCAACTTCCATATCAGTTTGATGAGTTTGGGCTCTTGGGTCATTCATTGCTTGTTTCTCTAAACCTAGTTTTTGATCTGGCCTTGGACCCTGATGGGAAGATCTTGATGCATCATTTCCTTGACCTATATACAACCATATTAGTGCTCCCTTATTTTCAGATACTATACATCGGAGAATCTATGGTATGTTTAAGAATAGAACAGAAACAGGAACAGGAACAAAGGCATTTCTATGAACTAAAAGTCAAAGTTTTACTTCTCATGTATCCAGAAAATGCTTACAAACTTAGAAGCTCGAGGCTACAAGTGAACTGTTACCCATTCTCTAACAAAGTATAAACCAAGATGAAGCCACATGAGGGAGGAATTTATTTTCCCTTTTCTTATTATTTTAGCTGGGGATAGAAGGGAGAGGAGAAGACGTTGCATTAATGATGAGCAGACGCTTTAACATGATAGAATAATATTTCCCTTCGAATTTGAGGTCTTGATTACAGAAAGTAATTGATATAATCCCGATAAGAAGCAAGCTTTCAAGAAAACTGACGTCTCTTGGAGCAAAACCGATTCTCAGGAAGATCCGAAAGAAGGAATTTAACTTCCGCATTGCAGTCTCATTATAAATTAAAATGTGTGATGTTTCACAAAATGTATTAACTAAGATCGACATGTTAGGCAGAATTTTGCTCGCTACAATCACTTGGCAGCAATTTGATTGTCTATGAAATTACACATAAAAACAAATTATTGTTGTAGTATTTTAAAGGGTGCTGCTATTAGCATTCCTAAAATGTCATTCGGCACTCCTCTTTAATTTTTTAACATTCAAATTCCAAATTTGTCCATGCATTAACATTATTGGCACTCCTAAAATGCCATCCTACACTCCTCCCTCCATGCATACACAAATTAATGTTATATTTAATGCAAGGGTAGATTTGGAATTTGAATGTTAAAAAATTGAAGAGTGTCGAATGACATTTTAGGAGTGCTAATAGCAGCACCCATTTTAAATACCTCTAACGGAAAATCCGGAAAAGACCTATATGTGGTAGATGGTCAAAATGAAAGTGTTATAACACAATGATATCTGTGTAAACAAAATCCCCCCCCGGACCAAAGAGTGAGGCCTCAATAAAAAACATAGTTTTGTTGAACTGTCCGCATATTAGTCCTCTTCCTAAATCTTTCTTTTATTTATATCTTGAGCATTGTTCTAAAAGGCGGTCTAGGCGGCGCCTGGTGCCCGCCCGATGCCCCCGCCTAGTCCCCTCCGACGTCTGTCTATGCATGTTTTTGAGTTTATGAACTTTTTCTACAATTTTCAGTAGGTTTTTTGGACTTTTTTTGGGAACCGCCTAGATCTAGGTAGCCGCCTAGGCGGCGGATGCCCGCCCGACTAGCACCTAGCACTTTTCACAACCTTGATCTTGAGCTACAGTCCTTTGTGCAACCTTCTCTGGATCCCAGATTGTAATGTTGCTCGCAGCAATGCATGCCAGTGTGCAAGTTCTTATGATATAAAGTGAACCTGATACCACAATCAGAACCCAAGGACTGTGCTCCTCAGTTCCCATCAAGCAGGTTAATGTGCCTATCATGTCCTGAGACCATGTTAGTCATCTACTCTACCTAGAAAGAAAGCATGTTTTCTTTTTCTTTGACCATTCTTTCTGAGATTAATGTTTCATTTTCAATAATTACTACTACAACAGAGACTGTCTCAATCTTCAGGAGTCAGCTACATGAATTATTCTCTTCCACATTCTTATGTTAAGGGTCATCTCCTCTCTAAGATAAACAAACATGCATTTCTTTTTAAGTCTCCATTGACTCCTTTAACTAAAGATCCCATTACTCCTCACTAATACATCCATTGTTCCTCGTAAGCGCAGATCCAGTCTCAAACCATCTTAGACAAAATTTTCTCATCTTATCCATAGTTGACCCCACCTCATAATTGACAGAAATGCAATTATTTCTTATCTTTAATTCATTGTGAATCATCCATCTCCAATTCTCATTTCAACTACGCACTTATTTTTTGAAAACGTTCCCTAATTACCCAACATCCCTACTCATTAGGCATAAGCTCCTATATATCACAGAATTTTTTCTAGGTTCAGGGTATTCTGTATAAGATTATAGAACACTCGAGAAGTTCTCTTCTGCTTCAACTAAGTTCGACGCCCATGTAGGGGTCAATCAGCCATTCAAATGCATGCATGATCCACACACACAACACACAAACACATATGGAAGATCTTGTGTTTAGCAAACAATAGAGTTTTACCATTACTTACAAAACCATTTATTTTGCCATCACTTGAATGAGCTAGAATTAACAAAATCACAAAATTTTATTACAGCCATTTTAATTCGTATAGATAATCTTGAACATTATGGATCATGCATTGGATGCCCTGGTTGCCAGCTAGAGGTGGGGTGTATGTATAGAGTAAGTTTGGGGTGGTAATGATAGGAGTTGGTCAAATCCTATCAATTGGAAAGTACATATTTGAGCCCAAAATCAAAATACATTCTGTTAGAAGTAATCTACATCATTTAATAGCCAATGCGCGTGTTGTGTCTTGTCTGTGTCAGACATGACACAGGAAATCCCAAATAGACCAGGCCAAACAAAAAACAGAAGTGAACAACCATATGCAAATCTTACGAGCTAAAGGTTAAAATGGTTCAGAAATTTGCAGAAATGAAGTAAAAAATCAAATTCAGCACCCTAAGGATTACTCCTAAGCATTATAGAATCCTGTTGCAGGAGGAATTTTCAAAACCATGACAAATAGAACTTGCCTTCTTTGTACATATGAGATGGTATTAGGCTTGATTCCTTAGGCCCATCTCTGTCCCACTGCCATTGTCCCTCCGCTTTTGAAGACATATACTGATGTTCTTTATCAACCGGCAAAGAATCTGCCCTTCCGGGATAGTGGCCAGTTCCTGAGTTATGCTGCATTCTCTGTGCTGACATGTGCTGCATTTGAGCAGCAACCATCTGATTGATGCCAGAATCGGGATAGTGTCCCTGTCCTCTCATCTTTCTAAAAACGAGCTAGAACCTATCATAACAAAAACCAGAAAAGAAATCTACTTGAGTTCGGCAAGCAGATACAACTGTTCTTCAAGTTTAAGAATAATAAATTAGCAAGCAACTAATCAAGAAAATAATAATGACTTCAACTTTCTCTTGGATAACAATGAAGTGATGAACGCTGTGCAGTAGCACATCCAGTTCAGTATGAATTCTCTTAAGAATACAAAAACTATGGTTAATGGAATCAAGCAAGGTTCCCATAAAAAATTTGGCCCCAAAGCAGATAAAACATCACATAAAATCCGAATTTGGAAACTGCATACCGTGATTCTAGAATCTAGTGTTAGTCGTTTGTGATTCAGTAAAGTCGTTTTCCAGTCATGCATTAGTAATTGGGATTCCAAAATTGTCATAGTAGGATTTTTGTAATCACATTAACTGGTCCTTATTCATTTTTTCTTATCAGAACCACACTTGGAAAAGTTGCGATTATCAAATCCCGCCTTATTGGTATCCACCTTCTCAAACTCTTCCCTTTTCGAGAGAGCCATCCTTCCCATCTCATTCTCCAACCTTTCCCCTTGCCAACAGCTTCATGCCCTCCTCTTTCACTGTACTCCACCCGTCCTTCCCATTCTTCCTCCAATCGAGATCTTAATGGTGGTTCCAGACTATTATTCCTATACATTCTTCCTTTTTAGATCTCAATTGCGGTGGCAAGGTTGTAGGTGGGGGTTAGAAACATGGCATGAGAAATGGTAGGTGTGACACATACCTACCCGGTGAGATGACTCCACAATTGTTTGACAGTGACGACAATGACACAATCAAGTGATAGGATCAGCATCAATACATGTGGACAAATATGAGCATAAAAAAAATGCGTAGATTTTAAATTTTACATTTTAGGAATGATATAAAATGATCTTGTTGGTCTTTGAATTGATTTACTTATATTATTGGATACACATTTTCTTAGATTTTTAATTAAGGATTATGTGACAACCGAAATTTTGTGTTTGTTCATGAGTTTGATGGAATGCCAGATAGATGTTATTGTTTGCCATTGATTATCTAAGAACAGAACAATTTTATGGGAGGACTGAACTTTGATTCACAATTACAAACTCGCTTGTACAAAAGAGAGCCTAGGAACAAAACCTAGGAAAAACAATCTAAGTACAATTGTTTAATTTGGATTCTGGGGGGGTGACGGTAGAGTCTCGGAAAAGTGCTATCAACTCTGCCTTACTCCTTGGACGATCGAACGCAACCTCGGCTCCGGCGAAGAAATGCTCTCTGTATGTATATGTGTCCCTCTGTGTGTATGCAAATGCAAGAGAATAGCACCATGCTATTTATAGGAATTTGTGATGAGTGGGGTGTACAGCCACGTGGCTAATTTTAGGCCATATCCTCGTAACTGTGCCTTGAGAAGTGGGCAGTTGGAAATTGGTTAAGATTAATCTTGATCTGTTTGTTGCAAGAAATCTGAACTGTTATGATCTGTTGGTTACAATAAATCCAAATTGTTAAGACTTGGTCAACTTCTGCCACGTGTCCCAACTGCCACTCTGTGGCGAGCCGCATGAATGATGCATCCTGGCTGAGCCGCATGAAGGACTGTCCCATAGCCGAGCCGCATGAGTCTCATGGTCGGGCCGCATAAGAGTGGCCTCATGACTGAGCCGCATGAGAGTGGTCCCCATGACTGAGCCGCATGAGAGTGGTCCCCTGATTGAGCCGCATGAGAGTGGTCTCATGACCGAGCCGCATGAGAGTGGTCTCATGATCGAGCCGCATGAGGGTCGCCTCACAACCGAGCCGCATGAGGGTCGCCTCATATCTGAGCCACATGAGAGTGGTTTCATGACAGAGCCGCATGAAGGCCACACAGTCGATCCGCATAAAAAACTTTCTTTGGAATTTGTGAGAAGGCCACACAGTCGATCCGCATAAAAAACTTTCTGTCAGAGCTATCGTCTTTATGGCAGAGTAATAATAGCCAGCTGTATGGCCAACTGTATAGGCAGACTTTTGAACCGTATAAGGCCGCATGGAGCTTTCTGAGCCGCATGAAGCTTTCTGAGCCGCATGAAGCTCCCAGGGTTTCTGAGCCGCATGAAACACCCTAAGTTTTGAGCCGCATGGAGTTTCATGTTGATTCTGGACCGCATAAGAATTACTATTCTTTTCCATGCTTCTACAGTTATCTTGTGTAATTCATAGATGTTAGAAACTTTTATCCCTTGTTATGCAAAAGTTGGAAACTGTAATACAGAATGCCTAAGAATAGTACCATATCATGGAATACACATTTTGAATATGCAATTCTTTTTATCAATGGGTACAGGAGCATACCCCCCCCCCCCCACCCCCCCCCCCCCCCCACACACACACACACACACAAAAAAAGGAAGAAGAAGAAGAAGAAGAAGAAAAACTAGAGATTGAACATAGTTACGTGACTAATTGATGTGAATATGGTTTCAAAACCGCAGTCAGGTGTGATTTCAAAATCACATTTACAATCGCATGCAATTGTGAAATCATCGTGTTTTGTCTAAAATCACCGTGAACGTGTTTTTCGGAATCATGTTTGACTAACCCCCTTGAAAGGATTTCATGCCTTTTAGCAGTTGTGGCAGTGACTGCTGCATGTTAACCAAAAAATATCAATAAAATTAGCAGTAAACCATATAAAATATATTGCAAAACTCAACAATTGCATAAATATAACCAACAGGTTCAATCACACCTAACAATGGCCGCTTTGTAAAAATTTCAGTTAGTTTGTACCATGGACTCTCTCCTGTCAACGAATGACTTCAAACCAACATTAATATTAATAAGAAGCATAAGAACTAGGAATTTATATATCTGGTTCCATTTACTGATTTTCACTATGTACTACATGCAATATAAGTTTCTGCTATTTTGATCGACTTAAATACTTCAATAATATATATGATGATAATGCAAATATGAATTCTCAGACATCAGAAATCAATTTTGAGAAGTTCAACATTAGACACAAAAACCTGATAAAAAAGTGCATCTATGTAAGACACAAAATTTATACGTCGGGGCCTACATTGTATGTAACACATAGAAGGTAAGAAATTATTTTTGGATTTTATTTGTTTTTGTCATTCACCCTCCATCTTCTTTCTTCTTTTCGTTTTCCTTCTCTTCTCATCTCCTCTTTCCCCTTTTCATATCCTCTTACCTTTCGTCTTCTTTCCCTATTATCGTCATCGTCTTCCTTCTTCCCTATCCATCTCGTCCTGTTCTTATTACTTCTTCTCTTACAAAGAAAATGAAAGTGAAAAGGAGACGAAGAAGAAGAGGGCACAACAGAGAAAAGGAGAGGACAGAGGAGACAAAGAAGAAGAGGGCACAACAGAGAAAAGGAGAGGACAGAGGAGACAAAAAGAAGACTAAGAAGAGAGGGAAAGAACAAGAAATGGAGGGAAGAAAATTTTCAATTGTTGTTAACTGGTTAATAAATGTGAATTACTTAATTAAATATGAAATCCAATTAATTAAACTGTCAACATCATCAAAGAAAATTCCATCCTGAATGGCATTGTCTATGGACCACAAGTCAATGTCAAGAAATCTATGGTAAAGAATTCCTCGGGCTTTTAGGCTCAGCTATTTATCTAAGATCAATCCTTTATAAGTTAGTATATATTCCTAGACATGGCAGCAATAAGTAAAACAGAATCCTAGCATGGGACCAAAGGTTAGTTGACAGATTGACCTATCAATTTCGGTCATGGATTAAGCTCAGGTAAACAAGGAGCACGAATCGAGATTCCTCTAGACTATAAATAATCTAGATATGAAGGTAAGAACATTATGCTTTGTTATAGGAAAGTACAGTTATCTCTGCGGCATGGTGGGCTAGAGCGAAATGGAGTCACGATCCCTCATTGAAATTACATTACTTTTGGACTTCCCTACTTACAATCATCCAATTGTTTAGTACTTGAATTGTATGGCTGATTATGGAATGGAATAATATATCATACTTCTTCAAAAAGACATGGTGAAGTGATGAAGTTCAATATATTGACAAGTAAAAAAATGATTATCTAGAGTATAAATATAAAAATGTTAGCAAAATAGACGAGAATAGGGCACAATGCTAGATGGTGTCTAATAATTCGAGTAATATGATGCCAAACTAGATGTAGTATTAAGCCACTTAGGGCACGTTTGGTTCGCGGAATTGGAGCCTTGGGAAAGCAAAGTGATTCCTTTCCTTTGTTTGGATGCCAATGGAAATGAGGAAAGGAATTTGATTCCCAAGATGAAGGAAAATAGGAAGGAAAACGGTTCCTCCCACCAACCTAAGGATTTATTTTCCCTCTCTAAGGATTCACTTTCCCTCCCATTTTTTCTTGGTTTTCCCAAACACCGGAAAAAAAATTGAATGGAATTGCAATTTTCCAAAGGAAATGAAATATCAAAGAACCTATTTCCTTTCCTTTCCTTTCCGCAAACCAAACGAGGCCTTAAAGAAACCAATAAGGAGGCCTAGAAATGTAAGAAACTAGTAGAAGAAGACAACAGAAGACTACAGTGTTGATGGAGAAATACTCAAATATTTCCAGAAGAGGCCACAATGGAAAAGCTCATCGAAATCATCATCCAAGCCTTCTGCCATCAGAATGGGGTCAACTATGGAGCAAAACAAAGCTCCACGAAAGATCTGACAATTTTGATGATCATGACCGGTTGTCAAGCTGACATCAGTCCTCTACGTTGGTTCCAAATTCCTAGCCAAGTTAACTATGAGCATGAGAGAGTCATAACAAATCTCCACAAAAGATATGACAATTTAAATGACCATGATCGGCTGTCAACCTGACATCAACCCTCTATGTTGGTCCCAAATTCTTAATAAAGTTAACTTATGAGCATGAGAGGGTCATGCCATAGAACCTAAGCGACTAGTAGGTACACCTACCTTTTGGATATGTAGTTTAAGCTCAGCCATAATGGAAACACTGATGATGCAAATTAAACATTCTGGATTCAGTTTGTAAGGAGAGGGAGAAATTGAACTACAATTGGGCATGTGATATATCCATTTTATGTCCTTGCCTTACTTTTTGGATCATGTCCACGGGCTATTAGTCGATTATGTTCTAATTATAACAAGCCGAGCTCACTCTATTGTAGAATATTAGACAGAAGCAGTAAAAAATTATCTTAAAAGCAAAATTAGTCAACGAAAGGGTATTCAATAACAGCTCGTACATGGAGAAACAGACATATGAAGAATAATGAACTTCTTGTACTCAAAATGTGCTATTAGTCTAGTTAGGATTTCTTCAAGTTAAGCAAATTGATACCAGTTTTATTTAATGCTCTTTTGGTAAGTTTTAGGCATTTACTAATGATTTATACATTAACACATTAATTGATGATATTTGGTTTTTATATTACATATATCAGATAAACAAGTTCAAAATGAATAAACCTGGAGAGAGACAAGAAAAATTAGGGATTATATTTGAAAAAAAAAAAAGGAATCATATCCCCACAGAACAGTAAAGTAATCTTTGGTAATTTTTCACATCAACATTAACTTGTGGATGAAGTTTCTTGGGTGTTTTAAGTGCTTAAACCTATAATAGGTTTGAACGTTGAGATTCTAAGGGCTTCCAAAAATTTGCAGTTGAGTTTATCATTTTAGGAGGTTTAGATCTTCTTTTTGGAATAGTTCAGAGATACTTCCGTAACAGTTAATGCTTTTAGTGTTATGTTTATTTTTATTTTGAGATAAAGCCAGTCATTATTAATCGTCTCGGTCTTGGACTATTAGCACCAAGAAACACTACCCCACCCCCCATTCCAATTTTTATTTTGTCCGGACTGGGATTCAACTCACACCGACTCCTCCCCTCATTTACTAGTGTTACCACTAGACCACCCCCTTGGTGGTACTTTTAGAATCATTTCTCATAAACCTTAAATGAAATGTTATTGATTGTTCCTTCTTCTTCTTCTTTTTTTGCGTGTTATCTCTGTTAACGAGCAAGTCACATACTTTGACATGATATTAGAGCGTCACTAGTATTGGTGTCTACAATACCATTGCTTCCACTTTCAGCACATCCACACCTCCATTGATGATTCCATCGACAAGATTGACACCTTTTCTTTACGGCAATAGCCACCACCTAGTACCAAAATCAAAAAGTCAAGGGCTCTCATCAGTCCTTATGACCATAGTAACCTTCCTCAACGGTAAATTCAGCGTTGGTACCCATCAACACCATAGTCATCTCATCCTTGATGCTCCTTGACTGATGAGATCAGTCTGCCAATAAATCATGTCATCACCAGTGATATTCCTGCAACTCCCTGTGTGCCATATATTAACTAACCCCACTTAGGTGCCTACTTTAGTCTTCACCAACAACTAACGAGTCAATTACCATAAAAAGTAAACAGACTGGATGTATGGCGAGTTGTTTATAAACCAAGATTTTATGTGTTGGACATTTCAGTTGGAACTGGAGGTCCAAAACTACCAGTTAAGAACCACCAAACTATTAATTACGTAGAAAAAGGTATGTCATGGATCATGGTAAGGGATCAAACGGGGTACACTACTTGTCTTTAATGCCGGGAAAAGGGATAGGGTGAGTTGGTTCACCTATTCGGCTTGTGGTACGCTTTTAAGTAAAAAGTGGGTAGACGAGGGTAGGTAGTTAGTTCAAAACTAAACTCAATAGTTGTGCCAATAATAAGAAAAGAAAATCTTATATAAAACATAAGAAAAATCAGAAATCATTACTTGGCTTCATTCAAGAAGTTGTAAAAGTTGACTTTTGTTCGTCATACATAAACTAGAACGTAACAATCAAAATAAAATGGTACAATAGTGCAAAACAAATACATGTAAATAACCGCAAAACAAAACAAAATGGCAAACGACTCAGAATACAAAACAATAAAAACAGCATAAAACCTCTTAAGCTCGTTCTCTTCTTTGCATGAGCAACTTGCAAAACAAAAAAAATGGCAAATGAATGAGAACCTTTGTACAAAACAATAAAGACATAATAAACCTTGTAAGCTCGTTCTCTTCTTTGCATGAGCAACTTAACAAAAAGTGGTAGCTCATGAGTCATGGCTTATAAGGCAAATGGAAGGCAACAATGGTACAAACTACAAAGTCAAAGTTCATAAAAAGTATAATATGGAGCCCCAAACTGAATGCAAGCCTGTCCGACTTTTCCCAAATTCTTAACATTGAGATTTGAGATAATCTTTTGCAAAAGCAAGTTATTAGTAAGATTTCGAAGATTTATACGTATCGCCAAATTTAGTGATCTAGATCAAAATTGTACCATGAACAGCAACACTCGAAGTTGAACGTGGTTTGGTGTGGGTTTAGGTGTACCGGAACGTTGTTTGGTTCGGTGGTTGGTTGTTGAACTTCATCCTGTAAAATCTGGGTCATCCATGTTGCCACTTTTGGCTATTCAGATCAGGAACTCGCCCGCATTTGCGATCACAGGATATAGAACGTGATTGCTTGGGGATAGGAGGGTTCTGGTAACTATGTTTTCAACTAGTATCAGAGCCTTGAGTTCCATCAGATTTACTTTTGTTGCATTTTATGATTGATGGGGGTAAAAACGCAAAACAGATCCACGACGACCCCATATTCATCACAACATTTAAGGGCCATTCTATAACAAAGTAATAGGCTTCACTTTTTTTCTGATAGATATAATTACACTAATGTCAATAGGTGGATGTCCATTTACGTTAAGTCAAATGATATATGGACCAGTACTCGTGGTGACAAGTATTACCAAATATATATCAATATTTGATGAGTGTCAACTGATATAAGCTGCTAAAGTTGAAAATTCGACCTCCATTTCAGAAAATACCTTATCAGTTATTAGTGATCTGAACCAAAAGAAGTATTTGGTCATTATTTTGTTCCATACCACTTGACGACTAATTATATCGGCTATGAAAATAAGACCTTATAATTTTCCCACCGATAAGGTTGGTGCAGACACCTTTAAGCATAAGAAGAATATAGTGGTGAAAATACATTACCTACATAACTTCAATGGACACGTTATGTGCTACTTCGTGATGGCTTTAAACAGATATCTGTTAGACCATGTTATGAAGCATCCTCAGATTACTCATGAG
Source organism: Iris pallida (assembly GCA_029216955.1). Classification (NCBI taxonomy): domain Eukaryota; kingdom Viridiplantae; phylum Streptophyta; class Magnoliopsida; order Asparagales; family Iridaceae; genus Iris; species Iris pallida. The sequence goes on from JANAVB010030220.1 coordinate 37,955,534, forward strand.
TAGAGTTACAACATCTGTGAATTCTTTGATCACTGTTTGCTATATTCACATATAATTAAATAATTTGTATGTTCCCAAATTATTTGTGCTATAAGAAGAAGAAGAAGAAAAAATGTGAACTCCGCAAATTATTCAAACAGGGTTTTTCTCCTCACCTATCACGACCTGGGACTAAAGACGTGACCTCTACTCATCTATTACGACTTCTCTTTTCCCCTGATCTCCTCACTCCACCAAGCCCAGCATAACTAAACACCTACCACCAGTAGTGCCAGTTTCACCAGCGAGATGGATGAAGTATACTCCATAGTTGAGATTTCCTCGATGACTTCTTCCGGTCAAGATGTCTAGACGACACTAAATCTCACGAGGCAAGGTCGAAGCTTGGATGATGCACAGCTGACCCTGGCAACTATAGTCATTGTGACAAGAAACAAACTAGAGAACCCACAGCTTGCAAGCAGCTCGAGCTCGAGTCTAGAGCAAAACGAGCTGAGCTTGAAAATCTGCTTACAAGCTCAGGCTTGGCTTGATAAGGACCAACACTGAATGAGCCGAGCTTGAACATGCAAATCTCCATTCGAATCGGCTCGGCTCGATTGCAGCCTACCCCCTTATATTCTACCTGTCTAGGCTCTACTACATGCCCCTCTCCCCTCTCCTGCTCATAGCCTACCTCGGCTAAGAATTTAGCACGAATATGTTGACAGCAAGGTCATAAAAAAAACTGTGAATCCTTCTTATGTTCCATAGCCGACCCCCACTTTAATGCGCAAAGGCTAGAATGACGATGATGAATCATTAACATCAACCCTGAACCCAAAGGAATATGTGCCTAAGCGTAATAACCCTAAAGTTACGATCCCTAAATTCTTCCTCCATGGATGACCAGCACGCAACAACGATTAGATCAAAGGACTTGAAATCCGCAGTAATGGAGTGCGGAAACCCTAACCCTAAAATTGCGAAGAATGGAAAGAAAAGGAATACAAATAAAGAGGGATTGAGAGAGGAGTAAGTACCAGCTCACCTGTGGATTCCTCTTCGCCGGAAAAGAGGGAGAAAGAGTAGAGAAGAGAAGGAAAAAAGTAAAAGGTTTCACATCCGGTTAAAAGGAGCCCCCAACGCGGTCCAAATGAAAGAAGTGAGCCGTACAGCCCTACGCTATATTTGGTTCCGCAAACTAAGTCGAAGTAAAAAAAAAAAAAAAATTGTAAAATTGACATTTTGAGTATGCAAACATTATGCACATCATGTGTATGCATTTTTTAAGAGAAATTTTAAGTCGTACTTTATTTTTTTTTTCATCCAAATTTAAGATACATCTTACCCAATTGCCATAATGTAAGGCACCTCCACTTTTGACAAAAATCGTCTTCCACTAACGGTCAACTTCTTTGACCAAATTTTTTGACAAACATACCCCCTACAATGTCTTCTTCCTCGCATGCTACCCTGCTGGCCCCCTCCCTGCCGGGCGTGCCCCCGCAGGCTACTCCCTCCCATTCGTGGGTGAGCCTCCGCCGGCTGCCCCCTCCCAGCCGCGCATGTGAGCCCCCTAGATTTTTAGGGGTTCTTTTAAAAAATTTAAATGAATTATTTTCAATAAATAATTTTATTATAATTAGTTTTGATCATTAAACGTACTTTTCTGTGACTTTGATCTTTGGAGCACCAAGGATGTCAACCTCTCGAAACTTTTTTCATGAGTTTTATAGTAGACAAGATTATTTTTATTTTGATATATCATGTCTCCCTCAAACTTATTCCCTTGTATTATATTTACATCGCACAACTTTCTGGTCAATTTAGGCCGTTTGACCACTTACAGTAAAACTTGACCGAACTTCCCATTTAATTTTGGAGCTCGACATCAATCCAACCTAATCGACCTAATATATAGTTTTGACATATTTTGCGTCTACTACACATGTGTCACTCGTGTGCCATTAAGTTGAGCTCCCGCATGCTATTATTTCATCAATGATCATAAATGACTTAAATTGTAGTCATGATCGTACCAAACCAAAATATAATCCAATCAAACCCAAGCCCCCCAACCCAAGTGCATGTGACCCCCTTCTTTTATTACTATTAATATTGATATTCCTATTTTAATATATATTTAATTAAGTTAGAATGAATAAATCAGATAATGTATATACTTTTACATACATGTATTATTTAGAGTATATTTATAAATCATATAGGGTACACATATATACATACACAGATTTTTGAGTGTATATATAAATAAATGATTATTTAAAGTATATATATATATTTGCATATATAAGAGTGTGTATTATTGAGAATGCCTATTACTTAAGGTATATATACATATCTATAAATTAGGGTGAGTACACATATATACATACATATAATATAGGGCATGTATGCTTATACAAATTTTAGAGTATATATATAATTTAGAGGACACAAATACATATATATTTTAGAGTATATATAAATATACATAAATATATAATTAGTGGGTATAAATACATATATATTTAGAGCATATATATATATATATATATATATATATATATATATATATATATATATATATAGTATATATTTTTATATATAATTTAAAGTATATGTATACATATATTTTGGGGTATATACATGTATACATATAAATTTGAATTAATATACATTTTTTCACCTTTTTTCTCTTTCCCTAAAATCCTAAAGCCCCTGCAAATCCGCTAACCCGCATCCGGCTTAGAACACAACTTAAATACTATAATGGGCAGGTAGACAACCCGTACCCGCTAACCCACACCATTAAAATTGAAAGCCCTGCTACTGTTCTTCGTATTCTCCTCTCGTTCACACGCGCGAGAGCGCCTGTTCACTCCCTAACAAACGCAGAGGACGCAGGAACGCCAACGCGTACAGCTCGCTCTCTCACCAGCCTGGCCGAACGGCCCTCCTCTGTCCCCATATATACACACATCCCTATCAAAAATCCAAGCCGCTAAGTTCTCCTCCTCTCCATGTCTTCTCCCTCCTCTTTCACCATCTTCCTCACTCCATTCCTGGAGACATAGCCATGACGTGTCGCCCCCGCGCCAACCTGGCCATGGTGCCTCCCTGCGGTGCCACCCCGATGTGACAGTCGTGCAAGCATGTCAGGTGTGCGACAACAGCAATGGCAGCACAGCCAGCAGCGGGCACGCAGGAGCGTACTGTGGCAGCACGACAACACCGCCAACTGCGTCCACCATGACCTCCCCCGTGGGCTAGCAACTCTGACGACCACCCCTGCGTGCCACTCCGACATGGCAGCAGCATCCCCGACGCGTGAAACAGGCGATTCGTATATTTTGTACGGAATCCCATCGTGACGCACGTAAAAATAGAATCCAAAATCGTATTTCTGGACAGCAATATTTTTTGGACAATCCGATCGTTGGATGGTTGATCCGATTCTTCCATCTCAATCTCGGTATATATTCCTTTGCTTACCTAAAATTTCAACCGTTAATTCGAATGTTTGATGATCAAAACCAGCCACCAAGTTGACCATTTAAATTATGTTTATTTTGGACAGTTTTATGGAGCCAACTTCGCAAATTTGTTTCTCTTTCGTCGAAGCTCTGGTTGTTTGGTGGCCCATGCAGGTCAGAGCATATCATATCGATTACGTAACTGTACTGATACGAGCCTGCGACTATGACTAAATATTAGATATCTCAATCCACACTGCCTTAAAAATTCTCCTAGAAATTCTCTACGTCCTTGAAAACTCCATATTTGTTCTCGATTTTTCTTCCTTGCCTTCCCGTACCCTTGATTCTCGTCCCTTCCTATTTCGGGGTGACGAATGATCGTGCTATCTAGAATCTATCAGAAATTCTTAAATTATAGTACAATATTGCTTGACTATTGAATATTTGGTTCTTTATAGATATGAGGGATTATAGATGCCATATGCCCTAGATATCTGTTGGAATGATTGTTAGCAACCAGTTAGAAGGTTATAAGATTTTAGTGACCGTATTTTGAGGAGTAGTAGGACCAAAGGTGGGTAGAAGTTCTCAAGTATTCGGAGTTATAAAATGACTAGAGAAGGCCATAAAATATTTTTGGAGGAATTAAAATTTGAGGAGATTAAGGTAATAGTAGACTTTGACTTTTTAAGGAATAGTTACGAATTAGAATTTCGATGACGAAAGTATTTTTAAGGGGGATAGTATGTGGCATCTGCCATCCCAATTATAATTTAGTGATATTTTTTTTGATTAGTTTACATTTAATTTTTCTATGATTATAGGAGTTGTGATTAAGCCCACAGGTAATTTATGACCAGCTTGTGGTCACATGATCTCTAGATAGGGTCTATAAGCATTCTATAGCTATAATATATTTTATTATGATTTTTAGACATTTTTATATATTTTTAAATATTTATTCTATGAAGATTTATATTTATGAATGACTTTCATAATTTATTTTGAGGCCATTTGTTACTATTTTGAGACTCAGTATTTTTCTTTAGGCTCTATTAGGTTAAATATATTTTTTGTATTTTTCTACAATTTTCTGGATTTCTTTAGAATTTTTGGGAATTTTTATATAATTAAAACATATAGAATTTATATTTTATAGATTTTTGGAATTTACTGCGATGTCACACGATGATATTTTGTGTTAAAATATTTTATTTATATTCTAGACACTTAAAAATATTTTCTATAATTTTCTAGATTTTTTTTGGATTTTTCTGCAATTTATTTTAATTTATTTGGACTTAAAATAATTTTTAAATAATTTTCTGAATTAAATAAATAAATACCCAGAAATCCACCAAGGGGGTCCCACCTGTCGGCGCCAACTGCTACAGTGATCGCCTCTCTCTCTCCTATATATATTACTAGTGCGTGTACCCGTGCGACGCACGGGACAGATAAAGTGTCATTTTTTGGGGACTAAATATTAATATTTTGGTAGGACGCATAAAATCTAAATAGTTAGTAGTTAGTAATGCATTCACATATATGTATTTATATATGTATGTATATATTTTTTTTAAAGTAATGCATATAATAAAAAACATGATAATGATAAAGTTTAATTCAAAAATAACATGTATTTATATATGTATGTATATTTTTGTAAACTACATTTGTAGTTTCATTAGTGTCTTCACCCTCGTCATCAGTCAATGACAATTTTGTAAAAATATTAGTGTAAATATAACTACATTCTAGAATAACTTCTTTGTAAATCTAAATAAATATAAAAAAATTAAAATGACAATTTTGATCACAAAATCAAAAGCCTAAAAAAACTCAAAAATGCTAATCAAATAGTCATATTCAAGAAATATATATTGAAAATTGTCATTAAACAATTTCTTTCCGAAAATCTTGCAAGTCCCCACAATTCTCCATATGTATCTGCCCTACATGATTAAAAAAAAATCTGTTCATCGTTCTTTTAGAGCCGCTAGTCCCCTTTAGTCTGAAGAAAATATATATTTTTAAGCAAATATTCAACAAACCCTTAGCAAAACTTAAGAAGACGTTTGGTATACGTAATAGGTCTA
>JANAVB010030220.1:37961106-37981106 GCA_029216955.1 Iris pallida
GTCTTCGAAAGAGTAAGTGATCTGCGGCCATTGCTTGTCTGCTGGCTGTGGCTCGGGCTTATGGGCCGTGTCGGCCACCATAGCCTGTTTTTTCTTGTTGTCCCGATTGTTGGAGGGGTTACCCCATTATCGTTGTTAAGACCTTGCCCTGTTTTCTCTTCTGAGAGTGCAACCCCAGTGGGGCCTTCTTCAGCGTCTTCAGCACTTGTGGCTGATGATGAACGCCTTCCAATCTTTGAATGACTCTCGCCCATCCAGAGACTGATCGTTGGAAGCAGTCGCTTGGCATGTTTCAATCAAAGAAGAATCCGGATTTTCCGGAAGCAGCTTCATGGCGGTCTGGCGGAACCGCTCGATGTAGTTCCTTGTTAGCTCCTTCTCTCCTGGACGATGTCCATGAGAGTGGACATAGTGATGTCTTGTCCACTTCATAGAATCGTTCCAAGAACATGCTCTGAAGCCGGCGAAGGAATGGATGCAGTTTCCGGTAGATTGCGGTACCAATCAAAGGCGACTCCTTCCAATGCTCCAATGAATAACCGTGTGAGATCGCATCTTCATGGGGCATGGTCGGTGTGACCTCAAAGTAAGTGATATACCGACTTGCTGAGGTTTTGCCATCATACGGTTTGATGTTAACGGCTTATATCTTGTGGGAATGGAACATCCCTCCACTCAGCTGGGTATGGTTGCCCGTATTCTGAGATCTTGAGCGTTTTCTCGGGCAGAAACATGGCACGGAGCTCCTGGCCTCTTCTACTTCTCTGTCTCATCCTGTCGCGCGGGGGCTGTTATTTCGGGAGGATTATTGCCCGGTTTGGTACCGCTGAGTTCGAATCTACATTGACCGTGGGGCCCGTATTTGTTTGACCAGGCGCTCCTCCTTGTAGAGTGGGCCCGCTTTAATCTCGTCTACAGACTTGACCAAAGCAATTAATAGGCTTCGAGACTGTCAATGCGCTGGCGATCACTGGAACCACCTTGATCGCTGTCCGTCTGAACGCCGTTCTTACGTGAGGATGTGAGGAAGGAACGGTGGATGTTGCCCTCTTAGTCTACCCATACACCGAAAGTCATCGGGATACGTGGGAATCTTGTCTTCTGGTTCCGACTCGGAGGTAGCAGCACTCCCAGTTTCAGAGCTTGTTTTGTCTTGGATGTCCTCGGACATCAGCGTTTGTTGCTCCTGTGGAAGAGTCGTTTGTGCGGGCTCGGCTCCTCAAAATATCGGATTGTTGGATGTTGGGAGGAGTGCTACCCCCATTCCCTCAACCCCCAGCGATGTGGATGATGAATTTTCCATCGCGGTAAATTTCGTCTGTTGAACGGTGGTGGAATACACCAGTGGAGGACAACCGTTTAGACGACAGTTTCTAGTTGTAGTGGTTGATATCTTCGGACTGGAATACTGTTTTCTTCTCTCTCTCTTCGGTGGGACTTTCTGAACGGAATTGCAGAGACACAGGAGGTGCCTCATCTTCTGAGTTCGGTGCGTAGCCTTTGGAAGACGGATGGCCCGATCTTACCGTCATTATCGCGTTGTTGCAGCAGCAATTGACGAGATTTGGGTGCAGCGGTCCATACGAGGACTCTTGTGCACACCGCCACTCCTTCCTTTTCTTGCGTTTGTTGTGGAGGAGGAGGATCGTCTTCCGCAGGTCAGAGGAACCACTCTGTCTGTTTGCCGCGGGGGGCTGGACTTGAGTGGTTGTATACAACTTTCCATCCGAGGCCCGTGTGATAGTCAATGGGACGCTCCGATAGTCAGAGGTTGGGACAGCTGACTGGGCTCGATGAGCCGCGCTGCCCTAGACTTCCTCCATCTAGCACTTGTGGGTGCGTAATAGGAGGAGTCCAAGTTGAATGCCACAGAGTCTGGTTTATCATACAGAGAATCATCAGGTCGGGACCGTATGAGAGACGGTCGAAGACCGATCGAGAGAAGCGTGGGACGGATGCTATGCTGCTAGAGTTGGGTACCGTGCAGGCTGTCTGCATGCTGTCGTCTTCTGCGTTGGATGAGTTGTCTTTGAGCGGCTAGGAGTCACGACCGTGCAGGCTGGCCGCATGCGGTTGGCAATTGTGGCCGCATGGGTTTTCTGCAAGCGATTGACTCCTGTAGCCTCATATGTTTTATCCATGTGATTGGCGACTGTACTGCATAAACTATGCGGCTGACAGATGTGTTCGCATGATTCTTCTTTATGCGACTAGCGGCTGTGGCCGCATGAGCTTTGTCCATGCGGCTAGCAGATGTGGCCGTATGAGCCTTTTTCACTCGGCTAGCACCCCTATGCGGCTCAATCCGCGTAGAGTTTCTCTTTGCCCCTGCAAGTCCAGCATCATAGTATTTTTTTCTGCCGGACTTGGGGACAGCAGAGTTGTCTACGATCTGAAGTGGGGTCGCAGAAGAGTCCTTCTCACCGTTTTGAGCAACAGAGGGTATCCCGGGGGCTTGGGGAGCAAAGGATTTCGGCCTCCACTCTCTGCGAGCCTTTGTCGTGCGGTTGCGCTTCTGGACCGGGCCAGCGCTGCCTTCAGAGAGCATCTCTTCGAACGGCTGTTGGTCGAAGCGGACGACCATCTTCTCTTGTGTGGAGCCAAGTTTGGCTGCATCCGATTGCGTCACCAACTCCTCAGCCATGGAGAAGTTAGTCCCCAGCAGAGTCGCCATCGTGTTTGCCATTGATTGTAAAAGTACAGAACAATTATCGGAGGACTGAACTTAGACTCACAATACAAACTCGCTTGTACAAAGAAAGCCTAGGGACGAAAACCTAGGTACAGCAATCTAAGTACAATTGTTTATTTTAGATTCTAGGAGGTGACGATAGAGGCTCGGGAAGGCGACGGCAGCCCTGCCTTACTCCTTGGATGATCGGTATGCAGCCTTGGCTCCTTGTGAAAAGATGGTTGGCGTTGACGAAGAAGTGCTCTTTTTGCTCCTCTGTTGCTCTCCTGGCTTCTCTCTCCCTCTCTGTGTATTCTCTCTCTGACTCTGTATTTTTTTATTCTTTTGTTGCCCGGGGGGTCTTTGCAGAGAAATGCTAGCTATTTATAAGAGTGGGGTATGATCATTAGGGTTTACTAATGATCATTTGTTTGGAATGTCGGCGCTCCTTCAATCTATCTGAACTCTTGATCCTGATTACAATGAATCTAGGCCATTAATACGGATAGCACCGAATCTTGTGAGCAATTAATGTTAACTGCTTTAAATCTTCATGATGGATTATACCAATGTCTGATTGCTCACCACGTGTCCTATTGGCTTTATATGATATGCCTTGATCTCGGTAATTATGATGATGACGTCAAATATTTGCTGAGATTCGGTTAAATCCTTGATTGATCTGATGCCACGTGTTTTAATTGTGGGGCCTGCCAGAGCCGCATAGGATAGACAAGACTTGAACCGCAGGGAGGTAATCTTCATGAGCCGTATAGGACAACGCCTTTTGAGCCGCAGGGGATGAACTCTCAATGAGCCGCATATGCATATCTCTACGAGCCGCATAAGCTAGCGTTGTATTGGGCCGCAGGGATTGGGCTCTCGGTGGGCCGCATATGGCTGATTTCTGCTGGCCATATAGGGTGACTTCTTAGTGAGCCGCATGAAGCTATTCTTTTAAGCCGCATGAGACGTGCCACGTGGCAATCTAGGACTTCTGTCGGATCGGGGAAGAGATTTTCTTCTTTTCCGAAGAGTCTGTCATTATGGCAGAACCATTATGACGCTTTATGTCAGAGCCGTCACAGTCGTCGAGTCGTGTCAGGGCATTAAATAGGCCACCACTCAAATGGCCAGCTGTAGGGGAGGATCCCAAGGGGGATGTGGCGTCGATCGAGCCGCATATTCCTGCTGAACCGCATACACTCCCGAGCCGCATGAGACTGAGAGTCCTCTTTGAACCGCATAAGGCAGCTCCTGTATGAGCCGCTGGGCTTCTTCTCGGAGCCGCATGGACCATTATTCTGATATTTTCTATGCTTCTACACAACATACTTACTCAGAGGTAATGAGGACATGGCAAGTATGGAGGTTTTACCGCGGAGTCTTCCTACTCAGAGGTAATGAGGACATGGCAGGAATGGACTCAACAGAGAATATTTGTGGACCTATTATCCCTGGTATACTCCGGTTGTGGGTACGGATAATAAGTCGAAAGGAATCAACATACTTACTCAGAGGTAATGAGGACATGGCAAGCATGAAGGTTTTATCGTGGAGTCTTCCTATTCAGAGGTAATGAGAACATGGCAGGAGTGGACTCAACGGAGAATATTTGTGGACCTATTATCCTTGTCGTACTCCAGTTGTGGGTACGTAATAAGTCGAGAGGGTATCAACATACTTACTCAGAGGTAATGAGGACGTGGCAAGCATGAAGGTTTCTTCGACGGAGCCTTCCACTCGGAGGTAATGGACATGACAAGAGTGGGCTCAATGAAAGGGTACATAGAACGCTCAGAGGTAATGAGGACATGGAAGTTCTATGTAAAGGGGTGATTTGTTTTTTGGCGGAAGTGAAACGACTCAGAGGTAACATCGACATGGTTGTTTTAGAAATTTGTAGATCTGTTACCCTTTTTTACACTGGGAGTGCGGGTAGTGGATCCTGAGGGAGGATCTCTTTCAGGAGAAAGTTCAGAGGTATGGTCATGACTACTATCTGAAAGAGTGACCGGAATATGAGTTCAGAGGCACCTGCGGGTACATAACTCGATAATCTGGAAGAGTTGGAATGTGAGTTCAGCGGTACCGGCGGGTACATGACTCGATAATTTGGAGTTTGGAATATGAGTTCAGCGGCACCACGGGTACATGACTCAATAATCTAGAATTGTGAATGTGAGTTCAGCGGTACCGACGGGTACATGACTCAATAATCTGGGAGATTGTGAGTTCAGCGGTACGGGAGGGTACATGACACAATAATCTGAATTTTATGGATATGAGTTCAGCGGTATCAACGGGTACAGGACTCAATAATCTGGGATTATGAATGTGAGTTCAGCGGTACCGGACGGGTACATGACTCAATAATCTGGAATTTGGAATATGAGTTCAGCGGTACTGGCGGTACATAACTCAATAGTTTGGAATTTTGGAATATGAGTTCAGCGGGTACGTAACTCAGCAATCTGGAAAATGTGATGTGAGTTCAGCGGTACTGGCAGGTACATAACTCGACGATCTAAAAAATATTTAGACATAATATTTCTTCAGAAACTTGCCGTTGACGGGCAACATGAGCAAGTCTCCGTTTTGTTTTGCGAGGCGGTAAGCACCGTTGGAGAATACGGCCTCAATGATAAACGGACCTTCCCACTTTGTCTGGAATTTGCCGGCGGTTTTGTGAGTCATGACCATCGGCCTCCGGACTGCCAGAACGAGGTCGCCCACTTGGAATATTCTGATTTTAACCTTCTTGTTGAAGGCTCCGGAGAAGTGCTTGGTATAGCTCGATCCGTTGCTGAGCCAGGAGGCACTTTTCATCTAAGGCCTCCAACTCTTATAGTCGGCGACGGTAGTTATCATCCGTCGCAAATTGGTAAGTAAGGGCGACGCGGAGTGAGGGTATTTGAGTTTCCAACGGGAGGACTGCCTCATTCCGTACACCAGGGAAAACGACGTGTTTCCAATGGCTGTTCGGACTGTAGTACGGTACGCCCATAAGCATTCACCAAGCTTCTCGTTCCAGTCACGTTTGTTGGACGATACGAACTTCTTGAGAAGTTTGATGATTGTTTTGTTGAATGCTTCTGCCAACCCATTCGCTGCAGGATTGTATGACGTTGAAGCAATATTCTGGATGCGGTGCTTATCACAAAATCGATAGAAGGCGTGGCTTGCAAACTGCGGACCATTATCGTGGATGATCCTTCGGGGCAGTCCGAAGCGATAGATGACGTGGCTTGAGGAAGCTGATCACGTTTAAGTCTTTACTTCTGCAAGCGGGACAACTTCCGCCCATTTGGAGAAGTAATCCGTGATTGCGAGTATGAAGCGATGTCCTCGGGAGGAAGGTGGAGTGATCGGACCGATGATATCCATTCCCCATGCTTTGAATGGCCAGGACGCCACGGTCGGATGTAGAAATTCGATGGTTGGTGGATGAAGTCCACGTGGACTTGGCAAGCTTTGTATTTTCTTGTGTAGTCTATCGCATCTGCCACCATCGTGGGCCAGTAGTAGCCCATTCGGCGAAGACGGTCTTACAATTTTGGGCCAGGCTGATGGGTCCCAAACACTGTCGTGAGCTTCGCGTACGGCTTTTTTGGCTTCTGCGTTTGACAGACATCGAAGCAATAATCCATCGTAGAATCGGCGATACAGCATTTTCGTCTCTGCATCGTAGATGACTCTGAGAGAACGCCTTCGGATAGAGGTGCCTCTTTTGGGTTCTCGGGCAGGATGTCGTAGACTACGAAGTCAATGAATGGTTGTCTCCAGTCTGGCGCTTCGTCGATCGTCTGAGCGGAGTAACTCGCCATGAATTGAACATTGTTCTTGGGACAGACCAGTTCGTGGCCTATCACATCAACCGAATGATGAGTATGATTTGGCACTGCTAGGGAAGCGGCAAGGCCTGCTAAGGCACCGGCTTCGATGTTTTGGAGTCTGGGAACGTGTTCGATGAAGAACCCCTCGAACGACGAGATGATGTTGATTGCATTTGGTTGTAGGGGATCATGTCTTCATGGCGGACTTCGTATGAACCCCGGATCTGATTGACGATTAACTGTGAATCGCCGTATGCTTCAAGATATTCTACCCCCAGCTCTCTTGCAAGTTGGAGGCCAATGACCAAAGCATTGTACTCGGCCACATTGTTAGAGCAGGGCTCTGTAAGAGAGTAAGCGCGGTTGATCACCAATCCGGAAGGAGAAAACAGCACCACCCCGACTCCGACGACGATGTTGCCCTTAGGTCCAGTCCTTGAGGTACCGTCGAAGAACATTCGCCATATATTCGTGAAGGTTGCATGCGAGTCGGCGACCTCATCTGGGATTTCTTCATATATTCTGGACGACTCCTAGCCTGGGTGGGCTGCCAAAAAGTCTGCCAGGGCTTGACCTTTAACAGCCTTTTGTGGGACGAAGATCATATGGTAGGGGGACAGTAATATTGCCCATGTAGCGAGGCGGGAGCTGAGTGCCCCTGGTTTAGTCATGAGGACCCTGAGAGGGTTGACTCATGAGATCACATGTATGGTTTGTCCTGTGACATAGTGTCGCGTCTTTTGAATGGCGAACACCAGGGCAAGGCATTCTTTTCTCCACAGTGATATATCGGTGCTCTGGACTGATCATCATTCGACTGAGGTAGTATATGGCTTGTTCATGGCCCATCGTTGTTTTGTGCCAGCAGAGCGCCGAGGAATGCTCATTGCTCGTACATAGAGCAGGAATGGTTTTCCAGCAACGGGGCCACCAGGACTGGAGTGTTCGACAAATATTCTTTGATGCTGTCGAAGGTACGTTGGCAATCTTTATCCCATACAAACGAGACGCCTTTCTTCTGAGATGGGTGAATGGCCGATATCGCCCGAAGAGGTTAGAGATGAACCTCCTGATGTAAGCTAGCCTCCTTTGGAGGCCTCGAAGTTCTCAGAGATTTTTTCGGGGGACCCATCTCCATGATTGCCTTCGTCTTCTCAGGGTCTACATGGATACCCTGGGCGATGATGATGAAACCCAAGAACTTTCCGCTGGATACGCCCAAGAAAGATTTTATGGGATTCATCTTCAGGTTGTGCTCGCATCAGGTCGAATACCGTTCTCAGATCCTGGAGATGGTCTCCTTACAGCGACTCTTGACAGCGATGTCATCAACATAGCACTCCACCGTCTTGCGTAAGTGGTCTCTGAAGATGATACTCATGGCTCTTTGATATGTGGCGCCAGCATTCTTTAAACCGAAAGGCATGACTGTGTAGCAGTATGTGCCAATCGGTGTTCGGAATGATGTATGCTTTTCGTCGTCAGGAGACATCTTGATTTGGTTGTACCCCGAGAAACCATCCATGAATGACATACGTTCGAAGCCGCAGGTGTTGTCAATCATGATGTCTATGATAGGAGGGGGAATTCATCTTTGGGACATGCCTCATTCAGATTGTGGAAGTCGATGCAGATTCGAATTTTCCATTCTTCTTGAGGACCGGTACTATGTTGGCGACCCAGTCTGGATGTTGCTCTTCGCGTATGAAGCCGCTGGCTATCAGTTTGTTGACTTCGGCTTCGATTGCATCGATGATGCCTGGGCGGAAGCGTCGTTGTTGTTGCTTGACTGGCTTTGTATCTGCCGAATGTTGAGTTTGTGAAGAGCAATATTGGGATTTAACCCCGCATATCTTCATAGCTCCAGGCGAACACATCAATATATTCTTTGACAAGTTCCAGTAGCGACTCTCGCTCTTTGTCTATCATGCTTTTACTGACGAAGGTTGGTTTTGGAGAAGATTCGTCGCCGAGGTCGACCTGTATAACTTTATCTTCAGTAGAAAGTTCCTTTGTTCAAACCGCTTTTCCCATTGTGCATCCAGTGTTGGGCCTACGGCTCTAACTCGAGGATTTCAGGAATGTCTTCATCTTCTTCGTAAGCGTCGACGAATGCCATATTAACTGACAGGACTTGTCTGAATATGTCTCCGATGCTGCTATCCGAATCAGAAGTTGGTGACCCGGTTGAATGCGAATGCCAGTCGCATTCCTCATCTGAACTTTCAGGGGTCGTTGCCGGCGTAACATACTGTCACGCCCCAGAACCAGAATACTGGAGAGCAGGGGCAGACATAGCCAGCTACGTATAACGGAATGGGATCCACACCGCTATACGGTCACGGCTGTCTAGATATGTGAGGTTTCACTACAATCCATCAGTCTCTTAAGGTCATAAAATAGCCTATTATCTCAATCTCAACCAACTAATAATAATCACAAGATATCAGATCTCCAAATACAATTGTAAGGCATCCCAAACATTACATATCCAGATGATCATGAAGCTAGTCGTTACAAAATGAGGACTAGCAAGAGTTCAGTCATACATGATCAACCCCCGGGGCTTGTCAATCATGTTACAGCCCGTAGGCAGACAGTAAGTAAGTACAATCGAGCTAACACTTGCTCGTCGGCTAAACGCCTCAAAAGAATAATTTACAATTACAGTGGGGAAACAAAAGAAACCCACTCGATGCCCTGATTACGCCTGGTGACCACCATCGGGCTGGAAGACAGGTAGATCCTTTGCTGCTGCTCTGGTATCTGGCCATACAAAACCAGCTGGGTCAGACCCCAGGAAGCAAGTGCCACAAAGGAGGCCACAAAATAAGAACCAAAGCCAGCAAATTAGCACAATAATAATTACATAATAAGAGACAGTAATTTAAGAAAAAGCATAATGGGTAATTATAAAAGACAATCTTGTATAGAATCACTAAAAGACAGGACATATGGAAAAGCATGCCAGGATGATATACGATGAGATAACCATAGGACTATTCAGATAGCTAGGTTACAACCCGTAAACCAAACAAGGACCGGGGTTGTAACCCTTCTTCTGAACGAAACTTGGTTTCTCTCACCATTTATCGGCAAGATAAATAAGAAATCAGGTCAAGTAACAATCTGGAGTGACAATCATTATAGTGACAATCTGGAGTGACAATCATTATAGTGACAATCTGGAGTGACAATCCTTCAATCATTCTGGTACAATCTTACAATCAATCAATTCTAGACAATACTATACTGGACCAGACTCCATCCAAGCAATCACGGCCAATCATTGCCTACGACTTTCTACATTAACTAACTAGGGTTATCACAATCTAGTTACTAGCAAGATGCAATGAGATGCTCCAAGTAGTCACAGGCCCTGCAGCTATCCAGGTTATCCAGGAATCATTATAGTGACAATCTAGAGAGTACAATGCATTATAGTGACAATAAAGTTCAATCGTTAAAGTGACAATGGAGGGTGCCCCACATAACAGTGGGCTGGAAATGTGCCCTACTCGTCGGCAGCCTACAAGTCCAATCATTTGCGGCCGGGATAACGGGATCGCCTGTAACTGGGGAACATCTCTTCATGACTAGTGAATTATACTAATTATTAACCTTAGTCCAATTCGGTAGGTACTCCTGACCGTGGTACTCAGGAGTCCCCCTAGACATGATGCAAGACATGACTGGATTATTAGTACAAGCACAATCGCCCACGGTGTCAGATTAATTATACATGTCATGTCATGTTAGGTAGCCGTCGCAACAGCTATTCAAGATATATCAGGTCAGGTTGTCATATCAAGTGTACTAGTCAGGAGTGCACCACGACGGGCCCTTATCAGGTCATGCTCAATTATCAATTCAAACATATCCAGTAAATTCGTGATTATCAAGTTCCGGACAAAAGGCGTAAGGATATAAAATGGACGTAAAATATCTAATAAAATATCAATATACAGGGCTATAGAAGAGCCAAGCATAAAGAATTAAGACCAAAACTCCAAGAGCCAATGGGTTAAGCAAGGGGTCAGGGGGCAGCGTACACAAAAGTCACGCACGCAGGGGGAGCTGCGTACGCGAAAAGTCACGCACGCTTAAGGGAAGCAGTGTACATAAAAGTCACGCACGCTCAAGGAAACAGCGTACATGAAAAGTCACGCACGCTCAAGGGAGCACGTACATGAAAAGTCACGCACGTTCAAGGGGGCAGCGTACATGAAAAGTCATGCACGCTCAAGGGAGCAGCGTACATAAAAGTCACGCACGCTCAAGTCTGCGTACGCACAAAAGCACGCACGCAGGAGACACGCTTCCAACAGGAAGCGTATCCAAGGCTCAGTGGCGTAAGCTAAGAAGCTCTGCACACTGCTCACTGTCTTCTCCAAACAGCAGGAACACTATGTTGAACCCAAAGCTTCAAAAGCTCACAACTTGGCCATCCGAACTCCAAATTCGGATTTCCAAAGCTCCAACTTGGGTGAAACTGAATGCTCTTCCACATGGAAGCATCAAAACCCATAAAAATCCAACTAAAATAGATCAAACCATACAAAATCCAAAAATAGGAAAACTTAGATCTAGAGCAATGGAGACACCAAATCACAAAAAAGCCAAGAAGTAATGTTGATCACTATGTCCTAATCTAGCAAATGGACAAACAAAAGAGGGTTCTCATATAGTGGCAAGATGCTTGCCTATGGGTGGAGAGTTGTGGAGGAAGGAGAAGAAAAAGAAGAAGTAAATTAATGGTGGTGGTAATGAAGAGAGAGAGTGGTAGGTGGGGATATAAAGAGGGTAGGATGTGTGTGAGGGTGGAGCATAGGCTATGGTGATCCAATACTCATTAAACCAAACCAAACCAACCCAAACCAATTAAAACCGAGCCAAGCCAAAACCTAAAATACGAGAAATACCAAAATTCCACAAGTTAAGAAAATAAAAATACATGCAAAATCGTATACGAGTATAAATACGAAATACGGGAAATGAGGGTGACACATACCCTAATCCGCATCGGGTCTTTCTATAGTAGTCTCGTGTTTGCCGGGACTGGTGGCTTTAAAGGTAATCGTCGACCAGTGCCGTAGTTCATGCCTTGTGCAGTCTCCAGATCATACCCCTATTTTTGTATGAGGTATTTGGATTGGGGGCTATAAAGATACAGAGGCAGTCTCCCGACATCTGATTCAAGATGGACTTCTTCTATGGTGAAGGGTTTGGGTCATCCTTCGGCCGAAGATGATTGGATGGTCCCCTCCCTCAATTATGCGGTAAGCGTCATCCACTGGAGTAATCTGGTTTGTGGTGTACACATTCGTCACCTGTGTGTAGGTGAGTGCCTATACCGTGTTCCATAGCATACATTGTACAAAGCTTATTAAGCTCGAGGTAGTTCAAAGATAGCCCTTTATTGATGAAGTAAGGTATCTTTTCTAGCGAGATTACATCATCTGCGGAGGGAACATCAGTGTGGGCAGCCACATACTTGGCCAGTTCCGGTTCTTCTTCGGCCACCCCCTGTATAAATGAAGACTGGAGGATGACCTGGGCAGCTAGATCGTCAGGGGTTCCGCCGGTGGAGCAGAACGTGGAGTCGTTGGCAAACTAGCGACCCCCAGTTTGGTACCTGATGCTGGACAGGGAGTTGTTGGCTCGCTAAAGGCCCCAAATTTTGTATCGGGGTGATGATTCTTCCTGGAAAGGCGTATCGTCATTAGCTGGTTGGAGGGATTGAGCTTCTCCATTTGTGGCTGGCCGACTCTCGACAGTCTGATTGTTAGTGGCTCCGTTGTGGGTCTTGGCACTTGGCCAGACCTTGGCAGCCGGATTATCATTTGCTCTTCTTATGCCGAGAGGCTGATTGCGTCCTTACGCAGAGTGGCTGTAAGGGGTACGGACTTGCCAGGTTTGCGAGCTTAAAGGTGGATCGTTAGGGGTTCTTCTGATCCTGTGGCTGTCTCGGTACGAGCTTGTACATCTCCTTCACCAAGGTACTTCTTCGACTTTTCGTACAGGCAGGAGTCTGAGCAGTAGGATTCGACCCCTTTGAAGGGATCCATGTCGACAAATTCTGTCCTCACAAAGCTGTGTTTGTCGACATACTTGAAGCATTGGTGCAGCGTGGAAGGCACGATCATATAATCGTGTATCTAAGGGTGCCCCAGGAGGATGTTGTAAGAAGTCTGCATCTATGACGTAACAGGTGACTTCGACTGGAGATCGCCGATTTGGCACATCAGACGAATCTTCCAATTGGGTAGCTCCTGCCCGAATTGAAACCGCTGATGGCGGTGCTTGTTGGTGTCAGACGATACATAAGGATGCGGAGATGATGTAACAGACCCTTCGGGATGATGCTTATGGAAGAACCAGGATCAATGTGCATCCGATCCACCTTTACGTCGCCAATGTATCCAGTGTAATATAACGGGCGATCGTGCAGGTGGTTTTAATGAGCATATCCTGTGGAGTGAAGACAATATTAGGCATCGCTCCGTGCAAGCGCTGTCTTGGAGATTTGCAGGCGGGCGCTCTCCTGTGAGGTTGACCTGAGCCAGGTAGGCGTCGGCATTTTGGAGTGCATCGCTCAAAGCGCACGAGCATCCTTTGAGAGTCTCAGGAGCTCGTATAATGACAACTTGGCCGATGTGTTGGCCAATTGCGCCAAGATGTCGAAGTTGTAGGGCTTCTCCAGCCCCTGCGGTGTCTCTTTTCGGAGGGATTTGTCAAAGCGAGTCTCTTCGGCCTAGGCTTGTCGGTCGTCGGAGGCTGAGAAGGTCCCGGAGCGTCAGTTATAGCGGGCTAATGATCTTCAGCCGAGTTATCAACAGGTTGGGACGTGCCCCAGACCGAGTGACGACGGCTGTGACTTCTTCGATATCTGCCGAGATTGTGCAGCAGGATCTGACTTTTCCACTCTTTTTCTTACGAATGGAAGATGGTGTGGACTGAGTCACTTCATATACCAAGTCTGGATAGACCCACATGACCTCCCCTCGTGATGTGGTGAGGGACTAGACCAGCAGCCGGATCTCGGGAGGTAGAAGATTAGCAATCTCCATTTTGCCAGAGGGATGGGTACCACACCGTCTTGAGTTTTTGTTGGAGGGAAGCTGCCAAATTGTACTGACACCATATTGGCTGCCATAGTTACCTCTTCAAATCGATGGCCAGAGCGTTCGAATCGAATGATGTTGGATGTACCGTTTCAGTTGGTAGCAGTCGTGTGTAGCATGGTGGACGTAGCGGTGGTAATGGTAGTACTTTGGGCTCTCCATTTTTGTCGGCCGGGGTTCCCGTCTTGGTGGAGGAGCTGAATTCTGTCTCCTTGTATGAGCATGTCCAAGATGGCTTGACGTGGCCGTCTTCAAAGGAGTAGGTCATTTGTGGTCATTGCTTGTCTGACGGTTTTGGCTCAGGTTTCTGTGCTGTATCGGCCACCATAGCCTGCTTGCCCTTGTTGTCCCGATTATTGGTGGAGCTACCTCCATTGTTGGTGTTGGCGTTGGGACGCCTGCCCTTGTCTTCTCCTCTGAGATGTGCAATCCCAGTTGGCGAGCCTTCTTCAATCGTTCTTCGGCGCTTGTGGCACTGATGATAAACTCTTCCAGTCCTTGAATTGACTTTCGCCCATCCAGAGGCTGATTGTTGGAAGCAGTCTCTTTCGACAAATTTCAATTAAGGAGGAATCCGGGTTACCAGACGGCAGCTTCATTACGGTTTGGCAAACCGTCAATATAGTTCCTTGTCAACTATTTCTCCCCTTGGACGACGTCCATGAGGGTGGACATCGTGATGTCCTGTCCTACTTCGTAAAATCTCTCCAAGAACATGCGTTTGAAGCTGGCGAAGGAGTGGATGCAGTTGTCCGGCAGGTTGCGATACCAGTCGAAGGCGACTCCTTCCAATGCCCCGATGAATAATCGTGTAAGGATGCATCGTCATGGGATAGATGGTCGGTGGTGACCTCGAAGTAAGTGATGTACCGACTTGCGGAGGTCTTGCCATCATAAGGATTGATATTGAACGGCTTATATCTTGGTGGGAAGGGGACATCCCTCCATAGCAGGATATGGTTGCCGTATTCTGAGGTCTTGAGAGGTTTTCGAGCGTGAAACATGGCTCGGAGCTCCTGGACCTCTCTTCTTGCTTCTTGGCCTCATCCGCAGTGGTAGGAGCCGACATTTTAGGAGGAATATTGCCCGGTTCGGTGCCGTTGAGTTCGAGTCCGTATTGATCGCGGGACCCGCATTTGTTTGGGCCAGGTCCCTCCTTGGAGAGTTGGAAGGGCCGCTTTGATCTCGTCTACAGACTTGACCAAGGCATGCATATAGCCTCCAGAGTGTCGATGCGTTGGCGATCACTGGAACCACCTTGGTTGCTATCCGTCATGAACACTGTCTTTACATGAGGAGAGATGGAAGAAAGGTGGAGGACGTGTCCTCCGAATCATACCCCTGTAGCGAGAAGTCATCAGGGTATGTGGGAATGTTCTTCTCTGGTTCACCCAGAAGGGATAGTACCACCAGCGTCTGAGTTTGCTTCATCTTGGGAGTCATGGATGTCCTCGGGGACGTCGGCCCTTGCTGTATCTGATGGGAGAGTTGTTTCCTCTGGCTCATCTCTTTGGAATATTGGATTATCGTAGATGTTCTGAGGAGTGCTATCCCCAGTCCCAGCAACCCCCAGTGGTGTGGATAAACTCCTATTGTAGCAGATTTCGTCTTTGAACGGGTACCTTGAAAACTCTGGTGGTGGGCACCCATTTAGACGATAGTCTCTTAGTCATAGTGGTTAAATCTTCGGGCTAGGAGCATTGGTCTTCTTTCCTCTCCCATCGGCGGGATTTTCTGAACAAAGTTGCAGGAGACGACGGGAAATGCCTCATCTTCTGAACATGCTTGTTGCAGTCTTTGGAAGACGGACTGCCGGTATTCTTGTACCGTTGCGTTATTGCAACAGCAGTTGACGATGATTTGGGTACAGAGACGTCGTGGGAGGACTCTTTGCACCCCGAGGCACCTTCTCTTTCCTTGTTTGTGGAGGATGGCCTCACACAAGTCAGATGGGTCCGGATCGACCATGTTTGTTCCCTGGATTTTAGAAGACTTTTGGGAACCTCTCTGTCCATTTGCCTCCGGGGGCTGGACTCGAGTGGTTCTGTACAACTTTCCATCAGAGGCCCGTAACAGTATGGGACGCTCGGATGGTCAGAGGTCGGATCAACAGACCGAGCTTGCCAAGCTCGTGCTGCCCTAGACTTCTTCACTCTAGTGCATGAGGGCACATAGTAGGAAGAGTCTAAGTGGTGCTGGACAGAGTCAGACATATCTTCTTGGGAGCACAAGAGATCAGGACCATAAGAGGCGGTCGAAGACAGAGCCGCGTGGAGTAGGCGTCATGCGCTGGAATCAATAATCTTTAGGCGGCTGGCAGCGTAGCCACATAGGTCTTCTCCATGCGGCTAGAAATCCTGGACCATGAGTGTTCTCCATGCGGCTGGAAATCCTGGCCGCATGAGTATTATGCATTTGGCTAGCAGTCTCAGCCTCATGGTCATCATTCATGTGGCCGACAATCTTGGCAGCGTGAGTCTTCGTTTTGCGGCTAGTCCCTTATTCGGTTTCTTTCTGGAGCACATAAATCGCTCTTTGCCCTACAAGTCCAGCATCGTAGTGCTTCCTCTGTCGGACTTGGGGACAGCAGAGTCCTCTATGGCTTGAAGTGGGGTCGTACGAGAGTCGTCTTCGCCGTCTTGGGCAGCAGAGTAGTACTCCGTCCAGAGCTTGGGGAGGAGCAAATGACTTTGGCCTCCACTCGCTGCGAGCTTTTGTGCGGGTTCGCTTCTGGACCGGCCAGCGCTTCCCTCGAGAGCACTTTTTCAAACGCCTGTTGGTCGAAACGCGACCATCTTATGTTGCGTAGAGCCAGTTTGGCTGCATCCGATTGCGTCACCACTCCTCAGCCGTGGAGAAGTTTGTTTCCAGCAGAGTCGCCATCGTGTTTGCCATTGATTGTAAAATAACAGAACAATTATCGGAGGACTGAACTTAGACTCACATACAAACTCGCTTGTACAAACAAAGCCTAGGGACAAAACTTACGTACAGCAATCTAAGTATAATTGTTTATTTTAGATTCTGGGGGTGACGGTAGAGGCTCGGAAAGCGACGGCAGCTCTGCCTTACTCCTTGGACGATCGGGTGCAGCCTTGGCTCTGTAGAAGAACTGCTTGGCGTTGATGAAGAAATGCTCTCCTTTCAATTTTTCTCTGACTCTCTGGATCCAGGAGGGGTATGCTCTCTCTCTCTGCTCTCTGCTCTCTGCTTCCTATTTGTCTATGTCTCTTCTGTCTCTCTAACAAGGGAATGGTACCTTACTATTTATAAGAGTGGGGGCATCATTAGGGTTTTGCAATGATTGCCCATTCTCAAAAGTCGGTGGTTAAGGATCAATGAATCTGGGCCGTTCATAATAGATTTGAGCAATTAATGTGATTGCATCAAATCTCTGTGGGTAATTAATGATGATTGTCATAAATCCTCATGATTTGTTATACCAAGCTCGGATCTTCTGCCACGTGTTCATTTGATTGATTACAAATGATCTGATTTGATCCCAGTAATTATGAGGATGGCACTAAACCTGGTTGTTAGGATTTGTTGATGAATCTTGCCACGTGTCCCACTATTATTAGGCTGATAGCTATAGGGACACTGGCAGAACCGCGAGCCACTTAGGAAATCTGAGCCGCATGAGGATTACCCCCCCCCCCACTGAGCCGCATGAGGCTGGCCACATGTCAAGGCTACTTCGGAGTGGCCTCTGAACATTTGAACCGCATGGAGATGATCTGAGCCGCATGAGTGTAGGCGACCGCATGATGAATGGCTGAATGGCTTCTCAGTGAGCCGTATGAAGATAGTCCATGTGAGCCGCATGGATAGCCTCTGCCTGAGCCGCAGCATGGGTAGCCTCTGCTTGAGCCGCATGGGTGGCCTCTGTCTGAGCCGTATGCAACTGTCCACGTGTCAAGGCCGCATAAAGGTCTTGGGGTTTAACGGATTGTGTCAGAGATATCCTTCGTTTTCCTAGGAGTCTGCCATTATGACAGAGTCATTATTGCATCTTTCTGTCATTGGTCAGAGCTGTCAGCCGTCAAGGCATTAAATGCAGTAAAAGACAAAGAAAAGAGCTGTTGAGGGCCACGTAGCTCCTCTCTGGGCCGCATGGGACTATTCGAGCCGCATAGACGCTTGAGCCGCATGGGTCCCTGAACCGCATGAGCTCTCTGAGCCGCATGGGGATCCTTGGCCGCATAGATCTTTCTTTATCCTTTTCCATGCTTCTACAACGAGTATGCAGCAGAGTTCTTCCGCCTTAGCAGGTTTGCTCCCGATCTGATCCAGGATGGGGGGCAGAAGGCTCGTAAGTTCCGTAGGGGACTTATTCATGTAGTGCGCACCCGCACCTCAGGTCGTCGTGACGTGACGTTCGATCAGATATTGATGGACGCGCAGATTACAGAGGAGGACTTCGACCTCAAGTCGAAGAGGAGCGGTGATACCATGGGGGCAAGTTCCAGTGCGGGACCGGCCAAGCACCCCTACTTTCAGCATCAGCAGAGGCTATTTCAGCAGCAGCCTCTATTACAGATTCAGTAGGCACCAGTGCGTGCCCAGCAGCACCAGGGACAGGGCCAGAGGCAGGCTACTCTGTGCGGCTTCTACGGGAACCCTGGGCATACTAGAGAGGCTTATAGGAAGAGGTTGGGCGTCTATCTATACTGTGGGGCGCCCGATCACCAGCTGAAGGATTGCCGCTTTCATAGAGTCTGAGGAGGCTCGGACAGAGTACAGCAGGCTAGAGGACCAGCAGTTCAGCAGAGAGGTCCTCCACTTCAGACCCAATAACAGCACTTTGTACAGCACCAGAAGGGAGCACCCGTGGGCAGGGTGTTCGCCTTGACATCAGAGGAGGAGGTAGAGCCAGTGGGTGATATAGTGGCAGGTCATGTTCTTCTTGATTCTTTTTCTACTTTTGCCTTGTTTGATTCCAGTGCCACTCATAGTTTTGTGTCTATTTTTTTGCTCTGAGACACAACATTATTGCTGAGTATATGGGTAGGACTTGCAAGATTATGACCGGGGGAGGCATTATCCTGGTTAATAATATTTGCAAGGGGCAGAGAGTTATCTTGGGAGGCTTGGACTTGAGTGCGTGTCTGCTCGTAATGCCTCTTCCGAGGTACAATATGGTACTCGGTATGGATTGGTTGAGCATGCACTATGCTAGTATTGATTGTAGAGAAGGCAGAGTTCTTTTTAGACCGCCGGGAGAGCCAGAGATCGAGTTTGCTCGAGGAGCAGCAGAGCCGAAGGCTGGATTCTATGGAGCTTTATTGGCGGGGCAGGACTTGCCACATCCGTTGATAGCTGAGTTCTCGGATGTCTTTTCCGAGGAGTTACCGGGGATGCCGCCAGACAGGGATATTGAGTTCTCTATAGACTTGGTGTCGGGAGCCGAGCCTATTTCACAGCACGTCTATAGGGTCAATAACAGCGAGTTGATAGAGCTGAAGAAGTGAGTCGACGAGCTGCAGGACAAGGGGTTTATCAGATCCAGTTCTTCGTCTTGGGGAGTGCCAGTCCTGTTTGTGCCGAAGAAGGACGGTACGGCCCGCATGTGTATTGATTACCGGGCGCTCAACAACCTCACTATCAAGAATAGATACCCTTTGTCGAGGATCGACGATTTGTTCGATCAGCTGAGTGGGGCGAAGGTATTTTCGAAGATAGACTTGAGGTTCGGGTATCACCAGCTGAAGGTGAGACGGGATGACATTCCCAAGACAGCATTTCGGACTCGGTACGGCCAGTACGAGTTTACAGTGATGCCATTCGGGTTGACCAATACACCAGCGGTATTCATGAACTTGATGAACAAGGTATTCCATCAGTACCTTGACAAGTTTGTGGTGGTCTTCATAGATGATATCTTAATCTATTCGAAGACGCAGGAGGAGCATGAGGAGCACTTAAGAGTTGTGTTAGAGACTCTTAGGAGGGAGCAACTCTACGGGAAGCTTTTGAAGTACGAGTTCTTCTTGGACCAGGTCGAGTTCTTAGGTCATATTGTGACCGAGCACGGGATCTCAGTGGACAAGAGGAAGATTTCAGCAGTTGAGTCTTGGTCTACGCCCAGTTCAGTTGCCGAGGTTCGGAGCTTTCTGGGTTTGGCTGGCTATTATCGGAAGTTCGTCCAGGACTTCTTACGGATTGCAGAGCCGATGACTAGACTCACCAGGAAGGATGTAGAGTTCGTCTGGACTGATGAGTGTCATGCTGCATTCGATGAGCTGAAGAAGAGGTTGACCTCAGCTCCGATCTTGACTTTGCCATCTGGGTCAGGTGGGTTCTCGATCTACAGCTATGCTTCAGGGAAGGGCTTGGGTTGTGTTCTTCAGCATCACCGAAAGGTGATTG
>JANAVB010030220.1:37988606-38169605 GCA_029216955.1 Iris pallida
GGTCAACACTTGACCAGTTTGACCTAGGGTTGGCCTAGAGTTGACCAGGGTTGACCAGTTGACTAAAAGTCAACTTTAAGTCAACTCTTGACCCCGTTTGACTTGCTTTGACTTGTTTTGACTTGCTATGACTAGGATGACCTAGAGTTGACTTATTTTGACTTAGATTGACTTGACATGACTTAGTTTGACCTAGATTGACTTGGCAGGACTTAGTGTGACTCAGTGAGACCTAGTTTGACCTAGATTTCATATCATGCATTAGAAATCATTCATAACTTTGTTAAACCTAAATTAACATGCAATATCTCATCTTTAGGTCTCTGATTACCACTCTGAGCATTGATATACCATACAGCTCAGGACAGCAGGCGAGTACATTCACTAATAGTTTTCATTGTCTTGATATCTGCTATATCCGATTCAGTTGTAGTGTCTTACTCGATTTTCAGTCACGATAGTTCACGGACTAGTATACGTTGGATCACGACATGAGATATTGTTCCTAGATTTCTAGGTATATTGGTACATTTCCTGTCTTATTCATGTAGAAGCATGGAAAATAATAAAGAAAGAGCCATGCGACAAGGAAACCCCAGGCGGTTCGGAAAGCTCATGCGGCTCAGAAGACTCATGCGGCTCAACGCGTCTATGCAGCTCTGTGATCTTTATGCGGCTCAGAGAGGTGCCACGTAGCATACAAACAACTCTTCCCTTACTGTATTAATTGCCTTGACGACTGACAGCTCTGACAAGACGACAGCCCTGACACAAAGATGTAATTATGACTCTGTCATAATAACAGACTCCTAGGGAAACGAAGGAGATCTCTGACATAATCCCCCGAGATCCAAAAAATGCCACGCAGTCTAGGCACGTGGACAGTCATATGCGGCTCGAGCGGAGACTCCCCATGCGGCTCAGGTCGAAGTTGCCCTATGCAGCTCAGGTCGAAGTTGCCCTATGCAGCCCAGATCGAAATAGCCCTATGCGGCTCAAGCAGACGCTCCCCTATGCAGCTCACGAGGACCATCTCCATGCGGCTCACGAAAGGGTTACCCGTTATGCAGCCACCTACGTCCATACGGTCCAGATTATCATGAGATTCGAAGGTTCGGGGACCACTCCCCAACAGCCTTGACACGTGGCCGGACTTATGCGGCTCAATCCTCATGCGGCTCAGATCCCCTCAGCGGCTCCCAGGACACGTGTCATAAAGCTAATCAATTTTCCAGATTTACTGCAATCAAAGATTGGGTCAAATCCCAATAATCTGGGACACGTGGCAGGAGAATGAATTAAACTTATTCATTCAGATTCGCAGACATCAGCAGATCATCATAAGGGAGATTTATTCCAATCAGTATTAATTGCTGAGAGGATTTGGCATAATCTACATTAATGGCCCAGATTTATTACACTCAAAACTAATGGCCCAGATTGATCAATCAACAGGCCGTCGCCACTTTAAGGGACAATCATTGTAAACCCAAATGATAGCATTCCCTTCTTATAAATAGCAAGGTGCCATTCCCTTGCAGAAAAAAGAGCCCTTTTTCGAGATCAGAGAGCACCAGAATACTTGGAGAGAAAAAGCAGAGAGAGAGCAAAGAGAGCATTTCTTCAAACGCCAAGCAATCTTCTGGAGCCAAGGCTGCATACCGATCGTTCAAGGAGTAAGGCAGAGCTGCCGTAGCTTTCCCGAGCCTCTATCGTCACCCCCCAAAATCTAAAATAAATAATTGTACCTAGACTGCTGTACCTAGGTTTTCGTCCCTAGGCTTTCTTTGTACAAGCGAGTTTGTAACGTGAAGTAAAAGTCCAGTCCTCCGATAATTGTTCTGCTCTTTTATATTTTATGGCAAACACGATGGCGACTCTACTAGGGACAAACTTCTCTACGGCTGAGGAGTTGGTGACGCAATCAGATACAGCCAAGCTTGGCTCCACGCAACAGAAGATGGTCGTCCGCTTCGACCACCAGGCGTTTGAAGAAATGCTCTCTGAAGGAAGTGCCGGCCCGATCCAGAAGCGAACCTGCACAAAAAAAGCTCGCTGCGAGTGGAGGCCAAAATCGTTTGCTCCTTCACAAGCTCTGGACGGGATACTCTCTACTACCCAAGACGGCGAAGGCGACTCTCATACGGCTCCACTTCGAGCCGTAGAGCACTCTGCTATCCCCAAGTTCGGCAGAGGAAAGTACTACGATGCTGGACTTGCAGGGACAAAGAGCGACTCTATGCGCCCCAAGAAGAAGCCGAGCACTCATGTGGCCAAATCTGCCAACCACATGTAGGAGGCTCATGCGGATGAATCTACCAGCCACATGAAGAAAGTCTATGCGGCCAGATCATACAGCCGCGTGAAGAAAACTCATGCGGCTGAGACTCCCAGCCGCATGAAGAAAGCCTATGCGGCTACGTCCGCCAGCCGCATGATGATTGTTGAGGACGACAGCATGACGCCTACCCCACGCGGCTCTGTCTTCGACCGCCTATCTTATGGTCCTGATCTCTTGTGCTCCCAAGAAGAAATGTCTGACTCTCTCCAGCATCACCTAGACTCTTTCTACTATGTGCCTTTACGCACTAGAGCGAAGAAGTCTAGGGCAGCACGAGCTTGGCACGCTCGGTCCGCTGATCCTGTCTCTGATCATCTAAGCGTCCCGCATACCGTTATGTGGGCCTCAGATGGAAAGTTGTACAGAACTATTCGAGTCCAGCCCCCGGCGGCAATCGGACAGAGAGGTTCGCAAAAGTCTTCCAAAATCCAGGGAGCAAACATGGTCGATCCAGACCCATCTGACTTGCGTGAGGCCATCCTCCACAAACGCAAGGAAAGAGAAAATGCATCGGGGTGCAAAGATTCCTCCCACGGACGCCACTGCACCCAAGTCATCGTAAACTGCTGCTGCAATAACGCGACGGTACGAGAAGACCGGCAGTCCGTCTTTCAAAGACTGCAACAGCCATCTTCAGAAGACGAGGCACTTCCCGTCGTCTCCTATAACTCTGCTCAGAAAGTCCCCACTGATGGGAGAGGGAAGAAGACAAATGTTTCCAGCCCTAAGATTTCAACCACTTTGACTAAAAGACTGTCGTCTAAGCGGGTGCCCACCACCGGAGTTTTCTAAGGCACCCGTTCTAAGAGAAAATCTGCTGCAGTAGGAGATTCTTCGTCCACAACACAGGGGGTTGCTGGGACTGGGGGTAGCACTCCTCTGAACCTCCACGACAACCCGATGTTCCAAAAAAACGAGCAGAGGGAAACAACTCTCCCATCAGATGCAGCAAACCCCGACATCCCCGAGGACGTTCACAACTCCCAAGACGAGGCGAACTCGGAGACTGGGGGTACTGTTCCTTCTGAGTCCGAACTAGAAGAGAACATTCCCACATACCCCGATAACTTCTCACTACAGGAGTATGATTCGGAGGGCGCTTCCTCTACCGCTCCGTCTATCTCTCCTCATGTAAAGACGGTATTCACGACGGACAGCAGCCAAGGTAGTTCCAGTGATCGCCAACGCATCGACACTCTCAAAGCCATATTGCTTGCCTTGGTCAAGTCTGTAGACGAGATCAAAGCGGCCCTTCCGGCTCTGCAAGGAGGGACGCCTGGCCAAATAAGCGCGGGTCCCGCGGTCAATGCAGACTCGAATTCAGCAGTACCGAATCCGGGCAACAATCCTCCTGAAGTAACGGCCCCCACCGTCGTGGATGAGGCCCGCAAAGCGAGGAAAAGAGGTCCAGAAGCTCCGAGCCATGTTTCACGCTCGAGAAAATTCTCAAGACCTCAGAATACGGCAATCGTACCCTGCTGCCAGGAGGGACGTTCCATTCCCACCAAGATATAAGTCGTTCAATATCAATTCCTATGATGGCAAGACCTCAGCAAGTTGGTACATCACTTACTTCAAGGTCACCACCGACCATCTACCCCATGACAATGCCATTCTCACACGATTATTCATCGGGGCATTGGAAGGGGTCGCCTTCGACTGGTACCGCAACCTGCCAAACAACTGCATCCACTCCTTCGTCGGCTTCAAGCGCATGTTCTTGGAGAGATTCTACGAAGTAGGGCAGGACATCACAATGTCCACCCTCATGGATGTCGTTCAAGGGGAGAAAGAGCTGACAAGGAATTACATTGAGCGGTTTCGCCAAACCGCAATGAAGCTGCCGTCTGGAAATCCGGATTCCTCCTTGATTGAAATTTTCCAAAAGAGATTGCTCCCAACAATCAGTCTCTGGATGGGCGAAAGTCAATTCAAGGACTGGAAGACGTTCATCATCAGTGCCACAAGCGCCGAAGAACGATTGAAGAAGGCTCGCCAATTGGGATTGTACATCTCGGACGGAGACAATAAGGGCAAGCGTCCTAACACCAACAACGACAATAGGGATAGCCCCTCCAACAATCGAGACAGCAGGGGTAAGCAGGCTATGGTGGCCGATACAGCACAGAAACCTGAGCCAAAGTCGGCAGACAAACAATGGCCGCAAATCACTTACTTCTTCGAAGACGATCACGTCAAGCCCATCTTGGACATGCTCATTCAAGGAGACAGAATTCAGCTTCCTCCACCAAGACGGGAACCTCGGCCGGCAGACATGGAGAACCCAAAGTACTGCCATTACCACCGCTACATCCACCATGCCACACACGACTGCTACCAGCTAAAACGGTACATCCAACATCTCATCGATTCGAACGCTCTGGCTATCAATTTCGAAGAGGTAACCGTGGCAGCCAACATGGTATCGGTACAATTCGGCAGCTTTCCTCCGACGGAAACTCAAGACGGGGTGGTCCCCATCCCTCTGGCGACAATGGAGATTGCTAATCTTCCACCTCCCCGAGATCAGGCTGCTGGTCTAGTGCCTCTCACCATATCACGAGGGGAGGTCATGTGGGTCCATCCAGACTTGGTATCAGAAGTGACTCAGCCCACACCATCTTCCATTTGAAAGAAGAAGAGTAGAAAAGTCAGGTCCTGTCGTACAATCTCGGCAGATATCGAAGAAGCTACAGTCGTAGTCACGCGGTCTGGGGCACAATCCTAACCTGTGGCTGACAATCCGGCTGAAGATCATCAGCCCGCTACAACTGATGCTCCGGGACCGGCTCAGCCTCCGACGACCGACAAGCCTAGGCCGAGGGAGACTCGTTTTGACAAATCCTTCCGAAAAGAGGCATCATAAGGGCTGAAGAAGCCCTACAACTTCGACATCTTAGCGCAATTGGCCAACACGCCGGCCAAGTTGTCATTATACGAGCTTCTCAGACTCTTCAAGGATGTTCGTACGACGTTGAGCGATGCACTCCAAAATGCCGACGCATATCTGGCGCAAGTCAACCTCACGGGAAAAAACCCGCCTGCAGATCTCCAAGACAGTGCCTACACGGGAGCGATGCCCAACATTGTCTTCACTCCGCAGGACATGCTCATCAAAACCAACCTGCATGATCGCCCGCTATACTACACTGGATACATCGGCGGCGTAAAGGTGGATCGGATGCACATTGATCCTGCCTCCTCCATAAGCATTATCCTGAAGGATTTGCTACATCATCTCCGCATCCCAATGCATCGCCTGACGCCTACAAGCACCGCCATCAGCGGTTTCAATTCGGACAGGAGCTACCCAATTGGGAAGATTCGTCTGAAGTATCAAATTGGCGATCTCCAATCCGAAGTCACCTGCTACGTCATAAATGCAGACACTTCTTACAATATTCTCTTGGGGCGCCCTTGGATACACGATTATATGATCGTACCTTCCATGCTGCACCAGTGCTTAAAATATGTCGACAAACACGGTTTCGTGAGGACAGAATTTGCTGATATCGATCCCTTCAAAGGGGTCGAATCCTACTACTCAGATTCCTGCCTGTACGAAAAGTCGAAGAAGCACCTTGATGAAAGAGATGTACAAGCTCGTACCGAGACAGCCACAGGATCAGAAGAACCTCTGACAATCCATATCCAAGCTCGCAAACCTGGCAAGTCTGTACCCCTTACCGCCACTCTGCGTAGGGACGCAATCAGCCTCTCAGCACAAGAAGAGCAGATGATAATCCGGCTGCCAAGGTCTGGCCAAATGCCAAGACCCTCAACGGAGCCACTGACAATCAGGCTGCCGAGAGCCGACCAGCCGCAGACGGAGAAGCTCAATCCCTCTGACAAGACAATGACGATACGCCTTCCCAAGAAGGTTCGTCACCCCGATGCAAGGTCTGGAACTTCTAGCGAACCAACTACTCCCCGCCCAGCATCGAGTACCAAGCTGGGGGTCGCTAGTCTGCCAACAACTCCACGTTCTGCTCCATCAGCTGAACCTCTGACGATCAAGCTGCCCAGGTCGTCCTCTCAATCTTCATTTACGTAGGGGGTAGCCGAAGAGGAACCAGAGTTAGCCAAGTATGTGGCTGCCCACACTGATGTTCCCTCCGCAGATGATGTAATCCCCCTAGAAAAGATACCTTACTTCATCAATAAAGGGCATCTTTGAACTACCTCGAGCTTAATAAGCTTTGTACAATGTATGCTATGGAACACGATATAGGCACTCACCTACACACACAGGTAACAAATGTGTACACCGTGATCCAGCTTACTCCAATGGAAGACGCTTACCGCATCATCGAGGAAGGAGACCATCCAATCATCTTCGAGCGGAAGGACGATCCATATCCCTTCACCATAGAAGAAGTCGACCTTGGATCGGATGCCGGGAGGCTGCCTCTGTATCTTTATAGCCCCCAATCCAAATATCTCATGCAGAAACAGGGGTACGATCTGGAGACGATGCCAGGCTTGAACTACGGTACTGGACGACGATTACTTTTGAAGCCACCGGTCCCGGCTGGCAAACCACGGGACTACTATAGCAAGACTCGATGCGGGTTAGGGTATGTTACACCTACGACGACCCCCGAAAGTTCAGATGAAGAATGTGACTGGCATTCACATTCGACCGGGTCACCAACTTCCGACTCAGATACCAGCATTAGAGATATATTCAGACAAGTCTTGTCAGTCAACATGGCATTCGCCGACGCTTATGAAGAAGATGAAGACATCCCTGAAATCTTCGAGCTAGAGCCGTGGGCCCAACAGTTGGATACACAATAGGAAAAACGGTTCGAACAGAGGGAACCCCCTACTGAAGATGAGGTTATGCAGGTCGACCTCGGCAGCGAATCTTCTCCAAAACTAATCTTCGTCAGTAAAGGCCTAACAGACGAAGAGCGAGAATCGTTGCTGGAACTTGTCAAAGAATACATTGATGTGTTCGCCTGGAGTTATGAAGACATGCCAGGGTTAAATCCCGATATTGCTCTTCACAAGCTCAACGTTCGGCCAGATGCAAAGCCAGTCAAGCAACAACAGCGACGCTTTCGCCCGGGCATCATGGATGCGATCGAAGTCGAAGTCAACAAACTGATAGCCAGCGGCTTCATTCGTGAGGAGCAACATCCTGACTGGGTCGCCAACATTGTACCCGTCCTCAAGAAGAATGGAAAGATTCAAATTTGCATCGACTTCCGCAATCTGAACGAGGCATACCCCAAAGATGAATTCTCCCTCCCTATCACAGACATCATGATTGACAACACCTGCGGCTTCGAACGTATGTCATTCATGGATGGCTTCTCGGGGTACAACCAAATCAAGATGTCTCCTGACGACGAAAATCATACATTATTTCGAACACTGATTGGCACATACTGCTACACAGTCAATCCTTTCGGTTTGACGAATGCCGACGCCACATATCAAAGAGCCATGAGTATCATCTTCAGAGACCACTTACGCAAGACGGTAGAGTGCTATGTTGATGATATTGCCGTCAAGAGTCGCTGTAAGGGAGACCATCTGCAGGATCTGAGGATGGTATTCGACCTGATGCGAGCACACAATTTGAAAATGAATCCCACAAAATCCTTCCTGGGCGTATCCAGCGGGAAGTTCTTGGGCTTCATCATCACCGCCCAGGGTATCCATGTAGACCCTGAGAAGATAAAGGCAATCATGGAGATGGGTCCCCCGAGAAATCTCCGCGAACTCAGAGGCCTTCAAAGGAGGCTAGCTTACATCAGGAGGTTCATTTCCAACCTCTCCGGGCGATGTCGACCATTCACCCACCTCATGAAGAAAGGCATCTCGTTCGTATGGGACGAAAAATGTCAGCGCGCCTTCGACAGCATCAAAGAATATTTGTTGAACCCTCCAGTCCTGGTGGCCCCGGTTGCCGGAAAACCATTCCTGCTCTACGTACGAGCAATAGAACATTCCCTCGGGGCTCTGCTGGCACAAAACAATGATGCAGGCCATGAGCAAGCCATATACTACCTCAGTCGAATGATGATTGGACCAGAGCACCGATACACCACTGTGGAGAAGGAATGCCTTGCCCTTGTGTTCGCCATTCAGAAAATGCGGCACTATGTCACGGGACAAACGATACATGTGATCTCATGAGTCAACCCTCTCAGGGTCCTCATGACTAAACCAGGGGCGCTCAGCTCTCGCCTCGCTACATGGGCAATATTGTTGTCCCCCTATCATATGATCTTCGTCCCACAAAAGGCTGTTAAAGGTCAAGCCCTGGCAGACTTTTTGGCAGCCCACCCGGGTTCGGAGTCGTCCAGAATATATAAAGAAATCCCAGATGAGGTCGCCGACTCGCATACAACCTCTCACGATGATATATGGCGAATGTTCTTCGACGGCGCTTTGAGAACTGGACCCAAAGGAAACATCGTCGTCGGAGTCGGGGTGGTACTAGTTTCTCCTTCCGAATTGGTGATTAACCGCGCTTACTCACTCACAGAACCCTGCTCTAACAATGTGGTCGAGTACAACGCTTTGGTCATTGGCCTCCAACTTGCAAAGGAGCTGGGGATAGAATATCATGAAGCATACGACGATTCTCAGCTAATCGTCAATCAGATCCGGGGCTCATACGAAGTCCGCCACGAAGACATGATCTCCTATCACCAGATAGCGATCGACATTATCTCGTCGTTCGAAGGGTTCTTCATCGAACATGTTCCCAGACTCCGAAATATCGAAGCCGATGCCTTAGCAGGCCTGGCCGCTTCCCTAGCAGTACCAAATCATACTCATCAATCGGTAGATGTGATAGGCCACGAACTGGTCTGTCCCAAGAACAATATTCAATTTGTGGCGAGTTATTCCGCTCATGCAATCGACAAAGCCCCAGACTGGAGACAACCATTCATTGACTTCGTAGTCTACGACATCCTGTCCGAAAACCCAAAGAGGCTACCTCTATCCGAAGGCGTTCTCTCAGATTCTTCTACGATACAGAGACGAAAATGTTGTATCGCCGATCCTGCGATGGATTATTGCTTCGATGTCTGTCAAACGCAGAAGCCAAAGAAGCCGTACGCGAAGCTCATGACGGTGTCTGCGGGGCCCATCAGCCTGGCCCAAAATTACAAGATCGTCTGCGTCGAATGGGCTACTATTGGCCCACGATGGTAGCAGATGCGATAGACTATGCTAGAAAGTGCAAAGCCTGCCAAGTCCACGCGGACTTCATCCACCAACCATCCAAATTTCTACATCCGACAGTGGCGTCCTGGCCATTCGAAGCATGGGGGATGGATATCATTGGCCCAATCACTCCACCTTTCTCCCGAGGACATCGCTTCATACTCGCAATCACATATTACTTCTCCAAATGGGCAAAAGCTGTTCCGCTTGCAGAAGTAAAGACTTCAAACGTGATCAGCTTCCTCAAGTATTACGTTATCTATCGCTTTGGACTGCCCCGAAGGATCATACATGATAATGGTCCGCAATTCGCAAGCCACACCTTCTATCGATTTTGCGACAAGCACCGCATCCAGAATATTGCTTCGACACAGTACAACCCGGCAGCAAACGGGTTGGCAGAGGCATTCAATAAAACCATCATCAAGTTACTCAAGAAGTTCGTATCATCCAACAAACGCGACTGGAACGAGAAGCTTGGTGAATGCTTATAGGCGTACCGTACTACGGTCCGAACAGCCACAGGGAACACACCATTCTCCCTGGTGTACGGGATGAGGCAGTTCTCCCATTGGAGACCCAAATACCCTCGCTCCGTGTCGCGCTCACTTATCAAATGACAACGGATGATAACTACCATCGCCGGCTACAAGATTTGGAGGCCTTAGATGAAAAGCGCCTCCTGGCCCAGCAGCGAATCGAGCTATACCAAGCACGCATCTCCGGAGCCTTCAACAAAAAGGTTAAAATCATAACATTCCAAGTGGGCGATCTCGTTCTGGCAGTCCGGAGGCTGATGGTCATGACTCACAAGACCGCCGGTAAATTCCAGCCAAAATAGGAAGGTCCAATTATCATCGAGGTTGTATTCTTCAACGGTGCTTACCGCCTCGCCAAGCAAAATGGAGACTTGCTCATGTTGTCCGTCAACGGCAAGTTCCTGAAGAAATATTATGTCTAAATGACACATTCCAGATTATCGAGTCACGTACCCGCTGGTATCGCTGAACTCACATCTGCAAACATTCCAGATTATCGAGTCACGTACCCGCTGGTACCGCTGAACTCCCATCCACAAACATTCCAGATTATCGAGTCACGTACCCGCTGGTACCGCTGAACTCCTATCCACAAACATTCCAGATTATCGAGTCATGTACCCGCTGGTACCGCTGAACTCACATCTCAACATTCCAGATTACCGAGTCATGTACCCGCTGGTGCCGCTGAACTCGTATTTCAACATTCCAGATTATCGAGTCATGTACCCGCTGGTGCCTCTGAACTCACATTTCGGTCACTCTCTCAGATAGCAAGTCATGTATGATCATACCCCTGAACTTTTTGCCTGGAAGAGATCCTCCCTCATGATCCACTACCCGCACTCCCAGTGCACAAAAAAGGGTAACCGATCCACAAATTTCCAAAACGGCCATATCCTCATTACCTCTGAGTCGTTTCATTTCCGCCAAAAACAAATCACCCCTTACATAGAACTTCCATGTCCTCATTACCTCTGAGTCATTCTATGTACCCTCCTTCATTGAGCCCACTCCTGTCATGTCCTCATTACCTCTGAATGGGAAGGCTCCGTCGAAGAAACCTTCATGCTTGCCATGTCCTCATTACCTCTGAATAAGTATGATGATTCCCTTTCGACTTATTATCTGTACCCACAACCGGAGTACGCCAAGGATAATAGGTCCACAAATATCATCCGTTGAGTCCACTCCTGCCATATCCTCACTACCTCTGAGTAGGAAGACTCTACGGTAAAACCTCCGTACTTACCATGTCCTCATTACCTCTGAATAAGTATGTTGGTCCTCTCTCGTCTTATTATCCGTACCCTGAACCAGGGTACGCCAAGGGCAATAGGTCCACAAATGTCCTCTGTTGACCATAAATGTCCTCTGTTGACCATAAATGTCCTCTGTTGACCACCAATGTCCTCTGTTGACCACAAAAGTCCTCTGTTGACCACAAATATCATCCCATGAGTCCACTCCTGCCATGTCCTTATTACCTCTGAGTAGGAAGACTCCACGGCAAAACCCTCGTACTTGCCATGTCCGTATAACCTCTGAGTAAGTATGTTGGTTCCCCTTTATCCTATTATCCGTATCCTAAGTCGTGGTACGCCAAGGATAATAGGCCCACAAATGTTCTTTGCTAAGTCTCTTAGTACAGGCCCATTATTCCTCATCATGCCCCGGGAGCCCAGCTGCTCCATGGCATTCTATATCCCGATACTGGGAACGTCCACGACCACCTTGCCGTGGAACTGTTCTAAGTATCCCTAGTCAAACTTGTTACCTGTACCTAAAACCAAGGTATGCCATGGGTAACAGATCCACAAACAAGTCCCCCATACGGGACAAACATCACCATAATATCACAGGTAGAACAAGCAATACAAATGAAGGGTAGAATGGAAAGTACTCTTTATTTGAAAGAAGAAAAAAGCATTACACCTTTTGGGACCACGTCCCTCTCAAAAAAAGAAAAAGAAACCAGGAACAAAACAAGAAAAAAAAGGCCGACTATAGCTCAACATTACACAACTCCAGAAGCCGGTTTCTCACAAAGGCAGTCCCCCGCTCAAGCCTCTGTTTAGCTCGGCGCTCGGCCTCTTGGGACAATTGCTCTGCGTCATTCAAATACATATACGCCTGCCAGTCGTTCTCTATCTTCTTTAGGGCAAGTTTTAGATTGGCAGAAGCCCTACTAAACCTGTCAGCCTCCTGGATGGCAATCCCTTTCTCAGTACAAGCAGCTTCCAGCTCGGACTCCAAGAAGGCCAGCTTTCTCTGGAGCTCGAGGTTTTGCTCTCGGGTGTCGATTACCCCGCGGGAGGCAGCCGCTTCTCGAGCCGCGCAATCTTCAGTCCGACGGCTCCACTGATCGTACAACTGAGTCAAATCTTGGCGGTCCTTCAATATAGCCGGCTTGAGCGATTCCCGGGCAGCCATCACCTTCTCCACAACGGTAACGAGGAAATTGTGCTCTTGATTTATTGCCATACGAAACTGGGCCACGAGACGATCAGCCTCTAACAGCTTAGGCTCCAGAAGCGCGGCCAATTCCCCTCCACCAAGGAGTGTTCTAAGGATATTGATCTGGCCACCGGTGCATTGACGGGCGAGAGCAAAGGGAGTCCCCCTTTCCACAGCTGTCTCGATTCCCCTCTTCAGGTGGCGGTGGAAACTGTCGACCACGTCCTGGGACACTTCATCCAAAACCCCTGTTGAGGATGGCGTCAAAGGGAGGGTGGCAGGCAGTACCAAAGGAGTAGCCTCAGAACTTGTCGCCCCCGCCACCATGGAAACAAATTCTGTACAAAAAGATGCATGAATGGCAGCTAGCTCCTCTTTCGCCGCCCGAAGAGCCTGGATGCTGGGTAGGGCGGAAAGGTTAACCCTCAAAACTATATTGGCAGAAGAGGGTGCAGGAGGCATCGTCCCTTGCCCCAGCCGTATTGCCACTTGGGTTCCCGAACTCGACCCGGCTGGAGGTCCCTCATTATCAGTTGGAAAAAAAGGAGGCACACGTGCTTCCGTCCGATCCTCTCCGATGGAGTCCGCCCCGGCGATGACCGTCACCGACAACAAAGGGGTGAGATCTGTACGTCCAAAGCAACCATTAATCGACGTAACCCGAAAGATGGAATGATGGAGTTAACAGGCTTCCTCACAAATTAAGGTTTGACTTATCTTACCAGAGGAAGAGCATGGAGGCTGTGGCTCGTTCGCAGCTGGCGTAGTTTCCCCACCCGCGGCTCCCGAGCCGAAGTCAATCGGTTTCTCTGTCACAGCCATCTCTGAAAGGGAGTGATCCAGGACAATGTCAGCCTGTTGAAGTTCAGATGTCTCAGGGACGGGCGCAGTAGAGCCCCCATCCCCCTGGGTTGAGGTCCCAGCAAGGTGAGACTCCTCGGCTGCCTCCAAAAGAACCCCGGCAGAAATGATAGCAGTGCACACATCACTGACCAAATGGGACAAGACCGGATCGACCTCGGTAATTGGGTCCTGAGAAGCAAACTCATCTGACGCCTACAAAGAGCAAAAAAAACGATTAGGCCATAGTTTGGGAAAAAGAAGGAGAAGGTAGCTGCAATTCAAATTACCTCAGAAACAGCG
Source organism: Iris pallida (assembly GCA_029216955.1). Taxonomy (NCBI): domain Eukaryota; kingdom Viridiplantae; phylum Streptophyta; class Magnoliopsida; order Asparagales; family Iridaceae; genus Iris; species Iris pallida. The sequence goes on from JANAVB010030220.1 coordinate 38,002,278, forward strand.
TCAGCATCATCAATAAACAGCCTGCGTCGTCTTACCGCAGCACGCTTCGTGGAGTGGGATCTGCCAACATCAGTAAACACACGCCTGCTCCGTTTATGCGAAGGAGCGGGCACAGCAGGTGGTTGATCCTCCACCACCTCGTCCGGACCAGTAGGCGGCTGACCCGCCACCCCTTCCTCCGACATAATAGGAGGCTGATTCCCCACTTCCTCGTCTGAGGAATGCGACGAGTCATCAGCGTCTTGCTCATCATCCTCTTCGTCCACCGCAGTGGAATCTGAGTCCGGCACAGGAACCCTGTTCGCCCCTCTCTTCCTCTTCTTGGATACCTCTGGCTTTTCGGCCAAGCCAGTGCCAGCAATGAAGCTAGTATTCATGTCAAAGTCGACAGGAGACTTGCTCGCTGCAACATGATAAAGGACAGCCATGTACAAAATATCTCCTGCCGTCTTAGCATCAGGGACCGAGAAGCTAGCCCGGGTATGGACCGTATTGTAATAATGCCAAGCCCGGATGCCATCGAGGACGCTGCCATCAAAGCCCAGGCAAGCGCTAGGGCAATCAAGGAGCAGCTGACTATACCCGAATTGACGAAAAAATCTACTGGGCAGATAAGGCTCCAGATATACGTTATTTCGATAACGATATACCAGGTGCGCAGGACGAATGTTGCGCAGCCAAAGAAGCAATTTCTCAGATAAGAGTTGGGGAGGATCAACGCCGTCAACATGTACTCCCCTCACTTCTCTAGTAGTAAACTGAGGGAGAGAGAGAAAGAAGTCGGGCCCGTCAACTCTCGCCAACGCCCTCCGACAGGCTGGCATGGTGTCGTGTTCCCAAGGCTGATGACGGTATCGAAAAAGGAAGGCGTCATCAGTAGTAACATCTTCTTCAGTTCCTGGCCTCATCAATGACCGGTAATGCATTAATAACCACCCCATGAGGTAGTGGTATGGTAGTTCTATCCGTTCAAAGTCCAACGTCGTCTCGCGAGCGATGACTTTGGACGAAAAGGTACGGAGGCCGTGGTGTATGCTACACACCATAGCCGGAAGAAGGGCCAGTCTGACTTTGAAGACCAGTTTCACAGCCGGGAGAATGAAGTGGCGGCTGATCCTTTCAGTAGAACCCGCCCCTCCCGAGACTACACAATTCCGTAGCCATATCATCAAGAACCCGGCCAAGAGTGCTTTGTCAGACATCTCCCGGGTACCGTAGTGGAAATAACTGAAGGAGTCAGTACGACTCCCAAATCTGTCGCGGGTGGACCTCGACCTTTTTGCCTTCAACTTCAGGTCCTTTACCTCCGCCTGGGTTTGTGGAACCCGAGAAGAAACTCGGCCGGAAGGACGTAATCTGAAAAGATACGCGACCCAGGCCGTAGTATGGGGGCGTTCCCTTCCGAACTATTATTCTTTTTGATAGCAGTCTGGTGACAGATGCTATGGTGGAACAGCAATTTTCGGTACACAGCGACGAAACCCGAGAATCGTCGATCCAGATCGTCGAATTTCTCGTTCGTCGGGGTGTATACTTCAAAAGCCTCGCCTCCCCACGGCAGCTTAGAAACAGCGTGCATTTCATGGAGGGCAAGCCCCAACTCCCCTCCGGGCGCGAAGAAAGTCCCCGTACGCCGGTTATACAACTCCAAAAGGGCCATGAACAAAGGCTTGTTAATGGGCAATCCGTAACAGGTGCCTCGGATGGCGTAGTAAAGGTCAATCTCTCGAAGGAACTCCCCGTAGTTCCTCAGGATCCATGAGGTAAGATTGGCCCATGTAGGAATAGGGTTTATCCAATTCAGCAGCGACAACCTGCCCACAGGATAAGACCCCTTGCGAGCGAGCTGATTCAGAAAGGTATCAGCTCGGGTAAAAGTGAAGTTGGGACCGGTCACGTTTATAAAAGTATCAGGGAGCAGCCCCATCACGCTCCGACTAACTGAATCCTTTCCCGCACATGCTGAACCCATACGTCTGTTATAGTGGATGTTGCCCACAAACATCCCCGGTTGGGTGGGAGTTAGAGAGCCCACCATTGTCCTGCCCAGCGGTACCATGTTGAACCACGAGAGGGAAAAATGCCGCTCCATCTCGGGGATATGAATCTCCACCCCGTCTACAGAAAAATCCCAGTTCTCAGAAACGTCCAGCAATCGGGAGTTCTTTATGGAAAAAGCATCTCCAAAGAGAAAAGCCGGTTTCAGATGTTCTCCATCCAGTCTCCCCAAATTCATCATGGTACAAAGAAAGTGGAAAGGCTGGTTGTTGATGACAGCCACCCTCTCCAAAGGTTCATCAGCGGGAAGCTGATCTGATATATGTCGAACTAAGCCATCGAGCCGTACGCCTACGGCAAACTGAGTTGAACCCACTAGAAGCTCTCCGGCCGGGTTGGTTGGGAGGTTCACTAGAAAAGCACAAAAGAAAAAGGATTAAAAGAATGGTTAAAACGAAGCCACTTAAAAGTTTCTCAAAAAGAAGTTCTTGTGGGCCTATGCGGCTCGGATCAACGAAGCCTTATGTGGCCCAATTCAGCTGGGTTTCATGCGGCACAGCCTTAATAGAGCCTATGCGGTTCAGGTCAACACAGCTTCATGCGGCCCAATTCAGTCGGGAGTTCCGTGTGACACTGATTCGATGGCTTATGCGGTTCAGATTAAGACTTATGCGTTTCTATCTTGCAGAGGAGTTTATACGGCGGATTCAGCAAAATTCTATGCAGGCCAGTTTGTCAGGAACATATGCGGCTCCGGTCAAAGGAGACTTTATGCGGTTCATATCCAGAAGTAGTCTTGCGACTCAAAATCCCTCTCTCATGCAGCTCATACAGGGGGAATATCCTATGCGGCTCATATGCGAGAGGGTCATGCGGCCCATACAAACGCATGCAGCTCCATCATGATCAGGCTTGAGCCATCCAAACGATGAAGGCTTGTGCATAAATCATGCAACAGAGCCATGGGATCTTAGGGTTCAAAATGTTCAAAAGAGATCCTTACACTTGAAAGTAGGGCGAACATCAGGATGCACTTCGGGCACGACGGCCGACGAGGAAGCCGCCTTCTTGCCTTTCGCGGCGGCAGAGACGGCCTTGGAAGACTTAGGAGCCATTTGCTTCGACGGTCGGAAAAAACGAAGATAAGGAAAAAGAGACAGCAGAAAGTTTAACGAAGGAGAGAGTAAAGGAATCCCTCCGACCAAACTCATCCATATTTATAAGCAAAAGCAAGGAGTTTCGATTCCCGTGCATACGCGAAGACCGACTCTTCAGTTATCGAGGTGAGCTGCCTAAAATGAAGGCCAAACTCCTGGGATCCCGCACCAAAAAAGTAGCCTTTAAAACTGACAGCGGATCAACAGCATTTAATGCAAAGGATTGCCATATGTGGCAACGGTGATGTGGTAGAAAGCCCATACGGCTGACATATCCATACGGCTAAAACTTTCATGCGGCCAAAGACATCTATGCGGCTAGGACCTCATATGCGATTAGAAAGAGCTTGCACAGGGCCATGCTTCTTATTCAAAGTATTTCAATTTTGCAAATTGAAAACTTTGAAGGGGGTCTTGTAGAAGCATGGAAAATAATAAAGAAAGAGCCATACGGCCAGGAAACCCCATGCGGTTCGGAAAGCCCATGCAGCTCAGAAGACTCATAGGGCTCAACGCGTCTATGCGGCTCTGTGATCTCCATACGGCTCAGAGAGGTGCCACGTAGCATACAAACAACTCTTCCCTTACTGCATTAATTGCCTTGACGGCTGACAGCTCTGACAAGATGACAGCCCTGACACAAAGATGTAATTATGACTCTGTCATAATAACAGACTCCTAGGGAAACGAAGGAGATCTCTGACATAATCTCCCGAGATCCAAAAAATGCCACGCAGCTTAGGCACGTGGACAGTCATATGCGGCTCGAGCGGAGACTCCCCATGCAGCTCAGGTCGAAGTTATCCTATGCGGCTCAGGTCGAAGTTGCCCTATGCGGCCCAGATCGAAATAGCCCTATGCGGCTCAAGCAGACGCTCCCCCATGCGGCTCACGAGGACCATCTCCATGCGGCTCGCGAAGGGGTTACCCGTTATGCAGCCACCTACGTCCATGCGGTCCAGATTATTATGAGATTCGAAGGTTCGGGGGCCACTCCCCAACAGCCTTGACAGGTGGACGGGTGGCTCAATCCTCATACAGCTCAGATCCCCTCAGCGGCTCCCAGGACACGTATCATAAAGCTAATCAATTTCCCCGATTTACTGCAATCAAAGATTGGGTCAAATCTCAATAATCTGGGACACGTGGCAGGAGAATGAATTAAACTTATTCATTCAGATTCGCAGACATCAGCAGATCATCATAAGGGAGATTTATTCCAATCAGCATTAATTGTTGAGAGGATTTGGCATAATCTACATTAATGGCCCAGATTCATTATACTCAAAACTAATGGCCCAGATTGATCAATCAACAGGCCGCCGCCACTTTAAGGGACAATCATTGTAAACCCTAATGATAGCATTCCCTTCTTATAAATAGCAAGGTGCCATTTCCTTGCAGAAAAAAGAGCCCTTTTTCGAGATCAGAGAGCACCAGAATACTTGGAGAGAAAAAGCAGAAAGAGAGCAAAGAGCATTTTTTCAAACGCCAAGTAATCTTCTGGAGCCAAGGCTGCATACCGATCGTCCAAGGAGTAAGGCAGAGCTGCCTTAGCTTTTCCGAGCCTCTATCGTTACCTCCCAGAATCTAAAATAAACAATTGTACTTAGACTGTTGTACCTAGGTTTTTGTCCCTAGGCTTTCTTTGTACAAGCGAGTTTGTAACGTGAAGTAAAAGTCCAGTCCTCCGATAATTGTTCTGCTCTTTTATATTTCATGGCAAACAGTTCCCTGTACTTGTATAGACACCGATTTCTAAGGGGACTTGCTACCCTCTTATGGAATCACGTGCCATGATGTGTCATGTCCAGATCTATTGTACTATTCACGAATAGAGAATTATTAGGGGCTATGTGATCCAAGCCACCCGGTCACTATATTCTTGTGCTTGCGCCACTCTCCCCTCACGTAGGGTGTAGCGAGATCCTATTTTTCTTGTGCTTGCTATCCAGGTTGGCCGGCATGACCCTTCCCAGATTTTCTTATGATTGTCGGGCCAAGTGGATAGTCTGCCCTGTAACATATCCCAAACCAATCACATAACGCTCTAATAATTCAAGGCACATTTTTATATTTACTTTATCTTATCATGTATCCTGCTCTGTTCTACATTCAGTACTTTCTCACTATGCTATGATATACAGTTACTCACATGTTCTACATACCTTTACGTTGTACCTTGATTGGAGACTAAGTTCTGCTCGAGAGATGGGTTACAACCCTGGTCCTTGTTTGGTTTAAGGGTTGTAACTCAGTTTTCTAACGGTTCCTACGTCTTTCTATATCTTTGTCTTGTATTTTATTATACTGTCTCTTATAGAATTTGTCAATTTACGTGGAACTACTGTTAGTGCTTGTACTTGCTCATTTTTCTGACAGGATACAGTTGATATATATTATAGATGATTCTGAGACAGACTGCTCGACCTATTATGGGCTCGAGTTAGATGGAGTAGTTCAGGACCGTGGCCTGACAGTAGAGCCACTAGACTTTGCACTCCCAGAGTTGTGTAGCTTAGTTGAGTTTGCCTGGACTGCGATCCAGCTAGTACCATCAGACTGTAGCTTTCTATATTATATTTTGTGACCCTGTGATGTTGTATATATATCTGGGCTTGTGTTGGACACTAAACTTATTTCCTATCTCATCTATCATATTTTTCTCTTCTGTGCTATCTACCTTAGTTTTATCTTATGATTGAGACTGTATTGCTATGTCACCTCCACTCCGAGTGTATATACTGTACAGGTACCTTTATATTATTAGTCATAGTATTTACAGACGTTATATACAGCGTTCTACCACCGATACTGCGGTGTAGGCTGGACGTATCCACGTACTCGTGCCCCTGATAAGGGTACGGGTCATGACAAGTGTGGCCAGGTCACTTGGCCACTACAGTAGGCAGTGTACCTTGGCATATTACCTTAGCCTTGGCCACTGCAGTGTGGGCTCGGGCACAGCCATCTTGGCTTGCCATTTGGCCATAGGCCTTTGAGCCAATACCCAAGTATATTAGTCCATGTTTTAGTAAGGATTAGAGGCTTTAGTGTAGCAGCACACCTAAGTTTATGAGTGTGAAGGGGATCTAGAGCGAGTAGTGTGTTGGTGTCAGTATCAGTGTAGTGTCAAGTGTCAGTGAGCTCACTTGTGAAATTATGTGTGACTGGGTGAAGTATCAGTCAGTGTCAGTTGAGTGTCCTGTTTGAGTCCCTAAGTATCAGTAAGGATTTTTAGTGGTATGAGTGTCTTGTGTTAGAGTGTCAATTAGAGTTTCAGTGTAAGGGGGACACCTCCTAGCTTTTGGTTGGTCACTTGGCCATTTAGCCATGAGTGAATGTCAGTTAGTGAGTGTTCATGGAAGGGGTTTAGCCCCTTGGGGTTTGGTTAGATTCAGTGTGTGTGTGTGTATGTGTCAGTTAGAGAGGGCAGTAACCCATATATCAGAGTTAGTGATCAGTTGTATGTGAGTTAGTATTTATTGTCAATTAGTGAATGTTAGTTAGGTATCAGGCTTAACTCCACAGTCTAACATCTGTAACATAAAAGAGAGATCTTAATGTGTTACCCCATCTATGTATCAGTCATATGTTAGAACCTTGTCATGTTACCCCATCCACAGTCTAACATCTGTAACATAAAAGAGAGATCTTGATGTGTTACCCCATCTATATATCAGGCCTGACTAATTACTGCGGTGAACATGTATGTCCATCTTTGCAGAATTATTTCCAAATGGATATAAATTACTACTTGTGGAATCGTTCATGGATGTACAATCGTCGTCCTGATGATATGTGTGGTGTGCGGGATGAATACATAGCGGGAGTAGAGCAGTTCCTGCAGTTTGCTAAGGCGTTCCCTCGGTACATGGACGGCATCAAAATTAAGTGTCCGTGTGTAAAATATTATAACGTGAAATATTATCCAGAAGTGGAAGTGACATATCATTTGTACTCGAGGGGTTTCACGTCTAATTACTATCAATGGACCGCACACGGAGAACTTGTGTCTTTAGCATCCGAGCCGGAGCCTTATGTTGAGCCATATATGCATGCGGGACCTAATTTTGTTTCAGATAATCATACATAAGACGACGGGTGCGTGAACATAGTTTTCGACGCTGCGGGGCCTAGTTTCGTTCATGATGCAGCTGAGGAGGCACCGAATGTCGATGCTGCAAAGTTTATGGAGTTGCTGGAGAATGCATGGACTCTATTGTATCCAGGTTGTGAGGATCATTCATCGTTGGAGGTGGTTACAAGACTGTTGAGCATTAAGTCAGATTTTAACTTGTCGCAAGAATGTTGCAACCGAGTACTGGAATTGATTTTAAAGATCTTGCCGGCGGGTGCTAAGTTACCTAAAGACTTCTACCGGTCTAAGAGGATGGTGAGATCGATCTGGATGGGATACGAAAAAATCGATTCTTGTCACAATTGGTGCATGTTGTACTACAAAGACGACAAGGACGCAGATGTGTACAGATTTTATGGTGCTGATCGCTATAAGACAACTAGTACAGGAAGGCTTACCAGTGCAAGAAGACCGACCGATTCAATGCACTACTTGCCTTTAACGCAGCGGTTGCAAAGATTATTTATGGTGAAAGAGACGACCGAAAATATGAGTTGGCACATGCGAAAACAGATTAAAGGAGTGTTGGATCACCCATCCGATGGAGAAGCGTGGAAGCACTTTGATCGAGTGTATCCTGATTTTGCTTCAGATTCGCGTAATGTCAGGTTGGGCTATCTTCTGACAGTTTTACTCCTTTTGGTCTTTCGGGATCCCAGTATTCATGCTGGCCTGTGATTGTCACTCCGTATAACCTACCGCCTTGGATGTGCATTAAGACTCAGTACATGTTTCTAACTGTTATAATTCCTGGTCCGAACAATCCCAAGAGGAACATTGATGTGTACTTACAGCCTTTGATAGATGAGTTGAATTAGTTATGGGAAGTAGGCGCTAACACGTACGATATTTCCAGGAAGCAGAATTTTCAGATAAAGGCAACCCTTATATGGACCATCAACGACTTTCTGGCCTATGGAATGTTATCTGGATGGAGCACTCATGGCCGTCTTTCATGTCCGTATTGCATGGACCGTACTAAGGATTTCTTCTTGAAATACGGAGGAAAACCGTGCTTCTTTGATTGTCATCAGCAATTTCTGCCAAAAGATCATCCGTTCAGAAGGAACAGGAATGCATTACGTGCCGGCGTTGTAGAGAAGGGTGATCCACCGCCAAAGTGGTGTGGAGCTACGATATGGGAGGAGGTTAGAGATTTTTCAAGTGTTGTCGAAGATCCTACAACTGGGTACAAGTACGATGGATTTGGTAGAGATCATAACTAGACAAAGAGGAGCATATTCTGGGATCTGCCATATTGGAGTATCAATCTGATCAGACATAATCTTGATGTCATGCATATTGAGAAGAATGTGTTTGATAACATAATTAATACTGTGATAGACATAAAGGGATGAACGAAAGACAATCCCAAGGCCAGGTTAGACATAGAAGAAATATGCAAACGTCCTGCGTTGTACTTGATAGAGGAGAATGAAAAACAGTTCCTGCCGAAGTCAATTTTCTCACTGGACAAGGAGGATAAAGTGAGACTTTGTCGGTGGATCCAGGGCCTAAAATTTCCAGACGGATATGTGTCAAATCTGAGAAGATGTGTCGATCCGAAGGAAAAAAATTTGACGGGTATGAAGAGCCATGGTTGTCACGTATTCATGGAGAGGCTAATTCCGATTGTACTTCGGGAATTTTTACCGCAGGCAGTTTAGGATCCATTGACGGAGCTTATCATATTCTTCAGGGATCTTTGTTCTAAGAAATTGCTCGTTGATCGTCTAGAAAAGTAAGAGAAGGACATTACGGTAACACTGTGCAAGCTAGAGAGGATATTTCCTCCTGGATTCTTCGACTCTATGGAGCATTTGTCGATTCATCTTTCCTATGAGGGACGTGTTAGTGGACCCGTCGAATATCGATGGATGTACCCGTTCGAGCGACATTTGAATCACCTAAAAAGAAAGATAAAAAATAAGGCACGGGTCGAGGGTTCTATTTGTGAAGCCTATGTTCTCGAGAAGATTACAAACTTTTGTTCGATGTATTTCAAGCCTCATATTGAAACTAATAAAATGAGAGCTTCCAGAAACGACGACGGAGATCATGAATGTAATGATACAATACTGAAGGTATTTACTGCTCCAGAAAAGCCATCGGGTAAAATGAAGAAGAAATATCTGAACGATGATGAATTAAGGGCTGCTCAGGTGTATGTATTACTCAACTGCGACGATGATGAAGTAGAGAAGCTAGAGGGGTAAGTAATTAATACGTCTACATTATTTTAATAGTATTGATTATTATACTATTACATTAATTGAACGATATTGTTTTCAGCATATTTAATGATGATGTGAGGTCAGGTAGGTCACACATAACAGAAGAAGAACTGGAACAAGAAATGAGGCATTATTTTCCATCATGGTTGAGTGCATATATAAGACTTGAGAACTCTGTAATTTACCTTTCTGTATATGCACTTGAGAATGAGCTTAACTTCTTTTTTCGTGGTATTTAGGTCGATCGTCCATACGCAAGACTTGATAATGAGTCTATTAGAACGCTAGCCAAAGGACCAATTTATGCTGCAAAAATATGGCCAAGCTACTGTGTGAATGGGTTTAGGTTCAAGTCAACAACTTGCCCGATCAGAGACAACTTTGTGGATCTCGATTCCACCAAAAACAGCTGTTTGTGTATCAGATCTTCGAACTACAAAGATGTTGATGCGGGCAACGATTTCTATGGCATCCTACGGGAGATTGTGGAGCTGACATATAGTTATGGAATAAAGCCTGCTAAGATTGTGTTAATCAGGTGTGATTGGTTCGATCCGATTGAAGGTCAAGGTTGGAAAGTAGACAAGTACGGTCTTGTGGATATAAACTATCGGCGCCGATATCAAGCCTATGAACCATTTGTCCTATCAAGTCAGGCTCAGCTCGTATACTTCACAAGTTATCCTAAACGGGGAACAACAAGGTCGGACTGGTAGGCAGTATGCAAGACCAAAGCTAGAAATACCTTTGAGGTTGACGATATAGCTTATCAAGAGGATGAACTACCTATTGTAACAAATATTATAGAAGTGGACACGACGAAAGTTTCTTATTACACATCTAATTGTGTAGAAGAAGTAGAATTATCTGAAGAGGAAGATGCAGATGAAAGTAAAGATGTAGAGGAGAAAGAAGAAGAAAAAGAAGATGATGAGCTAAACGAACAAGATGAATTTTCAGAAGAGGATTAAATTTGTACGTTTATTTTATCATCATATTTGACACATTAGTGACACTTTTGTGACTATGATATTTTTCAAAAATCTGTGATGTCTATCATATAAATATGTATATTTGTTTTATTGTCATATGTTATTATCAGGTATGACTAGACCCGGACGACGTGGAGGATATTATGTTAGGCAGTCCCGTGTGTGTCAGGTGGGGGATACAGGTTCCGTACCCTCATCCTCATCTCCGAGTATGCCAGTGTACCATTCTGTTCTCGGTCTATTACCGAGACAGGGCAGTTCCAACAGGTTGGCGACTCCTCCCTCGTCGTCCAGCATTCCTTCCGTGTCCAGCATTCCTCCCGCGTCCAGCATTCCTTCCGCGTCCAGCCTTTCTCCTGCCGACGGCTCCATGGGGAGAGTCGACGTCGAGCATATGGAAGACGGCGATCAGACTGATCCTGGTCAGACAGGAGGTGAGAGCGATCCTCCATGCGCTCTCCCGGACGAGACGCATATGGAGATTTGGACGGACGGGCCTACGAAGTAAGTTAATTAGTTAATATATATTTCTCAAATGATTATATGTACATATATATTCATGAAATTTATTATTATATAGATATCGGCCTCCTGCAGTACAGAGACAACTGGGATTATTTCTGAGGCAGAACTATGGTGGGTCGTGGATTAACTACTCAGATGCACCTGCAGATAGGAAGACCTTTTGGTTGGCCCACTTCAAGGTAAAAAATTTATTTATTTTTAAATTTTAATAATCATTTATGTATATTATACAACTCTTTCTATTTTACTTCTTGTAGAGGACCTATTTCTATCCACCACACCGGGCGGCGAAGATCGAGGCCCAATTTTCTGTCGTCGCAGGCAAGCTCATCCGTGATGCGATCCACGACCAGAAGTCTCGTAATCGCTCCGAAAATTCGATCCATGGTTGGATCATGCCAGAGCAGTGGACTGCGATGAAGGCTAGATTCGGCGAGGCCAGGTACCAAGAGCGGTCTGACAAGGCCAAGGTGGCTCGATCGAGCGCCAGTAAGTGATGTGGTGGCTCCATTCCTCTGACGGAGCATTTTTGTCGTCTGGTACGTTTCCTATGACGGACATCATTTTATATATAGTTGGATAGAATGCTTAATACAAATAATAGATAATATATTTTAACATATAAAAAAGGGTGAGGACCCCAACATGGTGACCGTCTTTCTGGTCACCCATCGGAGGGCTGGAGAGTTTATTGACGAGAGGGCGACGCAGGCATATGTACGTTCTATTCTTTATATTAATTTACTATAATTTAGAAAACAGGAAAATAGATATCAATATAGACTTTAGCAAACGCTTAGACGTTAGCAAACATTGTTCTAGGCCGAATTTCTTCGGCTACAAGAGGAGGCGGCTGCTGCTGCTAGTGCGCCAGCAGAGGAAGGGGCTGGTACTTCCTTCCAGCCGCCTACACCTCCGTCGCCGGACGACCTCTGGATGACCATCGTTGGTGGTCTTCAGAAGGGTACGTACTACGGTACGGGATCCTACAGCGCCTATTTGGTTTCAGATTCATCCCGGGCCCCCTCTGTCAGTGCGCAGTCTCCAGCTTCGCAGGCGTCATCACGAGCTCAAGATATTGGTTGTCAGATCGACGAGCTGTGTCGTGAGTTGCAGCAGCAGATTTCTGATCACCATACCGCAGAGGGACGATCCGATGATAACCGGACAATTTAATACGGTCGAGCGCAGTATACAGGAGCTGATGAGTCTGCAGCAGGCTACAGCTGCCAGCTTGCAAACGCTCACCGAGTCTACGGAGCGCACAGAGCATAAACAGGTCAAGCTGGAGGGATCGCAAAGGACCATGTCTGCCTCACTCACTCAGATACATACTTCGATTGAGGAGAGTTCTCAGAGGATAGTGAGTACCCTTGCTGCGCATGCTGAGCGACTGCGAAAGCTGGAGCAGATACGTCCTCCCGGTCCATCGATGACGCCGACTCCAGACGTTGTACTGCCTCCTACTGCCCCTATGGTGCAGCTCACACAGGAGTAGTATGAGTTCATGCTATCTCAGATGCGCAGCATGGGTCCTCAGTGATTTTATTGATTTTTTTATGAGTTGTATGTATTGGCCCTATGGGCAAATTGTTTATTGGTACACTTTTGTTTATACACTTGGTGGGAGACTTTTTATCATCTCCTATTTTTATTTGACTCTATTGGATGTTTGTGATGATGTGTGTCTGTGAAGTGCAGAATGGAGGATTTGAATATATTTATGTTTGTGATGATGTTTGTGATGATATAAAGTGCACTGTAAAGTGTAAAGTGTAAAGTGCAGTGTGCAGTGTGCAGTGTGCAGGATTTGAATACATTTTTATCATCTTCTATTTCCAGATTAGTGTTTAAACTGTATATAAAGTGCAGTGTGCAGGATTTGAAAACAGCATTATATTTTTTTTAATTTTCCAGCATATTAGCGACGGTTTGCGACGTTTTGCGACGCGGAAGTACGTCACAAATATGTATCGATACGTCGCTAACTGCGACGGCCCGTCGCTCAACGTGCTGACGTGGAAAACCTTGCCATGTCACTACATGCGATGAATAGACGTCGCTAGATACGTCGCTAAGTTGGCGACGTACTGTAAATGTCGTCGAACGTCGCTAAGTTTGCGACGTTTTAGCGTCGTAGACAATTCGTCACAACAACGACGATTGGCGACGAACTTTTGTTCTGCGACTAGCATTTCGACGACCTTTTTTTTGTCGCTAATTACGTCGCTAAATATATGTAGCGACGTATTTTTACTTATTACCGACGTTTTTGGACGTCGCTAATTCAGCCTATTCTGGTAGTGCCAATTTTTTTCACAGAACCTTTTCGTGCATCAATTTTCGTGTATCGTCGGTATGCCGATTTTCTTCATAGAACCTTTTCTGTGTATCAAATAAGGCATACCATCGGTATGAACTGATATACCATCGGTATTCCGATTTTCTTGACAGAACCTTTTCTGTGCAACAATTTTGGCGTACCGTCGGTATGAACCGGTGTACCGTCTGTATTTCGATTTTCTTGAAAGAACATTTTCTGTGCATAAAATCGGTATACCGTCGGTATTCCGTTGATGTAAGAAAAACGATTTTTGTAAAATATTTTGTAAGGGCTTTTGGTTTGTCATCCACTTTAAGTGTTTCACAGTTTGTCCTAGACCTTGTACAGACTCTAGGAGCTTGAATCTTTGAGTGTGAGCTTTAAGTATGCTGATAGCTTCTCTTCAGTCTTTATGTCAATCTATAAGTCTTCCGTGCGGCTTTATGTAATGACTTGGATTTCATCAATCTTTAGTAGTGGTCTTTGGAGACTTAGCGATGTATCTGTTTTCCGAAAAAGGATAGAGAAACCAAAACATGAAGATGCAGTTAATGTTATCAAAATTAATGTGCCAACATATGAGAAAGCATCTTAAGTTATAAATTATAAGGTCTCATGAACATGTAATTATATATCTCATCTACAACAATAAACATATATCAACAAGTCCAAATAATAAAGGATAATATAAAAGTGAAAGATTCAAGTCATCAAGAATTTTAGTCACGTCCGATGGAGATAAATCCACTACCAGTAGACAAAAATAAAAATAAAGACATAAATAAAATAACTAAGTCCAAGCTATGCTAAGCTAAGCATCAATAACGCCATCAACCGCTGTGGTACCGTGCTCTGGTGCTGGCTCGTAGACTTGTTCATTTGCTCTAAACCTCGTCTAAACCTGGAGAGATCACCATGTCCTCAGCAAGATACATAAAAATATGCCAAATGTAACAATATTAAATATACAAGAAAAATAACAAATAGTCACGAAAGAATTAACTAAGACACCAGAAAACTAAGACAATGGTATGCCATACTACACGTGGCTAACAAGTCAATCCTATAGACTGTAGTCAAGGTAAGCACTCCCAATCTATAGTCTCAATTGTAGTCTAAGGCAAGCGACTCTCAATCGAGAATGTAGCCAATCCTAGTATCAATCTCCTAGAGGAATAAAAGGTCAAGCCGATCTTATAGGCTGTAACCAAGGTAAGCACTTCCACTCTATAGAATATCTCAAGTCAAGTCATACTCAAGTCAGGTCATATCACGTCAAGTCGAGTCAAAGGAATAGTAGCGTAGGACTAGGCAACTCCTTCATGAGACACATATGAACACGCAAACCAATATAACTGGTAATAAAATATAATAGAAATTATGCACGTGCTTGTAAAACTAGAAACAGGGTAAAGCAATATGAATATAACAATATGAGGAAAAGAACAATAGAAAAGTAGAGAACATGCATATAAGATATACTATACAAGTTGGCAAGGTATACTTGTTTGTTATTTGTCCAAGACTGTTTATAATGGAGGCCAAAGTTCATATCTCAATTTCACGGCTGACCTAAAGTAAAATTATTCATAAATTATTATCACATAATTCATTTGCGTTTATATATTTATCAATATTTAACTATGATCTATCTTTGTATAATATATTAACTTGGCATAATTAACTAAATAATTATGCATGACTGTAGTATTTTATGCTATAGGGTCCTTTATGAAAATACCCCTACATACTTGCTTATTTTAGTATGGAGGTATAAGTGCAACATGACAAAGGTATCAACCAAATTTCTTCAACAGATAATAGTTGAGGGGACCTATTAGTGGATATTGAAATTAAGAGTTTGGTTGTTAATAAAAATATTGGAAGGGTAAAGTACCAAGTACTATAGGTTTATTTGCTGGAGCAAGAAAGAAGAAAAGACAATGAATGATTCCTTCTTCCTATTCTTATTTAAATGGTGACCACTATACATAAATAGTGTGCCTAGGTGAGCAGTGCCCGGTTTTGATATGTGAACGATGTCCTCTCTCTTCTCTAATCCTTGCAATTTGCTCAAGTGGGCCAACTTCCTATGGACTACTCTTCACTATACCCTCCGTTAACATACTACTAATCCGTGGCTGATAATATATTACTAAGCTCCCTTTAGTAGCTAAGGCTTCACCTTTGATACGAAAACAATTTCCCCTACTCTTACTATGTACACCTATGTTCTTCTTTCTATCATAGTTATTGAAGAGTCAAAGATGACAAGTTACCTATGACTAATCCGTGGAGGAATATTGTCACAACCCGCTCCCGTTTTTCGGGATACGAGTACGTAGCCAAGTCCAACCTACACCGCAGCATCGGCGGTAGTACGTTTTCTAGGTCTCAATGTTAATCTCAAATACAAGAAAATTATATCTAATTACTCATTCACAATAACTATTTTAATTACAAAACCAATAATACAAGAAAATAATCTTTGGGAACAAATCTGCTAAACATTAAATACAAGAACTTTCTACTCTAACTAGAATCTATGTTTGGCCTCCAAGATATCTCTAACTCCATCCGAAAAAATCCAAAGCAAGACAGTGGTCATCAAGAGTCTGTCAACTGAAAAAAAATATGCAGTCAGGATTGGAACAAGTTCACCTTAACACTACACTACACAATATAATATACATGCATGAAGAAAACAATAATAAGGAAAACGAACTATATGCATGACAGGATATGATAAAAAAGATAGTACAGTCATAACATAAGGGCAACATGACAGTCGATTCGATGGAAAGAAAATGAATGAACAATATAGCCATAATAGATCACATGTACTGTGTATTTTAGAATACCAATGTTCAACATGTGGTTGGGTTAGGAATCGGACAGTCAACACGTGAGGTATGTTGACTGAACAAACATTATAAGATGGTCCCCTGACCGAATAAACTATGGGCTACACTGGGGTACCACATGTCTACTAGTCGTATTCTTCCACCCGACTAACTTACAAGTACATGTCCAACACGATAAACATTAACAATAAATAACCAATAAACACGATAAACTATGAGTAAGGCACGAACATGTACATATACTCTAACGACTCTAACTCTCGCGCACAAGCAGTAATCATGATCAATCAAGAATAGTGAAAACATGAAATATAAAGATGTAACAGTGAAAAGACGATATAAAGATACATGCAGTATAAAATAAAGGTAATATAATGTCATAGTGAAACTTGTCTTGAGTTAAGTTGCAGTTGATGTACGATATGATCGTGTTGGCACAGAATAGTTTCAGGTGTCAAAAGTATGCAAGATGATCTCAATTGATGGGACGGACCATGCCATTGGGTCCGGGACAGTCCGATTAGCCTAGGATCGATAGGAAGTAGTCAGAATCATAAGAAATAGGAACGTATAAATAGTCACTATCAAGATTCGATATTCGAGGAGAATTCGTATAAAAATATATAAAACTATTTTTAGAAAATAGTTTTGATAATCAAAAATTATTAGTCAAATATACTATAGAAAAGTCGTATTTAAGTTAAAACTATAATATAACTAGATAAAAATATATTATAATAATACTTTAAGGTCAAAAAACTATAATTAAAATACCAAAAAAATAATATAATAATATTTTAAGATTCGAAATCCAAGTTAAAATTACATATATGGCCTAAACTCAATATTATCTTTTGTCAAAATAATTTTGGAAATTATTATAGAAATATTTTTTATGGAATGATAACTATAATAAATAACAAGGCAATTGTCGATAAACATAATATATCAGTATTAATATAGTCAAATAATAATAATAATAATAATAATAATAATAATAACATATTACTCCTTCCCTTTATTGTTTTCTGTGAAAATAATTATACAAACCTTGAATACCCTACTATTCTTTGAACAAAGAATGTTCTTTGGAACAGAGAGAAAAAGAAATTGATAGAGAGAAAGAAAGAAAGAAGGAGAATGAGAGTGAGACAGTTGAAGAGAGCGTGAGAACAGAGAGCTCGAGAGGGAGAGATGGGAAGAAAGAGGAAGGGGAGAGCCTCACCTCGTGGCGGCGGTGGCAGAGCCGTGGAGCGGCACGACACGGTGAGGTGGACAGCTCGATGACGGTCTGGCGCATGGAAGGAGGTGGCTCTCTTCTCCTCGCGACAGCAGGCGAACGAAAGCGGCATGGTGTTCGACAACCACTTCTGTCTTTGCTAGGTCGGGCGTGGGGATTGAGATGCAGGCAAGGGTTTGGTGGCACGGCCAGGCGGAGAAGCTGGCGAGGGCCAGATCCAAGGGCGGGAGGGAGCGCATGGTGGCAGTGACGCCGATCGAGGAGGGGTTGGTTCTGGTGGGCGCGGCTAGGTGAATACAGGGATGACGGCAAGGTAAATGCCGAGTTCGAGTCAAAGTTGCGGCAGGCGATGGGTCGATTAGGGCTCGGAAACGAGCGGCGGAGGTGAGGGTCAATTTCATGGTGGTGGTACTGGTCGGCCATGTGGTGGTCTGTGGCGGTTCTAGTGGGCCAGTGGCCGAGGAGATGGTCTGGTCGTTGTTGGGACTGGCGCAGGGGTTCGAGGCGTGGTTGCGCGCCGAATCCGGGTGATTTAGGGTTTCAGCGAGGGACGGAAGCGGTGACATGAAAGAAGGCGGAGGAGCATCTGCTGTTGTGGCGGACAGGGACGCGGCGTGGTTGTCGGCCAAGGAGTTGGCCGGACAGAATTAGGGTTAGGGTTAGGGTTAGGATTTTAGGGAATTGGAGATTTTATGGAGATTTAAAATTAGGGTTGTGTCGGGAATTGGTGTCTTGCGTGACACAGGATTGGGTGGACGTGTTCGGTGTGTCGGACACGGAGGAAATCATGTAATTGTAATAATAATAAAATAGTGGACAGGAAAAATAAGGACACGAACATAATGCACAGGCACGATGATGGTTGTTGATGGTTGGCAATGGTTGGAAATTGTGGTTGTGGAGAAAAATAAAGGGAAACCACCTCTATATATAGGAGTGGGGATTCCCTAATTAGGGAAGGATTAGAATTTTCATGTATAAATCCTTCCATAGAATTAAAACAAAAAGATTGATCAAATCTTTATACATAAATAATGTCTAATATTTAATATCTATTATTTGAAATAAACAATTTTATAAATTAAAACCTTTTAAAAATAAATGATAATAATAAATCAAATAATTCTAAAATATATTTTTTGTAAATGGAAAATCTCTTTTGAACATAAATTTAGTAAATCTTTTCCTTCCAAAATATCTAGAATAGAATTTAAAAATAAAATTTATTTTCTAAAAAAATATTTAAAATAAAAAATAAAATAAATTCGGGAAGTGGGCTTACAAGTATTCCTTCTCTGTTGCTCGTCTGTCGGCGAGAAGGATCGCGTGCGCAGCCTGATACGTCTCGGGGAAACGCTCGACAAGTCAATCGAGCTTCTCTCGCCTAACAGGGCTTGTGGCTCCGCGACTACGTGCAAGGCTTGGCACGAGGAATACCATACAGTTGCTAGTGCGATAGATCCTAGTAGTGGCACGGGGTTGTGTGATGCGTCCTGGAGTGGTGCAGCATCACCGACTATTAGGGTGGCACTAGGCTGCCCGGAGGGTGGTTAGAGTCGATGCATGGGTTGGCGTGGAAAGATGTTCGGAGATGTTAACATGGTCGTGCCGATGCGGAAAATTCGCGAGAGGTTTGCTACATCGAGGAAGATGATAAAGAAGATAGAGGGGAAAGTTTGCTAGCGACTGCCAAGGAGTATCAAGAAACTTAGGGTTTAGGTATTGTAAGGCTCATATATATATATATATATATATATATATATATATATATATATATATATATATATATATATATACATATATATATATATATATATATATATATATATATATATATATAAACAAAATATATATATATATATATATATATATATATATATATATATATATATATATATATATATATATATATATATGGGGGGGTCGGCCACTATTACAACTTTAGGGTTTCGGCCAGGGTGTTTTGAACTGCTGGTAGGGTCAGCTTACCTTATTGGGTAGGCGGGTTAGGGTTATGTTTAATGGGCTTTAATTGGGATGTCTAAGTAGTTAGGTTATCTTATGGAAGGTTATATATACATAATATATATAACTATTTTAAATACACACATATACATTTATACACAAGCAAATCCTAATAAAATATATACTAACCAATTATGTACATGGGTGTACCATACATGCACTACAAGCCTAATTGGGTTTGACTCGGGTCAAGTTAAACTACAACCTATATACATACATATTCCCTATAAATAAAACCTATCTAAATGAAAAATATATTAATTTAATAATATATATATATATATATATACATAAAATATATCCACATGAACTTATATGGACGTATTACATGTCCACATGGGTTTATGTTTGGTCCGGGTCAAGTTTGGCTAGTTCAGCACAATCTGGTCCCCTAAAAGTCAAAGTTTTAATTAATTAAGCCGTTTACAGGGGTAAGCCATGACTTGACTTATTTTTCTCGATGTGACCAAGCTTTGGCTAGGCCTTCCCTACCATGGCTAATATACCTGTCAAAGCACACGATTACACTAGCAATGTCATAATTCATAGTTGACATAGACCTCAAAACTTAACCATGACTAAGGCCATGTTCATTAATAAATATTTGTTTAAAAATATCTATAAAAATCCAAAAATCATTATTTAGGTCAAATAATTAATAAAAATAAATTTTAAATTTTTTTGGGGTTTACAAGATCAGTCCCAAGTGGCCTTGATCTCTCTCAAGCCATGTGGGCAATGAGCTTTCCATAAAAGCCACTATAACAAAAGAGCGTTTATCGTGCAACTCGGTGGTGACCATTCAACATCTTGAAGTTATGAAGCAGCCAAGAAGAATCCATCACCGTCAAAAAGAAACCCTTTGCCTTGGATTCATATCGTCAACATAATAAAGTGGTTGCTCGCTGACCAAACTTTTATCTCCATATTTTCTTGAAACTTTGTAAATATTGTGGCAGTTACTTGTAAAGCTTTCATTGTAAAGTTGTAATTCTTGTACATCAATACACTTTTTTTTATCAACTTTCAATGTAAGACAAATGACGACTCTATTGGGGACTTCTTTCTCCACGAACGAGAAGATTGTGGCGCTATATGACGCCAAGGCTCTCGGGACGACTGTAGAAGTATTGGTCATTGAGTTCAATGTAGTGCCCTATTTCTGATAGGCGACAGACTATGTAGTATGCTTGCAACGAGTCAGATCGGTCGAGAATTTAGATGGCTATCTGACTCGATCGCTGAGCTTGGCTTACGATAACACTTTATGGCATCGAATAAATCGATTTGGATGAATACTACGAGAATCGATCGAACTAATGGAACGACTTTTGTTAGAATATGTCCTAGATGCAGCAGGATGCATCTCGGTGAGTGAGCTCTATATGTCACGATCCGCTACCCAAATTGTTGGGCCGGGCCGAGCCATGTCCAGCCTACGCTTGGTTAAAGCATAGTAAGCTGTTCTAAGAATAGACAATAAAGGAACTAAGCTGCTAACAGTTCTAATATCACATTTAAAAGGTTCATCACAACACAACATCTATAAGCGAAAGTAAAGTAAGTACAGACTTAATAATACACTTCTAAAGTATCAAACTGGAGACAAAGTCCAGTGACTACAAGATATAGTCTAAACAGTTCAATAACTAAGCTAAAAAGAATCTAAGCGAGACTACCAAGCGAGGTTCCCTGCGAGGACTTCCTCGGGAGCAAAAGCCTGGTCCTCTGTAGCGGGTCCAAAGAAAAGATCATATAGCAAATCTTCCTCCGAAAGTATGCCTACAACGTTATCCTGTCAGGACGGGAGCAAGTACTTGTACTACAAACATATAATACTGATCATGTAATGGAAAGAGATCAAATAATATAATCATGGCATATCTTGATTTATCCAGTTTTAGATACATTTCATCATGGCAATATATATTTGTTTTAAAGTTTAAAACTGTAGCATGTACGTGATCGGTCAATAGGTATTAGGATGTACTGTGGTACATATCAATTTTCTGAAGTATACATATGTACACTTAACGGCATCGGTGTATATACATATACAAACGCGGGATCAGACATACGACAAAGTTGCATATAGAATGTAACAGTGCACGGTAAATACATACGGAGAAGGGGGCATGATTACGTACTCTACTAAAAGTTTCCCCATAACCCATTTTATAACATGTGAGTGATACTAAGAGTAGTATAAAGCATGACATGTACTGAGAACTAGTAAGAAGCATGTGAAGATATGACTTACAGTTTCCAGAAAGCAGTATTCTAACATGATTCAATCACAGTTTATTGTTATAAGCAGTAAATAAGCTTGTAGGGGTACTTGCCTCGAGGAAAGCAATAATAAGAATATAAAGATACAGATATCCGGTGTCCTGTTAAAATGATATACAAACTCAGCCTCTAAGTTATGATTAAGATTTTACACTAGTGGTGTGACACGACTCCTAACTGGACACTAGCTAAGTGGTGACCTAGCATAAAAGTCTAATGTGAGGTGACACTATATCTAAACCAACACTTAGGGTCCTTAGAAACACAAGGGTCACTTTCGAGTTTCACAAAAACCAAGCATATAAATATATACTAATAATAATAATTAATTATAATTTAAGGACGATACACAAGAAAAAATCTACAGATGTCGTCGGACGACAAAACAAATATCACCAATATGTCCAGAATGGCCAAATTAGCTAGGATAGCCTACCCATAAGTCAAATTTGGACACAGGGGCAAAATGGTAATTTCGGATCGAAATGATGTCCGTCGTTGGACACACTTTGTACCGAAAAATGTGTCAGAATAGAAGTCTACAAAACCTAGCAAATTATATGTCCACGAATCCATAATGATGATACGAACCCAACGGTATGTCCGAAATGGAATTCCGATGACCCGATCACAAAATCACACGTTGACCCGGACATTTGGAATTCGGTTTGTACGGAAATGCGTGCCAGAGCCAATGTCTTCAAAACACAGCAAATTATATGTCAACGAGTCCAGAATGATGATACGAACTCAAAGGTATATCCGGAATTGGATTCCGATGAGCCGATCTCAAAGTGATCCGTTGACTCGGACAGTGGGGTCCGCTTTGGACCGAAATGCGTGCCAGGACCCACGTCCTCCAAATCTAATAAATTTTATATGAAAACGTGCCAGAACGACGCCACGAGTCTACTGGTGGTGTCAAAAATTGAATCCGAAGTCCCGATTCAAAAATAGAATTTTACAAGTACAAAATTAAAAATTCGGACGGCCAACTTTGGCGTCGAATTCGACCAACCAAACGTGCTCACAATGAAACGAAACATAAGGGACAGGAAGAGGGTTATACCAGCTATGCACCAGAACTGGTGGCACGCCAATTGGAGCTGTGACGGCGGAGTTACGAGCTGACGAAGTCGGCTCCACAAAACTGTCCAAAAATAGTACAATTTAAAGTGTCAACTTGGTGGCCGGTTTTGATGTATCAAATGATAAAATTAACGGACGAAATTTGAGGAGAGTGAAGCGGTTTATACCGAGATTACGACGGAGCAAAGAGTTTGTCGATCCGACAGTCGGATTTCTTAAAAAATGTGTACGAAGTCGCTACGACGGAACACCATTTCTGAGTTCAAAACTCGGACGTCACGACGGGATTCCGTGCGAAATGCACGAATAGCCCGTTTCCTGCGTCGGGGACGACGGAGGCGGCAAGGGGGGGTCTCGTGCGAGGTTCGTGCACGGCCTGGGGGCTCGTCGGCGGCGGCTGCTGGCTGCTGGCCGCAGCGGCACGCGCGCGCCTGCTGCTGCAGCGCTGCATGCAGCTGCTACTGCCGCGGCTGCTGCTCGCGTTGCTCGGCTGCTGCGGCCGGCCAGGGCGGCAGCGACGCAGCCTCGGGGCACGGCGACGGCGGTGGGGGTGCTCGTGGATGGTGGAGAGAGTGAGGATGATGATGGGGATGGTGGTGGTGGTATGATGGTTAATGGTGGTAGAGATGGTGTTGATGTTGAAGAAGTGGAGGAGGAAGGAGGAGAAGACTGTGAAGAAGAAGAAGAAGAGGAGGAGAGGGTGTTGTCGGCAGAGAGGGGGGTGAGGTGTGTGTGTATGTGTAAGGAGAGAGGGAGAGAGAGAGTTATTTGAGTGTATGTGTTTATATATATTATATATGGAAAGAGAGAAAGAGATATATATTTGAAGAGAGAGAAAGTTGAGAAAGAGAGGTCGGTTGAGAGAGGGGGGGTGTGTGCTGTAAAGGAAGGTGAGGGGGGGTGTGTGAGTAATAAGAGAGAGAAAGAGAGATTTGTAAATATGTATATATATTATATATATATATATATTTTATATATATATATATATATATTATATATATATATATATATATATATATATTATATATTATATATATATATTATATATATATATATATTTTATATATATATATATATATATATATATATATATATATATTAGAAAGAGAGAGATATTTATAGAAAAATAAAGAGATATTTTAAATAGGGAAAAAGAGAGAAATTGGGTGGAGGTGTTTGGGTAGTCATGAGAGGACAACATGGAGCGTAGATTTGGGTTCGGTTAAGTCGGGTCGGGTCAAAATCGAACATGGTGCAATAGTTGAATTTAAATAGGTATTTATGATCATGGGTAAATAAGTAACATATGGGGACTCCAACAAATGGGACACAAGTATCATGTGGGTAGTAGGCTTCATGTGGGCCATGTCCATACTTTGGGTTGACATGTTGGATCGATGTCGGGTCCCGAAATTAAATTGGAAGTTAAATCAGGTTTTACGGTAGATAATTAATTGGCCTAAATTGACCCGAAAGTTGTGCGAAGCAAATGAAGCACAAAATGGAGTGTCTGAGTGGGACACGAAGGTCATGGGCGTAGGGTGTCTCGAGTAGATCATTCATGAGAAGTTGGTTCTGAGAAAACGACTGGTCTTGTGCTCCCAAATTAAAAGTCATGGCAACGTGCAAACGATGATCAAAGATAAAAATAGAAAATCAATTAATAATTATTTAATCTATCAAATGGTCTAAATTGATCCGAAGTTGCGCGATGCAAAAAGAGAACAAGGGAACGAGTTTAAGTGGGACATGATATATCAAAACGAAGATAATCTTGTCTACTACAAAACTCATAAAGAGAGTTTTCAGATATTGGCATTTCTGACGCTCCAGAAGTCAAAGTCACGAAAAGTACATTTAATGATAAAAAAATTAAATAATAATATTTATTGAAAATAATTTATTTAGAAAATTTAAAATAAACCGTAAAATTCAGGGGGCTTACATCCTACCCACCTTACAAGAATTTCATCCTCGAAATTTAAAATCATCCAATAGGTCAAACTCTAACATGTAGCTGCTCTGGCTACGATACTCAATCTGCTACCCTTGTGATCATCTCTTCTATTTCTCTTTACAATCTTTTTGGTTCAGGTTCAACAAAGGTCCTTTTATCATAAACTACATCATGTATCCTTTAGAATCTTCTATATTGATATGGAACCTTTATGTATACCCTAAAATATAGGTCATTCTCTGGGTATGTTTATAAGTCAACAATGCTTGATCATCAACCATTTTTTATACCTCAATTGTAAATACTTGATTTCCTTATCATATCCTAAGTATCCTTATTCTATCAATCCACAGGCCCTTTGCATTATTTGTCTTCAATCCTTTCCTACAGCTTCTCTTTGAAATTATACGTTCAATAATTATCCTTGGCATAGGGCCTTCTTCTTTTTAGTCAATAACTCCTTCGAATATAAATCCTCAATTTCAAACTCCCGATTTATTAATTACCAATGTACATATATCATTGCCTTGTTCTTTGTCGTTTTAACTGATATCTTTCCGATCTCATACGCAATACTATATCGCATTCTAACTTATTCTATATCGTTCCACATATCAATCTACCCTCCAATCATAAGTAAATAGGTTGTGGATAACCAATAATCACTTGGTCATAAAAGTCCTACAATGCTCAATCCTCAAATTGCTAAGCATAAGATTTTTAATCCTCAACCCGTAGTCACAACAATATAATATCTCATTATTCCATCTTAGATACCCTATCATCAAGTCATACTATCAATACAATCATTCTTAATGGTTTCCAAGTCTACTATAGTCAGTCACCCATACTTGTCCTATAAGCTTAATCTAACCAATCCCTAGGAAAAGTATTTATCACAATCACACAATACATTTATAATTATACTATAGAATCAGTTAACAAAGTTTGGCTATTTCGGTCGTCTATCAAAATAGAAGGTAACAAGGTCTAAGACTGGGTCAAGCAATCCATAACAGTATCCAAACAAGTTAAAGGGTCAAGCAAGACAGAAAAGTTCGTCGGAATATCTCCAAGAATGGTACGAGGACAACGAGATGCATAGGACGTAGTCGAGGTAAAACTCGAGAACCATATACCTCCGCGATTAGGTCACACGAAGTTATTGCCAAGTCAGTGTACATCTGGCTAGAATAACTTCTTTGTTTCGTAATACGACGGAGGGTTGCAGTGCATAGCTGCCATGCCAGATAATACAGGTTCTTAAACTTATCTTGGCTAGATTGCATGAAATATTAATCAAATACACAGGGTATGGTTCAAGTAAGATCCATGAAACATATGTAACCCTGATGCCGTCATCTGAAGTCCTGCCTTGCCAGCATTTCTCTGGCCGCAAAACTCTCGATTCCGTAATACAAGGTTAAAATCCACTTTTTCGGACCTTCCTTGGCTCAATCTATAAGGCATTTCCAACAAATACCGAGAAGGACGAAAAGAATTACCCAAGAGTTTAACAAAGAAGAGTTTAGTCAAGTCATAGGAAAGATGAAACACAAAAACAATTATGTCCAAAAAGATAACATGAAAGTAATCATATTGGAGAGTCCTAGAGAACCTGTAATCCCAGTTGTGGATGTAGATATGAAAGAGTTAATCAAGACGGAAAAGAATGATAATACAAATTTATTCTTGCTCATTCGGTAATAACGAAGCGAACCAAGTTGATATATGATCTGATAACCATACACGTCTTCCTGAAATCATGTTGCCAGAATTTTTGCCACACCAGTAAGCTTAGATGCAATAAACGATAGAGTCAAAACTAAGATATACATCCTATAATCATGTTATCTAGAATCCTCGCTACGCCAACCGGTATGGCTGCGAAAAAATCTAAATTCCATAACTAAGATAAGTATACCCAAAATCAGGCCCTATGTTTTTGTCATACCAGCTAATATTGTAGTGCCCCATCCCACTCAGGCAATAGGAGTAATCGAAACACCGACGGCATTCGGACTTAGCCTTGCAACGGCTTGCTCGGAGACATCGCTCGGTCAACGCGACCGCTCGCTCAGGTGGGGTAGTTTTAGTGAACTTGTCTCATCTTAGCCTTCACTTAATAAATCGTATGTTTTCAACTTGCACAATAGGCTTGATAATAAAAGAGACGAATCCACATAGCTAAGGAAATAATCCCGACGTGTCGAATCGAGTTTAGAACATGGAAAACATCCCACGGTCGGATTAGAGTTGGTGCACGGTGTCCTTTGAAAATGACACTCGGTCCTTCGTCCCGTGGCTTGGGAGAAGGAAAAGTTGGTCTTCATCACAAGCTAAGAGTTAGCATAAGTCATAGGCGTCGCCCGCGTAAATACTCGATAAAGCATGCACGTTTGTTCGTAGCAAGGCAAGGCGTAGCCTTGGTCGTCCCACGAGCTAAGTTGTATCGCATGGCTTATGGCATGAGTTTAGGTACCCAAAGACCTTGGTTGTTCAAGTTGAGTGCACGCTTGGTCCCACGGTTCTACGGTTGCATATAGCCATTTGTTCTCCCGGTTTTAAGGCGTGTCACTTAGAGTATGAGGCAGTCCCTCGGTTGGGAGTCTTACGTTCCTATGTACGTTAAGAAGTATGAGGCGGTCCCACGGTTGGGAGTCTCACATTCCTATGCACGTTAAGAAGTATGAGGCGGTCCCTCGGTTAGGAGTCTCACGTTCCTATGTACGTTAAGAAGTATGAGGCGGTCCCTCGGTTGGGAGTCTCACGTTCCTATGCACGTTAAGAGGTATAAAGCGGTCCCTCGATTGGGAGTCTCACGGTTCCGAGGCACGTTATGCCAAGTGTGGTTCAGAGCACGAGTTGCTAAGTATAGTTCCAGTCGTACCAACAAATTAGGCCATGCATTTACGTGAGTCTAGATGTCTCGTAGGTGCGTGGTCGTTGGACAACTTGTCGACAAGGATTTCTGCCTAGACTGGTTATACGCCGGGGCACCGGGCCCAGTCGTCCTAGAAGGTAGACGTTATAGCAGCGCATGTATTGCGTGGGTAGTCGGGGGCTTTCAACGGGGCTCGCTACCTGCGCTGAAGGATCCGCCGCCTACCCGAGCTATGTCCGCGATGGCTTGTCATGCCAGTGGCCTTTCATATAGATAATTGGCATGATAAGCGGCGAATCCGCATGCACGGTGTCGGTCGTAACATAGGATGTGTAAGCACGGTATGTGATGAGTTGTGGAATGCATGCACGGTATGCACATAAGGTATTATGAAGTCCTAAGATTTAGCTATGCGTAAAGACACGTGCTTCGGCACAAGATATAGCATCGTTCTTGAGTTCTCAACACCGGTTCCACAAGTTGGGTTAGACATTGCGAGTTAAGTCGAAAAGGGTCGTAGGGCAAGTTCGATTAAGTTATGTTGAGTTGCAGGGCATGACCTCAAAATGTGAGGCACGGCCGTGTTGTCACAACATAAGTATAGGCAAGACCTAGCGAGGAGGCACTGCCTCAGAGATAAGCACGAATCGAGTTCACCGTACGACCAAGTCGTTATGTCCCAGAGTGTGGCAAGAAATACAAGTATGAGTCGATGCGTTGACATTACAAGCACGAGAACGGTCTAGAGGTAAGGGTAAGAAAGTTATCGGTGTAATAGCACGGTGACGGTCTAACGGCACTAAATAGGCCGAGAGTCTATGTCCTAAAACTGATCCTAAGGCAAGAGTAGAAAGACAATCGTAAAGGATTTATGTTGCACAAAGTAAAATGAACGTGTTGGTTTTGTATGGGTGGGCAAAGAGCTCACTCCACCAGTACATTTGAGTACTGACACCCACATAGTTTTCATGTGCAGGCACAGGTAGAAGCTCGTGGTGCGGGGCTCGCTTGGATGCATCGAGGCATAGAGTTTCTTGGTGATTCGAAGCGTGCGGCTGCGTGGAATCAAGACTTATACGGGATATAATGTATAGACGTCTTCTTTTGAAGCATCTGCTGGATCGATAAATATGTATCGAAAGATGAGAGAGAGCTGAGTGATTGTAATGTGAGATGAGTGGATTTGAGTGATTGTAATCTTGGCCTTGCGCCCCCATTGTAACTTTTATTTCAATATCAATAAAGAGCTTCTTTTGAATGACTTGTGTTTTGTTCTAAATTTCTGCTGCATATTCAATGTCTCTGCTTGGGACTTCTGTGCAATGACCCCGTTACAGCCGTTGTAATCGGCCGTTATGGAACCCGTCTTGTACGAGCACAATCTAGGCTCGTACGGCATCACGCCTTAGCGAGGACGATCACTCCTACGGGAGCGGGGCGTGACATAATGGTATCAGAGCACGGCTTTACATCCTTGGACTATCGATTGAATTTTTTAACTCCATTGTTTTCACAAACTCTGAAGTGTTGCTTCCGCAAGTTGATATCGTTGGTACGCTCTCTCTCAATTGTACCACAGGATGTCCATACAATAAGTCTAATATTTTCAAAAGCTCATACATGTGTTCAATCGAACGCATCGATAGGTGATGGCCTTTGGGCCGAACGGTGCCGACCTTGAGTTGATAGAAAACACGTGCTAAAGTTAGCAAGTCGCGTGCATGCCTAAATAGTCCTACGTCGACGTTAGCAAATGAGCATATAAAACTCGGAGTATAGTCCGTATGGGATGGCTATGCACACAGCCTTTTGGCTAAGTTGTACCGAATATCGCGCACGTAGACCTTCTGGTGCGAACGAGTTGCGAGCGAGATTGACTATCGCTCGGACGAGAATAAGTGAGACATAAAACGTATGTTGATAGAGACGCTACTTGACCAACACTAAAGCGAACATGAGAAATGGTTCATAGACCTTGAGGAACGGGCGAATGCGCAATTGAACATATCGATTTTGAATCGTATGACCTTTTTGAGGATTTGCATAATGACTTGACCCTGAATGGTGTATGGACGTTATAAAAATTGTCCGAACAAAACTAAAAGATTTATGGATAGTACGAGTATGTCGACAAGCGATGATATCGCAAAGCCTTAGAAAGAGTAGTGCTTAGTTGGTCATGATTCGAGAGTCGCAAACGAGATATCGTCCGAACGAATTATGAATGGTAATGCAAGTTACGAAATGGTTGAATGGAGATTCTAAACGATAGAAATAAATGGATGACTTGATCGAAGAAATCGATACGGATCGTATACGAGAAGTTAGCACGATTGGATGACAGCATGTACGAAAGGTTTGATTTTGAAGTTACGCGAATGACTCTAAGGATTGGATTGAATGTTGTTCGGTGATTTGAGTTAGCAGGGAATGATACGAATTGAGAAAATATGTGGGTCGAAGACTCAAGATAGACGGATGAACAATACGTGAATTTAAGTTTGAGGAATTTGATGTTGTGAATGATTCGAGGGATAGTGATCGAACTTGAATTTGAATGTCGAGGAGATTATCCGGTCGGACGCTAGCATCATTTGTACGACTCAAAATTTGTTACAAAAGAAGATCGTCAGGTTACGCATATCATCGATGGTATTGAGGCGTATCAAAGATCGATATGCGATAACTCGAAGGTACTCTGACATGGTGAATGACGATCGTACAAGTGTTATCGTTCTGATGGGTACAATACTTAGGATCTTGATTGAGACGAATGTTGGATAAAAGTAATCGTGTCTTGATGGTTACGTGGATAACCACAGCGTCGACGATCTTATCTTGCACGAGCGCAACTCTAGCCTCGCATATGCGTTGTATCAGATTTGGGGCGATCGTTCCGTGTGAGCGCGGACATATAATTCATGTCGCGGGAATGATCGAACTCGAAAAATCAGGATGCGGCAACTTTGATTGTTTCGACTTGTTGGTATGATGCGAAGGAGAACTCGAGGATGTTAGGACTTGTGATTGATGATTGAATGAAACTTGAGGATTGAGTAGGTCCAATCCGTGCATCGAGAATGAACTAGTCTAGACACAAAATAAGAGTTACGTTCCGATGAGGATGATTATCCCATGAGAGCAATGCATGGTGATTCATGAACCACCGTGGATGATCGAACTCGCGTGAGATCGGGGCGCAATATATTGTTAAGTCGGACGACCTTGTGATCGATTACATGAATTGGGATGAATGACTTAGGGAATATGAGATGTGAATTATGGTTTAGCGATAAAGTGTGTCGTAGCGTGCTTGACTTGGAACGATTGATAGGCGGATTATGTCGAACGTGTTCAAAGAGATAGACTATATAAAATGGCTTGATGAACGAGCGATATGTTATTATCGAGGAAATTGGTTGAAATATGAGTTATCATAGGATGGATTTACTGAACGACTCGAACCCCGTGCGATGAATGTTGGGATGTGTGTAGGAAATCGATGCTCGATGTTTAGAAATCGGAGTGATGCAAGCTTGGGTAGAAAACTCCGTACTATCAACTTGGTTTGACCTTAGGAGGGGGTCAATATTGATATCGTTGTTTGGAAACTATGATTCTAATACTAACGGATAGACGTAGCCTAGCGGTTAGGCAGACGTTCCGGTGCGAAACGAAACGATAGGAATTGTTGAGGCACCACTCATGAGGCTCGATTGACATGCACGTATATCAGGGACGCCCGAATATGTGCACGATCTGACTCGAGTGGTGGTGGCGGATTCTCTATCACGAGGCTTGGCTGAAATGTATGTATTTTGGGGACGCCTAGAATATGTGCACGATCCAACTAAGTGATACGTTGAATCAAGTGAGACTTAAAGAACGGGAAAGTGTCGAGAATTTTGAGATCGTGAGTTTCGAAGAAATGTTGATGGTAATGCGATCATTGAATTGAGACGAGTTCGAATGTTGGTTGATCGGTTGGTGTGCCTTACGACTAAGTTAGCGATAAGCGCGAACGTGGCTCGGATTGAGGGCACGCATAGGAGTAGGGTGTGTGAGAAACATAGGATGTTGGATCAAGTTATAAGCCGATAAGTGTACTCAGTAAGTTTCGAGGATGAAACTTTTTCTGAGTAGTGTATGATGTAGTGCCCCATCCTGCTTAGGCAATCGGAGGAATCGAAACGCCGACGGCGTTCGGACTTAGCCTTGCAACGGCTTGCTCGGAGACATCGCTCGGTCAACGCGACCGCTCGCTCAGGTGGGGTAGTTTCAGTGAACTTGCCTCATCTTAGCCTTCACTTAATAAATCGTTTATTTTCAACTTACACAATAGGCTTGATAATAAAAGAGACGAATCCACATAGCTAAGTGAATAATCCTGACGTGTCGAATCGAGTTTAGAACATGGAAAACGTCCCACGGTCGGATTAGAGTTGGTGCACGGTGTGCTTTGAACATGACACTCGGTCCTTCGTCCCGTGGCTTGGAAGAAGGAAAAGTTGGTCTTCGTTACAAGCTAAGAGTTAGCCTAAGTCATAGGCGTCGTCCGCGTAAATACTCGATAAAATATGCACGTTTCCTCGTAGCAAGGCTCAGCGTAGCCTTGGTCGTCCCACGAGCTAAGTTGTATCGCACGGCTTATGGCATGAGTTTAGGTACCCAAAGACCTTGGTTGTTCAAGTTGAGCGCATGCTCGATCCCACGGTTCTAATACTGCATATAGCCATTTGTTCCAATGGTTTTAAGGCGCATCACTTAGAGTATGAGACGGTCCCTCGGTTGAGAGTCTTACGTTCCTATGCACGTTAAAAAGTATGAGGCGGTCCCTCGGTTGGGAGTCTCACGTTCCTATGCACGTTAAGAGGTATGAGGCGGTCCCTCGATTGGGAGTCTCACGTTCCTATGCACGTTAAGAAGTATGAGGCGGTCCCTCGGTTGGGAGTCTCACGTTCCTATGCACGTTAAGAAGTATGAGGCGGTCCCTCGGTTGGGAGTCTCACGTTCCTATGCATGTTAAGAGGTATGAGGCGGTCCCTCGGTTGGGAGTCTCACGGTTTCGAGGCATGTTATGCCAAGTGTGGTTCAGAGCACGAGTTGCTAAGTATAGTTCCAGTCGTACCAACAATTAGGCCATGCATTTACGTGAGTCTAGATGTCTCGTAGGTGCGTGGTCTTTGGACAACTTGTCGACAAAGATTTTTGTCTAGACTGGTTATACGCCGGGGCACCGGGCCAGTCGTCCTAGGAGGTAGACATTATAGCAGCGCACGTATTGTGTGGGTAGTCGGGGGCTTTCAACGGGGCTCGCTACCTGCGCTGAAGGACCCGCCGCCTACCCGAGCTATGTCCGCGATGGCTTGTCATGCCAGTGGCCTTCCATATAGATAATTGGCGTGCTAAGCGGCGAATCTGCATGCACGGTGTCGGTCGTAACAAAGGATGTGTAAGCACGGTATGTGATGAGTTGTGGAATGCGTGCACGGTATTCACATAAGGTATTATGAAGTCCTAAGATTTGGCTATGCGTGAAGACACGTGCTTTGGCACGAGATATAGCTTTGTGCTTGAGTTCTCAATACCGGTTCCACAAGTTGGGTTAGACATTGTGAGTTAAGTCGAGAAAGGCCGTAGGACAAGTTCGGTTAAGTTATGTTGAGTTGCATGACACGACCTCGAAATGTGAGGCACGGCCGCGTTGTCACAACACAAGTATAGGCAAGACTTAGCGAGGAGGCACTGCCTCAGAGATAAGCACGAATCGAGTTCACCGCACGACCAAGTCGTTATGTCCCAGAGTGTGGCACAAAATACAAGTATGAGTCGGTGCGTTGACATTGCAAGCATGAGAACGGTCTAAAGGCAAGGGTAAGAAAGTTATCGGTGCGATAGCACGGTGACGGTCTAACGGCACTAAATAGGCCGAGAGTCTATGTCCTAAAACTGATCCTAAGGCAAGAGTAGAAAGACAATCGTAAATTGTTTATGTTGCACAAAGTAAAATAAACGTATTGGTTTTGTATGGGTGGGCGAGGAGCTCACTCCACCAGTACAGTTGAGTACTGACACCCACATAGTTTTCATGTGCAGGCGCAGGTAGAAGCTCGTGGTGCGGGGCTCGCTTGGTTGCGTCGAGGCATGGAGTTTCTTGGCGATTCGAAGCGTGCGACCGCGTGGAATCAAGACTTATACGGGACATAATGTATGGACGTCGTCTTCCGAAGCATCTGCTGGATCGACAAATATGTATCGAGAGATGAGAGAGAGCTGAGTGATTGTAATGTGAGATGAGTGGATTTGAGTGATTGTAATCTTGGCCTTGTGCCCCCATTGTAACCTTTGTTTCAATATCAATAAAAAGCTTCTTTTGAATGACTTGTGTTTTGTTCTAAATTTCTGCTGCATATTCAATGTCTCTGCTTGGGACTTCTATGCGATGACCCGATCATAGTCGCTGTAATCGGCCGTTATGGAACCCGCCTTGCACAAGCACAATCTAGGCTCGTACGGCATCACGCCTTAGCGAGCACGATCGCTCCTACTGGAGCGGGGCGTGACAAATATGGCTGCGATAAATTCTAAACTCCATAAATAAAGTAGACATTTAACTTATCAGGATATATCACAATTCAATCAACAAAATTTATCACGATGCAAGATCAAAATCAATAACGAAAATCAGAAATCAATTTCAACAACGAATTAAGGAAGAGCAAATGGAAACAAGTGGTAACAGATTTCGAGATAAGATTAGAGTGAGATCCTCAGGGGTCATCCCAAGGGTACTATCCTGGTCAAAATTGTAACCCACTGAATTTCAAGCAAGATACTAAATATAGTTAACGGTCCTATGTTGTGATGAGTTTTCCTATGTTGCAATCCTAGATATCCTCTAGGTGTTCTAATTGTTCTCCCTAGTGTTAACAAGTTGTCCTAAGATCCTAGTTGCAGGCATGCTTGGTACAATAATGTAACCAAACAACTTAAGTCTTGACCTGCATGGACCGCCACTAAAAATATGTCACGACCCGCTATCCAAATTGTTGGGCCGGGCCGAGCCATGTCCAGCCTACGCTTGGTTAAAGCGTAGTAAGCTGTTCTAAGAATAGACAATAAAGGAACTAAGCTGCTAACAGTTCTAATATCACATTTAAAAGGTTCATCACAACACAACATCTATAAGCGAAAGTAAAGTAAGTAAAGACTTAATAAAACACTTCCAAAGTATCAAACTGGAGACAAAGTCCAGTGACTACAAGATATAGTCTAAATAGTTTAATAACTAAGCCAAAAAGAATCTAAGCGAGACTACCAAGCGAGGTTCCCTGCGGGGACTTCCTCGGGAGCAAAAGCCTGGTCCTCTGTAGTGGGTCCATAGAAAAGATCACATAGCAAATCTTCCTCCGAAAGTATGCCTACAACGTTATCTTGTCAGGACGGGAGCAAGTACTTGGACTACAAATATATAATACTGATCATGTAATGGAAAGAGATGAAATAACATAATCATGGCATATCTTGATTTATCCAGTTTTAGATACATTTCATCATGGCAATATATATTTGTTTTAAAGTTTAAAACTGTAGCATGTACGTCATCGGTCAATAGGTAGTAGGATGTACTGTAGTACATATCAATTTTCTGAAGTGTACATACGTACACTTAACGGCATCGGTGTATATACATACACAAATGCGGGATCAGACATACGACAAAGTTACATATAGAATGTAACAGTGCACGGTAAATACATACGAAGAAGGGGGACATGATCACGTACTCTACTAACAGTTTCCCCATAACCCATTTTATAACATGTGAGTGATACTATGAGTAGTATAAAGCATGGCATATACTGAGAACCAGTAAGAAGCATGTGAAGATATGACTTGCAGTTTCCAGAAAGCAGTATTCTAACATGATTCAATCACAGTTTATTGTTATAAGCAGTAAATAAGCTTGTAGGGGTACTTGCCTCGAGGAAAGCAATAATAAGAATATAAAGATACAGATATCCGGTGTCCTGTCAAAATGATATACAAACTCAGCCTCTAAGTTATGATTAAAATTTTACACTAGTGGTGTGACACGACTCCTAACTGGACACTAGCTAAGTGGTGACCTAGAATAAAAGTCCAATGTGGGGTGACACTCTATCTAAACCAACACTTAGGGTCCTTAGAAACACAAAGTCACTTTAGAGTTTCACAAAAACCAAGCATATAAATATATACTAATAATAATAATTAATTATAATTTAAGGATGATACACAAGAAAAAATCTACAGATGTCGTCGGATGATAAAAAAAATATCACCAATATGTCCAGAATGGCCAAATTAGCCAGGATAGCCTACCCATAATTCGAATTTGGACACAGGGGCAAAATGGTAATTCCGGATCAAAATGATGTCCGTCGTTGGACACACTTTGCACCAAAAAATATGTCAGGATAGAAGTCTACAAAATCTAGCAAATTATATGTCCACGAATTCAGAATGATGATACGAACCCAACAGTATGTCCGAAATGGGATTCTGATGACCCGATCATAAAATGACACGTTGACCCGGACATTTAGAATCCGATTTGCACGAAAATACGTGTCAAAGTCATTATCTTCAAAACTCAGGAAATTATATGTCAACGAGTCCATAATGACGATACGAACTCAACGGTATATCCGGAATTGGATTCCGATGAGCAGATCTCAAAATGACCCGTTGACTCGAACTGTGGGGTCCGCTTTGCACCGAAATACGTGCCAGAACCCACGTCCTCCAAATTTAACAAACTTTATGTGAAAATGTGCTAAAACGATGCCACGAGTCTACTGGTGGTGACAGAAATTGAATCCGGAGTCCCGGGTTCAAAAATAGAATTTTACAAGTACAAAATTAAGAATTCGGACGGCCAACTTTGGCATCGAATTCGACCAACCAAACGTCCTCACTATGAAACAAAACTTAAGGAACAGGAAGAGGGTTATACCAGCTATGCACCGGAACTGGTGGCACGCCAAATGGAGCTGCGACGGCGGAGTTACGAGCTGACGAAGTCGGCTCCACAAAACTGTCCAAAAACAGTACAATTTAAAGTGTCAACTTGGTGGCCGGTTTTGATGTATCAAACGGCAAAATTAACGGGCAAAATTTGAGGGGAGTTAAGGGGTATATACCAAGATTGCGACGGAGCAAAGAGTTCGTCGATCCAACGGTCGAATTTCTCGAAAAACGTGCACGAAGTCGCTGCGACGGAACGTCATTTCTGAGTTCAAAACTCGTGCATCATGACGGGATTCCGTGCGAAATGCACGGATAGTCCGTTTCTCGTGTCAGGGACGATGGAGGCAGAAAAGGAGGTCTCGTCCGAGGTTCGTGCGCAGCCGGGTGGCTCGCAGCGGTGGCTGCTGGCCGCGGTGGCTCGCACACGCGACTGCTGCTGCGCTGCATGCAGCTGCTACTGTCGCGACTGCTGCTCGGCTGCTGCGGCTGTCCAGGGCGACAACGGCACAGCGCCGGGGCACGGCGACGGCGATGGAGCTGCTCGTGGATGGTGGAGAGAGTGAGGATGATGATAAGGATGGTGGTGGTGGTGTGATGGTTAATGGTGGTGGAGATGGTGTTGATGTTGATGAAGTGGAGGAGGAAGGAGGAGAAGACTGTGAAGAAGAAGAAGAAGAAGAAGAAGAGGAGAGGGTGCTGTCGGCAGAGAGGGGGGTGAGGTGTGTGTATATGTGTAAGGAGAGAGGGAGAGAGAGTTATTTGAGTGTGTGTGTGTGTGTGTATATATATTATATATGGAAAGAGAGAGAGAGAGAGATATTTGAAGAGAGAGAAAGTTAAGAGAGAGAGAAAGGTCGTTTGAGAGAGGGGGGTGTGTGCTGTAAAGGTGGGTGAGGGGGGTGTGTGAGTAATAAGAGAGAGAGAGAGAGAGAGATATATATATTTGTAAATATATATATATATATATATATATATATATATATATAATATAATATATATTTTTATATAATATTTATATATATATATATATATATATTATATTATATATATATATATAATATAATATATATTGTTTGCCATTGATTGTAAAAGTACAGAACAGTTTTATGGGAGGACTGAACTTAGACTCACAATACAAACTCGCTTGTACAAAGAAAGCCTAGGGACGAAAACCTAGGTACAGCAGTCTAAGTATAATTGTTTAATTTAGATTCTGGGGGGTGACGGTAGAGGCTCGGGAAGGCGACGGCAGCCCTGCCTTACTCCTTGGACGATCGGTATGCGGCCTTGGCTCCTTGTGAAAGGATGGTTGGCGTTGGTGAAGAAATGCTCTTCTTGCTCTCCGCCTGTTGCTCTTCTGGCTTCTCTCTCTCTGTGTTTTCTTTCCGACTATTGGGGAGTCTCTCTGTATATGCGTGTTTCTCTCTGATCTTGTCTCCTTTATAAGGGAATGGCACCTTGCTATTTATAATAGTGGGATGTGATCATTAGGGTTGCTAATGATTAGCTCTTGGAGATGGCGGCGGTCCGTAGATTGGTCAATCCAGGCCGTTCAGTTTTGATTGTGACGAATCCGAGCCATCGAGTGTAGATTACACCAAATCCCATTAGCAATTAATGCTGATTGGAATAAATCTTCCTCATAATGATCTTCTGATGTCTGCGAATAAATTAAATTTATTCTCCAGCCACGTGTCCCAGATTATTGGGATTTGACCCAATCTTTGATGGCAGTAAATCTGAGAAATTAATCGGCTTAGGACACGTGTCCTAGGAGCCACTGGGGGATCTGAACCATATGATGAGTGAGCCGCATATGACTTTGGGCCGCATAGGGTTAAGGCCATGTGTCAGGGCTGTCTGGGTAGTGGCCCTCCCTTGAGCCTTTGAACCACAGGAAGGTAATCATTGTGAGCCGCATAGGGATGCATCCACCTGAGCCGCATGGAGATGATCCTCTTGAACCGCATGAAAAGTTTTTACTTGAGCCGCATGAGGCTTCCTCGGCCTGAGCCGCATAGGACGGATTCACTCTGAACCGCATGAGAAGTCTTTGCTCGAGCCGCATGAGGCTTTCTCGGCCTGAGCCGCATAGGACGGATTCATTCTGAACCGCATAAGAAGTTCTTTGCTCGAGCCACATGAGGCTTTCTTGGCCTGGGCCGCATAGGACGGATTCACTCTGAACCGCATGAGAAGTGCTTTGCTCGAGCCGCATGAGGCTTTTTCGGCCTGAGCCGTATAGGACGGATTCACTCTGAACCGCATGAGAAGTGAGCCGCATACGAACGCCCACGTGGCAAGGCCACGTGGCATTTTTATGGCTCTCGGGGGATTTGTGTCAGAGATCTCTTTTCTCTTCCCCATAGATTCGTCATTCTGACAGAGTCATAATTACTTCTTTCTGTGTCAGGGCTGTCACTTTTTCAGAGTTGTCAGCCGTCAAGCAATTAATACGAGAGGGCAGAGGAGAGGGCTGTCCTGCCACGTGTCTTTCTGAGCCGTATAGGATATCTTGGACCGCATAGCCCCTTATGCCGCATGACTCTCCGAGCCGTATGGGCTTTCTGAGCCGCATGGGGTTCTTTGGCCGCATGAGTCATTTTTTTTAGTATTTTCCATGCTTCTACAAGACCCCCTTCAAAGTTTTCAATTTATAAAATTAAAATACTTTGAATAAGAAGCATGGCTGTGTTCTTCTAGCCGCATATGAAACCCTGACCGCATAGAGATCTTGGCCGCATAGGTTGTTCAGCCGCGTAGGTGGTTCAGCCGCAGGGGACTGTTCAGCCGCATAACTTCTCGCCACGTGTGCGGGTCTTTAATTGCCTCAAATTCATTTCAGCGCCGTCTTTGTAGGGGAGAATCCCAAGGGTCAGCTCATTAAATCTTTCGAATTTTACGCCTTGGGTGAATCTTGGAGACGAAACCCAAGGAGTCGGTTTCGTTCTTCATGAGTCGGTCATTGGCCCACGTGTCCTCCTTCTCCCGTCTTCCTATAAATAGGAGGAGTTTTGAAGAGAGAGAAGGCTTCTTTATTTTCTTTCTTCTTCCTCAGACCTTCCCTATCTCGATTGCCCTTCCTCTCTTCGATAATTAATGGCTCCCAAGAAGACCGTGGCAGCAAAGGGCAAGAAGGCGGCCTCCACTTCTGCCTCGGCTGCGGCTGCTACTCCGCAGGTCGTAGTACCTGATGTTCATCCTGACGTTCGCCCTCCCATTACTGGTAAGGACAATGTATGAGTTAAAGAACCCCAACTGCCATGGCTACGTCGCATACTTTATGCACGAGCCTTTGTAAATCGCATGTTCGCCCTACGGCTGAGCTGCGAGCCGCATAAGAAAACCACCGTGCCTGTATGCACGCCTTGTCGGCAAAGCCGCATAAGTGACGCTAAACCGTATAGACTTTTATTGTGCGGAGCCACATAAGCATTCTTCTGGGCTTGAGCCGCATGAGGCTTTTTGGAGCCGCATAAGACTTATGAGAGCTTCATGGGGCCACATGGATGTTTTCTTGAGCCGCCTGGGGTTTGAAAGCACCCAATCAGCTCTTTTTATCCCTCCGTTTAACTTATTTTTCTCTGTTTGTTCTTCAGTGAATCTACCGGTTAACACTGCTGGAGAACTCTTGGTGGGTAGCGCTCAAGCTGCTCTCGGCTATAGGTACGACCATATTATTCAGCATATGACGGACCAGTTTTCGAGCGATGAGCCTATGGCTAGATTGAATGCCATCAAGAATCAGTCTTTCCATTTTCTTAATGCTATGATGAACTTCGAGAAATTTGAAGGGGAGTATTTGAAGCCTGCATTCTTTTTTGGAGACGCCTTGACCGTAGAGAACGATCATGTTCTGGAGGTGTCGGAGGATTGGAGTTTTGTTTCTAACGGGATGGCGATCCGTATCCCCCAGATGGAGCGACACTTCCCATTATCTTGGTTCAATATGCTCCCGTTGGACCGGAAGATGGGGGAGACTTTAACCCCTACCAGAAGTGGGATGTTTGTGGGGAACATCCATTATAATAACAATCTGAAGTCCGTGACTGCCGGCAAAGTGCATACTAGTTGTTCTGTGACGGGGTTGGTCCCAGGTTCTTTCCTGAATGTGGCGGGCCCTAACTTTACCTTCTCTACTGCCGATACTTTTATAAATCAGCTTGCTCGGAAAGGCTCCTATCCCGTTGGTCGGTTGACGTTCCCTGGTTGGGTACACCCTATTCCCTCGTGGATCAATTTATCTACTTGGATCTTGCAGAAGTATGAGGTCTTTTTGTGCGAGATTGGCCTTTACCACGCTATCCGAGGTACCAGTCATGGCTTGTCCATAGACAAGAAGCTGTTCATGTCTCTGCTGGAAATGTATAATTGTCGTACGGGGACCTTTTACACACCTGTAGGGGAGATGGGACTCGCGCTCCATGAGATGCACGCGGTCTCCAAGCTTCCTTGGAGGGACGAAGCGTTTGAAGCGTATACTCCCACTAATGAGGAACTCGAGGATTTGGAACGACGGTATCCTAGCTTCGTGGCTCTTTACCAGGAGATATTGTGCCATTATAACACATGCCATCAAATAATCCGAAAGGCTGGTAACTCGGAAGGGAATGATCCCTATACCAAGGATTGGGTGCACTATCTCTTCCCGGCAGATGCCTCAGGTCGAGTCACCTCTCGTCGCCCTCGATCTCGGGAAGCGGTTAAGGACTTGGTGTCGTCGGCTAAGAGAGTGGCCACTACCAGTGACGGATTAGGGAGCAAGACTGACACTTTCGATTACTTTTACCAGGATACTCAAGAGCTATCCGAAAAAGCGCTTCTGGCAGGATTTTTGATGATCTGGCTACGAAATTGTGTTGTCTCGGGAGGAGCCGGTTCTATTGAGAGAATTAGTCGTAACTTCATCCTTCCGGCTGTGAAGTTAGTTTTACGAATCAGGCTAGCTCTCCTCCCGGCCATGGTGTGCAGCATACACCGTGGCCTTCGTACCTTCACATCCAAAGTCATTG
Organism: Iris pallida; assembly: GCA_029216955.1. Taxonomy (NCBI): domain Eukaryota; kingdom Viridiplantae; phylum Streptophyta; class Magnoliopsida; order Asparagales; family Iridaceae; genus Iris; species Iris pallida. The sequence goes on from JANAVB010030220.1 coordinate 38,044,020, forward strand.
CTCGCGACATGACCAAGAATTTTGAACGAACTGAGTTGCCCTATCACTATTTGATGGGGTGGCTGCTGATATATTACCCGTCTTTGATGAGGCCGGGCTCTGAAGACGGTGTGACTGATGATGACGCATTTATCTTCCGCTATCGTGACGAGCCTTGGGAATGTGAAACCATGCGGGCTTACCGGATGGCATTGGCGAGGGCAGATAAGTATCATATTTTCATATCCGTCCCTCGCTTTACTGCCAGGGACATAGAGGCTGTACATATTGACGGTATCGCGCCCCCTCAGCTTCTGGATGGCCAGATGCTTCTATGGCTGCGTAACATTCGTCCCGCACATCTGGTGTATCGTAATCGCAATACTGTCTTTCTGGAGCCTTATCTGCCTAGCAGGTTTGCCCGGCAGTTTGGATACAGCCAACTTTGTCTGGACAGCCCCAGTTCTTGTCTGGGTTATGAAGGTAGCCTTCTTGATGGTATCAGAGCTTGGCAATATTATGATTCGTTCCATACTCGTACCATTTTCTCGGTCCCTGCTATTAAGGAGTCAGTGGAGATCTTGTATATGGCGGCTTTGTATCATGTCATGGCGAACAAACCCCCGGTCAGTTTTAACCCAGGTACCAGTTTTATTGTTGGTACCGGTCTGGAGGAAGGCTCTTAAGGGGCCAAGAAAAGAAAGACTAGAGCCGAAGTACCAGATTTGGACTCCGCTGCTGAGGGTGACGAAAGCAACGAGCATGATAAAGATGACTCTATCCTTCCAGTGGCCGATGCAGAGGTGGGTCAACCGCCTGTTTCGTCAGATGAGACGTTGGGGGATCAGTCCCTCGTTGTGCCTGGTCCTACTCCGAAACGTAGCAGGCAAGTTTCTCCTGTTGGCAGTATTTTTCGATCCCGGAAGCTGGTTGCGACTAGGCACCGCCCGCTAGCCATAAGAGAAAGTGGAGAAGAAGTTAACCCTGCGTCAGAGGTAACAAAACTGCTCTCAATTCCTTCTTCCTTCTTTCCTTCGAGCTTCAATTCTAATCGTCTTCGTTCTCACTTTTAGGTGTCAGGAGAAGAAGAAGAGCTTCAAGATGTCGAGGCGGTGACCCAGGATGACGGGGACTCCCGCGAGCCTATTCCTTTTCAAGATGAGGCAGATCAATCTGTATCCCCCTTCAAGGTGACGGGGACAGAGGACGTGACAGGGTTTAACTCGAGGATCGCGGGTGAGGGGACCACGCCAGTTGTGGATGAGCTGCAGCCTTCATGCCCCTTCCCTGGTAAGATTAGCCGAATCTTGACCTGTAAGAAAGCCTATCTGCTCTATCATCACGTCCTTCGGGTTACGTCGATTGATTGTTATTCTGGACATACAGGTCCTACCCCTCTGGTGCCGAGGACGGACGTTGTTGGGATCACCCCAACCGAAGGGGCATTGGTGGAGAAGGGTGTACCTTCTCACCGTCTGATTTGTCTTGATGGGCCTTCTGGGGGCTCGAGTTTAGCGGGCCAGTCATTGGGGCAGTCGGGGCAGGGAACGATGGTCCTTACGTCATCCTCTGCTCCGGTGGCTCCGAGAATCGACCTTTCTGCCCTACCGAGTATCCAAGCTTTCCGGGCGGCGGAAGATGAGTTGGCCGCTATTCATGCATCGTTCTACTCGGACTCCGTTCCTCCGGTGGTGAGCTCTAGCGTTACTTCTCCGACGTTTCCGTCCCTGCTTCCCCTGATGCCATCCTCTGCTGAAGTTCTGGACGACGCATTACAGGACGTGGTTGCCAGTTTTCATCGTCATTTGAGTAGGAGAATCGAGGCTGTTGTGGAAAGGGGAACCTCCTTCACCTTGACCCGACAATGCGCCCAGGGTCAAGTAAATATCCTTAGGGATCTTCCTGGTAATGCAGGGGTGGCTTCGCTTCTGGAGGCAAAATTGTTAGAGGCTGATCAGCTGGTGGCCGAGCTTCGAGTATTGCTACAGGCTGATCTATCTGCTGTTATAAACGAGGAACGGGATTCTCTTATCGCTGTTATAGAGAGGACTAGAGCTGCTCGGGATAGGACCAGACCGGCCATACTGAAGGATCTCAGCGACTTATCTGACCGGTATGATCAATTGAGTTACGCGAATGAAAATGTCACGGCTCGGGAGGAATCTGTTTCTCGTGAGATTACTGAGACGCGGGAGCAGATCCTTGCGCTTCAGAAGAAGTTGACTTTCTTGGAGTCTGAACTCGAGACTACCCGCAATGACAGGGGACTAATTGTTCATGAGGCTGACAGGGTTACTCAAGCTTCGACTGACCTGGAGACTGCCTTGAAGAAATTAGAAGATGACTGTCAGGCGCTCTTGGGCTTGGACAATAAGGAGCATTTACTCCAGGAGGCCGAGCGTCGCGCTCGACAATGGATTGAATGGGGGACCACCTCAGTAAGAAACCGTCTCCTAGAATTGAGTAATGCTGAAATGTAGTCGGCCTTTTCTTCTTATTTTTTTTCTGTTTTCTTTCTTTCTGAAGGGGACATGATCCCAAAATATGTAATGTTTTTTCTTCCTTCAAATAAAGAGTACTTTCAATTCTACCCTTCATTTGTATTGCTTGCTGAGCCTGTGATATTGTGGTGATGTTTTCCTCCGCATAGGGGATATATTTGTGGACCTGTTACCCATAGCGTACCTTGGTTTTAGGTAGAGGTAACAAGTTTTGGTCAGGGTACCTGAAGCAGCCATAGCGAAGTGGTCATGGGTGCTCTTGGTATTGAGAAAAGGAATGTCGTAGAGCAGCTGGGCTCCTGGGGCCTGATGAGGTGATAGGTTTGTGTCGAGAAATTTAGCTGAGGATATTTGTGGGCCTATTATCCTTGGCGTACCCTGGTTTAGGATACGGATAATAGGATAAAGGGGAACCGACATACTTGCTCAGAGGTAACGAGGACATGGCAAGTAGGAAGGTTTTTTAAATGTAGAGTCTTCCTACTCAGAGGTAATGAGAACATGGCAGGAGTGAACTCGACGGAGGATATTGATGGTCAACAGAGGACATTTGTGGTCAACAGAGGACATTTGTGGTCAACAGAGGACATTTGTGGACCTATTACCCTTGGCGTACTCCGGTTGTGGGTACAGATAATAGGTCGAAAGGGGATCATCATACTTACTCAGAGATAATGAGGACATGGCAAGTATGAAGGTTTCTTCAACGGAGCCTTCCCATTCAGAGGTAATGAGGACATGACAGGAGTGGGCTCAATGAAGGAGGGCACATAGAATGACTCAGAGGTAATGAGGACATGGAAGTTCTATGTAAGGGGTGATTTATTTTTGGCGGAAGTGGAACGACTCAGAGGTAATGAGGACATGGCCGTTTTGGAAATTTGTGGATCGATTACCCTTTTTTGTGCACTGAAAGTGCGGGTATTGGATCATGGGGGAGGATCTCCTCCAGGAAGGAAGTTCAGAGGTATGATCATACATAACTTTCTATCTGAAAGAGTGACCGGGATGTGAGTTCAGAGCCACCATCGGGTACATGACTCGAGAATCTGGAGAATGGTGAGCGTGAGCTCAGCGGTACCAGCGGGTACATGAATCGAAAATCTGATAAACTATGAGGGTGAGTTCAGTGGTATCAGCGGATACATGACTCGAAAATCTGGAAAATTATGGGGTGAGTTCAGTGGTACCAGCGGGTACGTGACTTAATAATCTGGAAAATTATGGGGGTGAGTTCAGTGGTACCAGCGGGTACGTGACTCAATAATCTGGGATGTTGTTTAGACATAATATTTCTTCAGGAACTTGCCGTTGACGGGCAACATGAGCAAGTCTCCGTTTTGCTTAGCGAGACGGTAAGCACCGTTGGAGAATACTGTCTCGATGATAAATGGACCTTCCCATTTTGGCTGGAACTTGCCGGCGGTCTTGTGAGTCATGACCATTGGCCTCCGGACTGCCAGAACAAGATCACCCACTTGCAATGTTCTGATTTTGACCTTCTTGTTGAAGGCTTCTGAGATGCGTGCTTGGTATAGCTCGATCCTTTGCTGAGCTAGGAGGCACTTTTTATCTAAGGCCTCTAACTCTTGCAGTCGACGTCGGTAGTTGTCATCCGTCGTCAATTGATAAGTGAGGGTGACGCGGAGTGAGAGTATTTGAGTCTCTAATGGGAGAACTGCCTCACTCCCGTACACTAGGAAGAATGGCGTATTCCCGGTGGCTGTTCGAACTGTGGTACGATAAGCCCATAAGTATTCGTCGAGCTTCTCATTCCAGTCGCGTTTGTTGGAGGAGACAAACTTCTTGAGAAGGTTGATGATTGTTTTGTTGAATGCCTCTGCTAACCAGTTTGCTGCCGGGTTGTACGGTGTCGAAGCGACAATCTGAATACGGTGCTTATCGCAAAACCGATAGAATGCGTGGCTTGCAAACTGCGGACCATTATCATGGATGATCCTTCGGGGCAGTCCAAAGCGGTAGATGACGTGATGCTTAAGGAAGCTGATCACGTTTGAAGTCTTGACTTCTGCGAGTGGGACAGCTTCCGCCCATTTGGAGAAGTAATCAGTGATCGCAAGTATGAAGCGATGTCCTCGGGAGGAAGGTGGGGTGATTGGACCAATGATATCCATTCCCCATGCTTCGAATGGCCAGGATGCCACTGTCGGATGTAGAAATTCGGATGGTTGGTGAATGAAGTCCGCGTGAACTTGGCAGGCTTTGTATTTTCTAGCATAATCTATCGCATCTGCCACCATCGTGGGCCAATAGTAGCCCATTCGTCGAAGGCGGTCTTGAAATTTTGGGCCGGGCTGGTGGGCCCCGCAGACACCGTCGTGAGCTTCTCGTACGGCTTCTTTGGCTTCTGTATTTGACAGACACCGAAGCAGTAATTCGTCGTAGGAGCGGCGATACAGCATTTTTGTCTCTGTATCGTAGAAGAATCTGAGAGAACGCCGTCTGATGGAAGTGGCTTCCTTTGGGTTCTCGGGCAGGATGTCATAGACGACGAAGTCGATGAACGGTTGTCTCCAATCTGGGGCCTCATCGATCGTTTGGGCGAAATAACTTGCCACGAATTGTACATTGTTCTTGGGACAGACCAGTTCGTGGCCTATCACATCCACTGATTGGCGATCATAGTTCAGGACTGCTAGGAAAGCGGCAAGACCAGCTAGGGCATCGGCTTTAATATTTCGGAGTCTGGGGACGTGCTCGATGAAGAACCCCTCGAATGACGAGATGATATCGATCGCTATTTGGTGATAAGAGATCATGTCTTCGTGGCGGACCTCGTATGAGCCCCGGATCTGATTGACGATTAGTTAGGAGTCGCCGTATGCTTCAAGGTATTCTACCCCCAGCTCTCTTGCAAGTTGGAGGCCAATGACCAGAGCGTTGTACTCGGCCACATTGTTAGAGCAGGGCTCGGTAAGGGAATAAGCACGGTTAATCGCCAATCCGGAAGGGAAGATCAGCACTACCCCGACTCCGACGACTATATTGCCTTTAGGTCTGGTCCTTGAAGTACCGTCAAAGAACATTCGCCATATAGCCTCGTGAGAGGTTGCATGCGAGTCGGCGACCTCATCTGGGATCTCTTCATATATTCTGGAGGACTCCGAGCCTGGGTGGGCTGCTAACAAAGTCCGCCAGGGCTTGACCTTTGACTGCCTTTTGTGGGACAAAGATCATATGATAAGGGGACAACAATATTACCCATGTAGCGAGTCGAGAGCTGAGTGCCCCTGGTTTAGTCATGAGGACTCTGAGAGGGTTGACTCGTGAGATCACATGTATCATTTGTCCGGTGACATAGTACCGCATTTTCTGAATGGCGAACACCAGGGCGAGGCATTCCTTCTCCACAGCGGTGTATCGGTGCTCTGGTCCGATCATCATTCGGCTGAGGTAATATATGGCCTGTTCATGGCCTGCGTCGTTGTTTTGTGCCAGCAGAGCCCCGAGGGAGTGTTCCATTGCTCGTACATAGAGCAGGAATGGTTTTCCAGGAACCGGGGCCAACAAGACTGGAGGATTGGACAAATATTCTTTGATGCTGTCGAAAGCACGCTAACATTTCTTGTCCCATACGAATGAGACTCCTTCCTTCATGAGATGCGTGAACGGTTGGCATCGTCCGGAGAGGTTGGAGATGAACCTCCTGATGTAGGCTAGCCTCCCTTGGAGGCCTCTGAGTTCGCGGAGATTTCTCGGGGGACCCATTTCCATGATTGCTTTTGTCTTCTCAGGGTCTACATGGATACCCTATGCAGTGATGATGAAGCCTAAGAACTTCCCGCTGGATACGCCCAGAAAGGACTTCGTAGGGTTCATTTTCAAATTGTGTGCTCGCATTAGGTCGAATACCGTCCTTAGATCTTGCAGATGGTCTCCTTTGCAGCGGCTCTTAACGGCTATATCGTCAACGTAGCACTCCACTGTCTTGCGTAAGTGGTCTCTGAAGATGATGCTCATGGCTCTTTGATATGTGGCACCGGCGTTCTTCAAACCGAAAGGCATGACTGTGTAGCAGTACGTGCCAATTGGTGTTCGGAATGATGTATGCTTTCGTCATCAGGAGACGTTTGGTTTGGTTGTACCCCGAGAAGCCATCCATGAACGACATACGTTCGAAGCCGCAGGTATTGTCGATCATGATGTCTGTGATAGGAAGGGGGAATTCATCTTTGGGGCACGCCTCGTTCAGATTGTGAAAGTCGATGCAGATTCGAATCTTCCTATTCTTCTTGAGGACGGGTACTATGTTGGCGACCCAGTCTGGATGTTGCTCCTTACGAATGAAGCCGCTGGCTATCAGTTTGTTGACTTCGGCTTCGATCGCGTCCATGATGCCTGGACGGAAGCGTCGCTGTTGTTGCTTGACTGGCTTCGCATCTGGTCGAATGTTGAGTTTGTGAAAAGCGATGTTGGGATTTAACCCTGGCATATCTTCATAGCTCCAGGCGAACACATCAATATATTCTCTGACAAGTTTCAGCAGCGATTCTCGCTCTTCGTCTGTTAGGCTTTTACTGATGAAGATTGGCTTTGGAGAGGATTCGCTGCCGAGGTCGACCTGCATAACCTCATCTTCAGTAGGAGGTTCTCTCAGTTTGAACCGCTTTTCCCATTATGCATCCAATTGCTGGGCCCACGGCTCTAGCTCGAGGATCTCGGGGATGTCTTTGTCTTCCTCGTAAGCGTCGGCGAATGCCATGTTGACTGACATGACTTGTCTGAACACATCTTCGATGCTGGTATCCGAGTCGGAAGTTGGTGATCCGGTTGAATGTGACTGCCAGTCGCATTCTTTATCTGAACTTTCAAGGGTCATGGTAGGCGTTACATACCCTAACCCTCATCGAGTTTTGCTATAGTAGTTCCGTGGTTTGCCCGCTGGGACTGGCGGCTTCAAAGGTAATCGTCACCCAGTGCCGTAGTTCAAACCTGGCATCGTCTCCAGATCATACCCCTATTTCTTCATGAGATATTTGGATTGTGGGCTATATAGATACAGAGGCAGTCTCCTGGCGTCTGACCCGAGGTCGGCTTCCTCTATGATGAGGGGATGCGGGTTGTTCGTCCGGCCGAAGATGATCGGATGATCTCCTCCCTCGATTATTCGGTAAGCGTCTTCTACTGGAGTAAGCTGGATCACAGTGTACACATTTGTCACTTGTGTGTGTAGGTGAGTGCCTATACCGTGTTCCATAGCATACATTGTACATAGCTTATTGAGCTCGGTGTAGTTCAAAGATAACCCTTTATTGATGAAGTAAGGTATCTTTTCTAGGGGGATTACATCATCTACGGAGGGAACATTAGTGTGGGCGGCCACATACTTGGCCAGCTCCGGTTCCTCTTCGGCTACCCCCTGTGTGAACGAAGACTGAGAGGACGACCTGGGAAGTTTGATTGTCAGCGGTTCAGTTGATGGAGCAGAGCATGGAGTTGTTGGCAGACTAGCGACCCCCAGTTTGGCATTTGATGTGGGGCGAGGAGTGGCTGGTTCGCTAGAAGTGTCAGACCTTGCATCGGGGTGACGACCCTTCTTGGGAAGGCGTATCGTCAGTGGCCTATCGGAGGGATTGAGCTTCTCCGTTTGACTGACTCTCGGCAGTCTGATTGTCAGTGGCCCCGTTGTGGGTCTCGATACTTGGCCGGACCTTGGCAGCCGGATTATCATCTGCTCCTCCTACGCTGAAAGGCTGATTACGTCCTTCCGTAGAGTGGCGGTAAGGGGTGCGGACTTGCCCGGTTTGCGAGCTTGGAGGTGGATCGTCAGGGGTCCTTCTGATCCCGTGGCCATTTTGGTGCTAGCTTGTTCATTTCCTTCATCAAGGTGCCTTTTTGACTTTTCGTATAGGCAGGAGTCCGAGTAGTAGGATTCGACCCCTTTGAAGGGATCGATATCAGAAAATTCTGTCTTCACGAAGCCGTGTTTGTCGATATATTTGAAGCACTGGTGTAGCGTGGAAGGCACGATCATGTAATCGTGTATCCATGGGCGTCCCAAGAGGATGTTATAAGAAGTGTCTGCATCTATGACGTAGCAGGTGACTTCGGATTGGAGGTCTCCAATTTGACACTTCAGACGAATCTTTCCAATAGGGTAGCTCCTGCCCGAATTGAAACCGCTGATGGCGGTGCTTGTAGGTGTCAGGCGATGCATTGGGATGCGGAGATGATGTAGCAGACCCTTCGGGATGATGCTTATGGAAAAGCCAGGATCTATGTGCATCCGATCCACCTTCACGTCGCCGATGTACCCCGTGTAGTATAGCGGGCGATCGTGTAGGTTGGTCTTGATGAGCATGTCCTGCAGAGTGAAGACGATATTGGGCATCGCTTCCGTGCAGGCACTTTCTTGGAGATCCACGGGTGAGTCCTCCCCGGTGAGGTTGGATTGAGCCAGATAGACATCGGCATTTTGGAGTGCTTCGCTTAATGCAATACGAACGTCCTTGGAGAGCCTTAGGAGTTCGTACAGTGACAACTTGGCTGGTGTGTTAGCCAATTGTGCTAAGATGTCAAAGTTGTAGGGCCTCTCTAGCCCTTGGGCTGCTTCTTTTCGAAGCGAGTCTCCTTCGGCCTAGGCTTGTCGGTCGTCGAAGGCTGAGCCGGTCCCGGAGCATCAGTTGTAGTGGATTGATGATTTTCAGCTGGATTGTCAACCACAGGTTGGGATTGCGCTCCGGACCACGTGACGACGGCTGTAGCTTCCTCGTTGTCTGTCGAGATTGTGTGGCAGGTCCTGACTTTTCCACTTTTCTTTTTGTCGGTGGTAGATGGTGTGGGCCGAGTCACTTCTGACACTAAGTCTGGATGGATCCATATGACCTCCCCTCGTGATGTGGTGAGGGGTACTAGACTGGCAGCCTGATCTCGGGGAGGTGGAAGATTGGTAATCTCCATTGTCGCCAGAGGGACGAGGATCACCCCGTCTTGAGTCTCCGTCGGAGGGAAGCTGCCGAATTATACGGACACCATATTGGTTGCCATGGTTACCTCTTCGAAATCGATGGCCAGAACGTTCGAATCGATGAGGTTCTGGATGTATCGTTTCAGCTGGTAGCAATCGTGTGTAGCATGATGAACATAGCGATGATAATGGCAGTATTTCGGATTCTCCATCTCTGCCGGCCGCGGTTCCCGTCTTGGTGGAGGAAGCTGAATTCTGTCCCCTTGTATGAGCATGTCTAAGATGGGCTTGACGTGACTGTCTTCGAAGGAGTAATCGATTTGTGGCCATTGTTTGTCTGCTGGCTTCGGCTCAGGCTTTTGTGCAGTATCGGCCACCATAGCCTGCTTTCCCTTGCTGTCCCGATTGTTAGAGGGGCTACCCCCATTATCGTTGTTGGGACGCTTGTCCTTGTTTTCTTCTTTCGAGATGTGCAATCCCAGTTGGCGAGCCTTCTTCAGTCGTTCTTCGGCGCTTGTGGTGCTGATGATGAATGTCTTCCAATCTTTGAATTAACTTTCACCCATCCAGAGACTGATTGTTGGGAGCAGTCTCTTTTGGCAAATTTCAATAAAGAGGAATCTGGATTTCCGGAGGGCAGCTTCATGGCGGTTTGGCGGAACCGCTCAATATAGTTCCTTGTCAACTCCTTCTCTCCTTGGACGACGTCCATGAGGGTGGACATGGTGACGTCCTGCCCTACTTCATAGAATCTCTCCAAGAACAGGCGCTTGAAGCCGGCGAAGGAGTGGATACATTTGTCTGGCAGATTGCGATACCAATCGAAAGCGACTCCTTCCAATGCCCCAATGAATAATCGTGTGAGGATAGCATCATCATGGGGGAGATGGTCGGTGGTGATCTTGAAGTAAGTGATGTACCGACTTGCTGAGGTCTTGCCATCATACGGGTTGATATTGAACGGCTTATATTTTGGTGGGAATGGAACATCCCTCCATTCGACAGGGTATGGTTGCCGCATTCTGAGGTCTTGAGCATTTTCTCGGGCATGGAACATGGCTCAGAGCTCCTGGACCTCTCTTCTTACTTCTCGGGCCTCATCTGTCGTGGTAGGGGCTGTTATTTCGGGAGGATTATTGCTCGGGTTTGGTGCCGCTGAGTTCGAGTCCGCATTGACCGCGGGACCCGTGCTTGTTTGGCCAGGCGTTCCTCCTTGCAGAGTTGGAAGAGCGGCTTTGATTTCATCTACAGACTTGACCAAGGCCTGCAGTATAGCCTCCAAAGTGTCGATGCATTGGCGATCGCTGGAACCACCTTGGTTGCTGTCCGTCATGAATACCGTCCTTACATGAGGAGTGATGGAAGGAACGGTGGAGGATGTGCCCTTCGAGTCATACCCATGCACCGAAAAGTCATCGAGGTAGGTGGGAATGTTCTCTTCGGGCTCGGACTCGGAGGGAACGGTATCCCCAGCCTCGGAGCTTGCTTCGTCTTGAGAGCCATGGATATCCTCGGGGACATCAGCGTCTGTTGTACCAGATGGGAGAGTGGTTTCCCCGGGCTCGGTTCCTTGAAACATCGAATTGTTGTGTATGTTCGGAGGAGTGCTATCCCTAGTTCCCACGACCCCCAGCGATGTGGATGATGAATTTCCCATTGCAGCAGATTTTGTCTTTGAATGGGTGTGTTGGAATATTCCGGTGGAGGACAGCCGTTTAGACGATGGTTTCTTAGCTGCAGTGGTTGATATCTTGGGGCTGGAGATGCTTGTCTTCTTTCCTCTCCCCTCGGCGGAGATTTTCTGAGTGGAATTGCAGGAGACAACAGGAGGTGCCTCGTCTTCTGAGCTCGGATGCCGTAGTCTTTGGAAGACGGACGGCCGGTCTTCTATTGCTGCCGCGTCGTTGCAACAGCAGTTGACGATGATTTGGGTGCAGTGATGTCCAAGCGAGGACTCTTTGCACGCCGAGGCTCCTTCTCTTTCCTTGCGCTTGTGGAGGATCGCCTCACGCAGGTCAGAGGAACCACTTTGTCCTTTTGCCGCCGGGGGCTGGACTCGAGCGGTTCTATACAACTTCCCATCAGAGGCCCGTGTGATAATCAACGGGACGCCCCGATAGTTAGATGTTGGGACAGCTACCTGGGCTTGGTGAGCCCGCGCTGCTCTAGACTTCCTCCTTTTAGCACTTGCGGGTGCGTAATAGGAGGAGTCCAAGTTGAACACCACAGAGTCTGGCTTATTATCCAGAGAACCATCAGAGTCAGGACCGCATGAGAGACGGTCGAAGACTGATCGAGAGAAGCGTGGAACGGTCGCTATGCGGCTAGAATTGGGTGCCGTGCAGGCTGTCTGCATGCGGTTGTCTTCTGCCGTTGGATGAGTTGTTTTTATGCGGCTAGGAGTCACGACCGTGCAGGCTGGCCGCATGCGGCTGGCAATTGTGGCCGCATGGGTTTTCTGCAAGCGATTGACTTTCTTAGCCGCATAAGTTTCATCCATGTGGTTGGCAACTGTAGCCGCATAAGCTATGCGGCTGACAGATGTGGCCGCATGAGTTTTCTCCATGCGGCTGGCGGATGTAGCCGTATGAGCTTTCTTCCTGCGACTAATACCCTTATACGGCTCAGATCTCATAGAGTTCCTCTTTGCCCCTGCAAGTCCAGCATCATAGTGTTTTCTTCTGCCGGACTTGGGGACAGCAGAGTTGTCTATGGTCTGAAGTGGGGCCGCAGGAGAGTCTTTCTCGCCGTCTTGAGCAACAGAGGGTATTTCTGCAAGAGCTTCAGTAGGAATAAAGGATCGGGATCTCCACTCCTTACGGGCCTTCTTTGTGCGGGCTCGCTTCTGGACCGGGCCAGCGCTTTTGTCGGAGAGCATTTCTTCGAACGCCTGTTGGTCGAACCGGGCGACCATCTTCTGTTGCGTGAAGCCAAGCTTGGCTGCATCCGATTACGTCACCAACTCCTCAGCCGTGGAGAAGTTAGTCCCCAGCAGAGTCGCTATCGTGTTTTGCCATTGATTGTAAAAGTACAAAACAGTTTTATGGGAGGACTGAACTTAGACTCACAATACAAACTCGCTTGTACAAAGAAAGCCTAGGGACGAAAACCTAGGTACAGCAGTCTAAGTACAATTGTTTATTTTAGATTCTGGGGGGTGACGGTAGAGGCTCGGGAAGGCGACGGCAGCCCTGCCTTACTCCTTGGACGATCGGTATACGGCCTTGGCTCCTTGTGAAAGGATGGTTGGCGTTGGTGAAGAAATGCTCTTCTTGCTCTCCTCCTGTTGCTCTTCTGGCTTCTCTCTCTCTGTGTGTTTTCTTTCCGACTATTGGGGAGTCTCGCTGTATATGCGTGTTTCTCTCTGATCTTGTCTCCTTTACAAGGGAATGACACCTTGCTATTTATAATAGTGGGATGTGATCATTAGGGTTGCCAATGATTAGCTCTTGGAGATGGCGGCGGTCCGTAGATTGGTCAATCCAGGCCGTTCAGTTTTGATTGTGACGAATCCGAGCCATCGAGTGTAGATTACACCAAATCCCATTAGCAATTAATGCTGATTGGAATAAATCTTTCTCATAATGATTTCTGATGTCTGCGAATAAATTAAATTTATTCTTCTGCCACGTGTCCCAGATTATTGGGATTTGACCCAATCTTTGATGGCAGTAAATCTAAGAAATTAATCGGCTTAGGACACGTGTCCTAGGAGCCACTGGGGGATCTGAACCATATGATGAGTGAGCCGCATATGACTTTGGGCCGCATAGGGTTAAGGCCACGTGTCAGGGCTGTCTGGGTAGTGGCCCTCCCTTGAGCCTTTGAACCACAGGGAGGTAATCATTGTGAGCCGCATAGGGATGCATCCACCTGAGCCGCATGGAGATGATCCTCTTGAACCGCATGAGAAGTTTTTACTTGAGCAGCATGAGGCTTCCTCGGCCTGAGCCGCATAGGACGGATTCACTCTGAACCGCATGAGAAGTCTTTGCTCGAGCTGCATGAGGCTTTCTCGGCCTGAGCCGCATAGGACGGATTCATTCTGAACCGCATAAGAAGTTCATTGCTCGAGCCGCATGAGGCTTTCTCGGCCTGAGCCGCATAGGACGGATTCACTCTGAACCGCATGAGAAGTCCTTTGCTCGAGCCGCATGAGGCTTTCTCGGCCTGAGCCGCATAGGACGGATTCACTCTGAACCGCATGAGAAGTGAGCCGCATACGAACGCCCACGTGGCAAGGCCACGTGGCATTTTTATGGCTCTCGGGAGATTTGTGTCAGAGATCTCTTTTCTCTTCCCCAGAGATTCATCATTATGACAGAGTCATAATTACTTCTTTCTATGTCAGGGCTGTTACTTTTTCAGAGTTGTCAGCCGTCAAGCAATTAATGCGAGAGGGCAGAGGAGAGGGCTGTCCTGCCACGTGTCTTTTTGAGCCGTATGGGATATCTTGGACCGCATAGCCCCTTATGCCGCATGACTCTCCGAGCCGCATGGGCTTTCTGAGCCGCATGGGATTCTTTGGCCGCATAAGTCATTTTTTTTAGTATTTTCCATGCTTCTACATATATATATATATATATATATATATATATATATATATATATATATATATATATATATATATATATAATATATATATATACATACATACATACATACATATTAGAAAGAGAGAGATATTTATAAAAAAATAAAGAGATATTTTAAATAGGGAAAAATAGAGAAATTGTGTGGGGGTGTTTGGGTAGTCATGAGAGGACAACATGGAGCGTGGGTTTGGTTTCGATTGAGCCGGGTCGGATCAAAATCGGACATGGTACAATAATTGAATTTAAATAGGTATTTATGATCATGGATAAATAAGTAATATATGGGGACTCCAATAAATGGGACACAAGTGTCATGTGGGTAGTAGGCTTCACGTGGGCTATGTTCATACTTTGGGTTGACAGGTTGGATCGATGTCGGATCCCGAAATTAAATTAGAAGTTAAATCAGGTTTTACGGTAGATAATTAATTGGCCTAAATTGACCCGAAAGTTGTGCGAAGCAAATAAAGCACAAAATGGAGTGTCTGAGTAGGACACGAAGGTCATGGGCGTAGGGTGTCTCGAGTAGATCATTCATGAGAAGTTGGTTCTGAAAAAACGAATGGTCTTGTGCTACCAAATTAAAAGTCACGACAACGTGCAAACGATGATCAAAGATAAAAGTGGAAAATCAATTAATAATTATTTAATCGATCGAATGGTCTAAATTGATCCGAAGTTGCGCGATGCAAAAAGAGCACAAGGTAACGAGTTTAAGTAGGACATGATATATCAAAACGAAGATAATCTTGTCTACTACAAAACTCATAAAGAGAGTTTCCAGAGATTGGCATCTCTGACGCTCCAGAAGTCAAAGTCACGAAAAGTACATTTAATGATAACAAACAATTAAATAATAATATTTATTGAAAATAATTTATTTAGAAAATTTAAAATAAACCCTAAAATTTAGGGGGCTTACACTATATAAGAGTCCATTCGACGGGACCGGACTGATATGGTTTTCTTGAGTTTTCGCTGCTTGGTTTTGATAAATGTATTTTCGTGTCGATTTCTGCATTCATTCTACGCATTTCAAAATGGAGGATTAAAGAAGGGATTTTGATAAAATGTTGGTGCCATTGCAGGAGCTCGCGTAACTGAAGCTTGAACGTTGCGAAGTGCTTCGACTCTCGGCACAATCAAATACTTGGTGGATGGTTCGGCCCCTTCTTTTCTACTCCTTTCCGCAAATAAAATTCAGTTTGCCTCAAACATATTCAAATCGATGATGCCAAGTTAAATGTATGCCAAATCACTAAGATCAAGAACTCGGGATAACTGTATCAATTTAGAGTAAAATACTCTAAAAATATAAGTTTCACATTAAAAAGCAAAAATATAAGATTCTAAAAAAAAGACTATTTCATGATCTGTAAAATAAAATGAAACGTTGGTTGCAGCATATGGTGTCTCAGGAAATTGGTGCCTACGGGACGCCAAATCAGAAGTATGGCTTTGGGGAAAATGAATCCTTGCATGAGTTGGAAAAATGATAATGCTGCTCAATATTGTCCACACTATGCAATCTGTTTCATATATTAAACTGTTCACGTATTGGCATGGTCATGGACAACTTGTGCACAAGTTTAACTTTCCTCGTAACGGTATCTGGGGCATCGGAACCAAATCGACCTAGGAGAAAATATACAAATTCGTGCTACGGTGCGAGGCATTACGGGACCTCTAATTGAGCTTGCAACCCAGGCTGACAGGGCACGTCATAATGCCATATAAAATTCCCTCATGGTGCATAGCACCAATGACCACACATGTAAGATAGTAGCATGCTCACCTATTGTCTTGTGCAGGTGGTAAGTATTATATCTGTTTCATGTAGGGATGAGCACGACCGTGGTAAGATTTGGGATAAAATACTATGTTTTGTTGTATGTTGTTTACTGTTTCAAGGAAGGCTATCAATATGAATTGAATTTATTTAGTTCTAAATAGAAAGAAAACTCCAATGCATGCCTACCTTAACAATCAAAGTCGGTTTAGACGAGTGGGTTCGTCCTACTCACTAGTGCATTTCTAAGTGTACTAATCCTCCAACCCCACAGGTGACGAGGACTCTGGGGGTACACGTTGCTAAGCCAAAGCTGAAGTTCGGAGAGGCATTTTGAAGCTCTTCCTATTCAGAAGTATTTTGAAGCCAATTCATCGAAGGATTTCAATGTATAAAAGGGTGAATATATGGAATCAAGTGTTAGTTCAGGCAGTTTGTTGAGTATATTTCTTTTGTTTCAATCAATGTAGCCGCAACGGCATATCTAACGTAATATGACTTGCACTTCGTTGCAAGTTATCAATGAAAAGCATATTCTATCTTTCTATACTGTGTGTTCAATTACTCTGTGATTTATGAAGTTTCAACTTGATGTTTCAAATAAAATGATCAAATGTAATGTTCTTGCCTTGTACGAGTGCAACTCCAGACTCGTACGGCATCATGACTTAGCGAGGACTATCGATTCGGCATAATGGGAACGTGGATGAACGGTTTGTCGAATTGGGGCATGACATTCAACCAACAACTATTCGAGCAAATACTCTCACAAGGCCGTGCGAGCCCTATTCAAGTGCTTTTGCACAAAACAATCTTGATCAAGACTATTTAGGCCTCGGCCTTAGTCACTTATGTGTTATTGCAAGCTTCTTTGAAAGCTATCAGTGTTGTCTGTGACATTACTATTGTAGTTGCCTTCCGTGGTGATATACGGCAATGCTATTGCAGTTTCCTTCCGCAATACTGCTACTAAATTACCTTCCATGACACTACTATTGATGTTTTCCTCCACGGCATTATAAGTCTTTCCTAAAAATTGTAGAGTATTATCTTCCAGAGAATTACCAAACATACTTCCCGTGGAATTGATGTAGGACCCGTCCCAACTTCGTGTCCCTTTTTTCGTTCGCGACGCGGAGAACACGGTTTAAGAATCTCGCTTTGAGTAACAATAATTTTGATCACCCCAACATGTTCTCCTAACTCGATTAGCATACAATTACAACAATTTTTAACTGCTTTCCTCTTTATAGTAGTTCTTATGCTTCAACTATACTATAACAGACACTTCTTCTTAGCGATTTTCATCGTTGTCCATTTCTTTAGCAAGCAGGACTTGCTGTTTGGCAACCACTTGTGGTCCAGTCTTCATAAACTTGTACACAATTTCAATTATATTTTGACATAAATGTGGGATCTAGAAGTTAACCATGGTTGCCCATCATTCTTCGAATTGTGTAGATCTAGCCAAGTCTGATGGAATCCAAATCTAAAGGGAATGATGATGGTACAACTAACAACAATGGTGTAGCTATATGGTCCCGAAGGGGTGCGACTGTACCCCCTCAATTTTTTTAACTTTTTAATTTTAGGTTTACATTATTTATTTATATAGATTGTCGAATTTTGAATTTATTTATATAGATTATCTGCATACCTATATGAACACATGAAATAGTAACTAACTTGATAATATAAAACGACAATTAGGTAGCTTGCCATCAGCAGACATTGATTATTGAAGAACTGAAAATCATTGATACCATGGTTCCTGCAAAGTTGGACATGATTGCTAGAAAAAAACCAGTATAGCAGTTATATTTCTTAGAAATATATTTTGCTTTAAGTTTCTCTTGTTCTCCATCTTCAACTTTTGTACTTTAGTGGAAATCTGATGCCACATTGTAGCTTTATATTTGTAGAAGCACAGTTAGGTCTTAGGTCTATTATGCTCCTATGTGACTTCTTCGCATAACATGTCCATAACTTAAATTCAAATTTGACCTAAATGCAAAAAATGATCCGTCCTTATATATATATATATATATATATATATATATATATATATATATATATATATATATATATATATATATATATAGCCAACATGAGAAAGTCTACGAAAAAAGAAATTGAAGTGGATGTCATTGTCTAGTTCTCATCTGAGTCAATTCAATTTTGACCGAGCTGGTACTCGAGATGTGTATGTTACACAAACCTCCTCATGTGGTTTGTCTTGAATATTAAAACCTTAAACTGGTATATGTGACTTTGAGATGTGTAATAAAGTCATATTCAAACGCAAATAGGCCTATTGGAACTCTTATTATAATTGATTACAGTAGTAACATATTTCTTACTCGAAGCCAACCCAATGAAGAAACCTAAATTGATAGGTGAATGATAATGTTCCTATTCGTATTAATGCATTACTTGGGTTGTTATTTTATGATATTTTTATTCATATTAATCCAATAATAGTTTTATGACATTTGGTATTAATATACGGAGATTATAAATGTGTTTATTGTAATTTTTTTAATAGCAAGTGTTGCATTTCCTAGGTAAAAATTCTAGCTATTGCCACTGACTAACAATGTAGATTTGGCTTCAAATAAGAGCATACCCTATTGTCTTGTTTTGTGTTGTGATTCTTAGATGGCATGATACACACGACAATGTCTTCTATAGGTGGCAATATTATATTCACAAAAGACAATAAGTTTGAAAAGTCTTCTCCAATGCAAAAGTATTGAGAAGTCAATACAAATTATTATTTTTTACAATTTCCAAGACAACTTCTACTCTTCTTCTATTTTTTTTATAAATATTTTTATTCATAATTAATGATGTGGACATAAAGTCATTGTGAAGTGCATTGTCTAGATCTAGACAACCAACTTCATATTGTTCTTGCCATGTCATTGTCATGTCAACTCCACTCTTTATTTCACATTTGCATTGGAGAAGTACTTTTATAAAAAAAAGTTATCATTCCTATGTGGCAACCATTTTTTCCAAACTCACAATAGTTGGAGATGCTCCAAAGACCTGTATGAATACATATTAGCACAAGACATGATTACTAATGACAATTAACTGTGAATCTCTTCATTTGATTGCTTGTAATTTATTTCCCTATCCGAGATGTAGCTTAGGTTAGTGTTTTGTTGCAACATCTGTTCCAGCATTTGTGGAATTTCAGTTTTTGCTACAACGTAAGTCTCAAAACGTCTCCCAAATGTTGCAGCTTTCTGGTCCTACATTTTGTCTCTACTGACTATGCCAATAGTTGGGCCCTTATGTTAGATCCAAATGAATCAGCCTTTATTTCGACTTCTAAGCTAAAATGATTGCAGCACCACATATTATTTCCTCTGAGCTTTATCATTGCGTTGATCCAAATGAATCAGTCTTTATTTCAACATCTAGCTGAAATGATTGCAGCACCACATGCAAAAAAAACGTTATTATTTCCTCTCCTTAGGAGCCGTTTGGTAAACCGTAAGTGTAGAAAAATATGGATTTAGACTTTCATGTGGGGAAGAGTGATAGGAATCCATTCACTTTCTTGTCCCCCTAGTAGGGGACAAATGTGTTTGGTTGGAATAGGAAAGTGGAAAGTGGGAAATGAAAATTAGATAAATGTGTTTGGTTGAGATAGGAAGTGAAAAGTAAAAAGTGGAAGAGTATTTTATAATAATAATAAATTATGGTTAATTCACAATACAATGTAATAAATTAAATAATTAGTTTAATAAATTAAGATAATTAATTAGTAACTAATTAAAAAGTGGAAGAGTATTTTATAATAATATTTTTATTTTAGTAACTAATTGAGAAAGCCGACTTAAATAAACTGTTAATAATTATACTAATATTAATTGAGAAAGCTGACTTAATTAGTAACTGTTAATTACATTGATTATATTAATGATCTAACTATTCTTTCCATTTTAAAAAAATTTAGTGCAGCTGTTAGCAAAAAAATTAGTGCGCCTGTTAGCAAAAAAAATTATTAATTACATTAATTATACTAGTATTAAACTTGTCAATAATGCGGCTGTTAGCAAAAAATATTAAAATTACTGTTAGCAAAAATATTAATTACATTAATTATATTAATTAGCAAGAAATTAGTGTGGTTGTTACCAAAAAAATAAAATCTACAACTAATTAAAAAAAAAAAATTTGAAAGAAAAGTAAAAAAAAAAATTGAAAAAAAAAAAAAAAATTCAAACTCCCACCCACATCCGGCTGCCAACTCCGGATGTGGGTGGCATGAAAACACCCCTCCTCTTCCCACTCTTTCCAGCCGACAGGAACTGGCAATGCCAGTTCCTTCACCTATTCCCCCCCAACCAAACACTTGATTCCCACTTCAACCCCCCCATTTACAGTGAACAGTTGAAATGGAAGAGGAAATCGGTGTTACCAAACACCCCCTAACAGGGCTTTTCTAATCGCAGCAACCGTTCGTCATTGCATCATCCGAACATGTGAACATGAGTGAGAGCAATGAAACAATTGTATTTACATCATCACTTACAACAAGAAATATTACATGATATTTTCAATTCTCCATTTTCGAACAGCCAAACAGCCCCTGCAACTCTGCAAGTGCCCTTTAAAGATGCTAGTAACATGCCCTTTAAAGATACTTAGTAACGGGCACATACACTACATGCACGTAAAAAAAATTGTTGAATTTTTTAAATTATAATTTGTTATAGATAATATTGTGCTTTGGGATCGAATCCACACAACCAAATAAATGTCTCTCCCCTGACCCATATGAGTTAGATATATTTGACTATAGTTAGATAATATTAGATAGTTAAAAAATTAATTAAAATTTATTCGGCTCAAAATGAGCCGTTTTCAAGTCGCTTTATAAAGAGTAGAGATTTTGTTCTCCTAAGTCCAAAAACCGGAATCCAAACCTAACTGCACTAATTAAGAACTGGTAATTAAAATAAAAGACTGATCCTGTATTAGTTGGTGGATTCCGCTCTAATTGTTGGGTTCCGGATCCATATTAGTATAATATATTACGCCTTCTTGGATCAAGTTACTAATACATCAGACAGTCGCGCAGGCTGCAGCCATAAAAGTTCCTAGTCTTTACCAAACATAAAAAGGGCCGGCCCGGGGGGTTGGGTCCTAGCCAGAGCTAAATTTGGTTGTCCCTTGCCTTTGACTTCCAAAGAAGATATCAAAAAAAACTGATGGCGAATGGGTTGACAGCAACGTCGAAGTCTCCGATTCTGACGGCATCGTGGAGCTCGAATTCCGAGATCCTCTCTTCGAGCTACTCGAGGCCTTCCCAATGATAACTTGTGGATTGCTAGTTCAACAGATAAAGATTGGGTTGGTCTGTAGAGGCTCTATTGACGGAGAGGTCGGAGGGGGGGGGGGGGGGAGGGAGGGGGGGGGAGTGTTGCCCAAGCCCGACGGCTTGTCCGGCTTACCCCAGGGCCGGCCCTCAGCATAAACAGGACATGAAAACATAAAAGAAGCACAAGTAAAACGAATATAACTTTTGCGTCAAAAAACCAAGTCAACAATTCTGTCAGGAAAGAGGAGCCAAATAACATGAAGCTCAAAATCAAGAAAACCCGCTCTTCCCGTTCAAGATCAATTTCAATCCAACTTATGACGATACAACCTCGAAATGGAAGAGAAAACATGGCGTTACTAACTTCCAGCAGACTGATTACAATACACACGACTAGAAAGTAAATGCCATATATGAACCAAGAACGTTGATTAAACACAAGCCCAGGCAATCTACATCATTGATATTCCCCCAGCTTCAAGGTGATAGAAAGAATTGTAGACTTAGCCTACTTACCATTTAAAAGAATACACATGTAGTTCTAAAGTGCCAAGTATAAGATGGTTCAACATCGACTTGTCGACGCTCAAATATGTGAGCTTCCGAAATCCCATTTCACACACCGCACGATCGAAGGGTAATATAACTTCGGCTCAATAGTAAGTACCTTCATATTATCAGAAAAAACACCCTCTGATGTCATATACCCCTCGAAGTTCAATTTTTAAAAGAGGATTGCAAGGGGGAAACGGAAGCTCCTTCTCGATTCTGGAATTAGTTCTAGAAGTAGCGACCGCCAGAGTTATAAGCTCTACCACCAGGATACTGACCATGAGACTCGTACCCGCGACCGAAACCAGAACGCTCGCCATAGGAGTCAAAATTGCCTGCAGCACCATACGCTCGAGGGGGATCTCCAAGTGCAGCAGCAGAGGCAGCCATTCTGAAGCCATGGGCATTGTTGGGCCCAGCACTACTTTGATAGCTATTCAATTTCACCTGTTGGTATTGCTCGTGGCGAGCCTGTGATTCCTTGCGAAGGAAATCCTCTCTATGTGTAGCTTGGCGAGCTCTTACAGCAAGTAGCTTCTCCTGATACTGGGAGTTGATTTCACTAAGCCTCTAGTACAATAAAGGAAAAAGAGTCGTGAGTATCTAGAACAAAGAAGCCCACAGCACACGTGATATTCTCAGGATGAAATATCACCCTGAAAGCCAAATTGATCAAGTAGAAGTAAATAGTTCTGGTGAAAATCACATGCCTGAATAAAACCTGTATAATGCACCAATAATAGTTCCATTGAGCTCAGCACGATCTCAGGATAATGCATAATTGCATACTGATCCAAATGTTAGGATTTGAAGTCCCATAAGAAAAACTTTCACTATCATATATGTTACATTTCAGGGGATCAACTGAAATAATAAAAAGTAGAATTTGGTATCAAGCAGTTAAGAAACAAGACAAGAATTATTTTTAGGATCCATTATTCATCATATCGGAGAGATTGAGAACGATGTCATGGTTGAAACGGAGAAGTGCTTTTGGGGTACTTTGGGGTCAGAAATGTCTTTGAAGTTGAAATAACAACTATATAAGACAACTATAAGACCGGTCATGCTTTATGGATCAGAGTATTGGGCAATTACGTCCAAAAATTTAGTTTAGCAGAAATGAGAATGCTAAAATAGATAAGTAACAATACATTGAAAGACAGGATAATAAATGAGTGTATTCATGGTAAGTTAGAGAGGATGTCAATTGAGGATAAGACGAGTGAAAATCATCTCGGGTGGTTTGGAGATGTACAATATAGACCAATAGATGCACCAACGAAAAGTGATAAGATAAGATAGTAGTTCAAGAAGCCGCTAGGACCAGAAGTAGGCCTAAACGAACTTGGATAGAGGTTTTGAAAAACGATATACTTTTTGTTAGTTTTAGAGAGGACTTGGCCCTTAACAATATACTTTTTGTTAGTTTTGGAGAGGACTTGGCCCTTAACAGAGCTGAGTGGAAGAAAGGATTCAAACTGCCGAACCCCAAAAAAGGGATAAAGGCTATGTTGTAGTAGAATTTGGTACCAAGCAAGGATGTTCTGGAGGGGTATATTATTACAATGTCTATGCAACATCCCCATAGAAAAGAGTATAGAGGTACAACCTTCCATATCCTCAAAATGAGCAAATTGCCTTAGTTTTCCACTCTTTAATATTCCATCGTGCTCAAGCCACCACCAAGAACGGTAAGCAACAGAGCAAATTTAAACTCAAGGAATACACTTGAATCACAGACAAAGAAGCATAGTCCACACATACCATCTCTTCCCAATTATAAAACATTTAACTTCTTGGTAGCTACGAAAATGAGGGCAAGAAAGTGAAAGTGGTTAATGTAGAAATGGGATTTCACTTTCCTTTTCGTTCCCTCACTTTATGCAAACCTAACACAGCCTAAGAGTAGGGCAATTTTTTCCATTCAATGTAAAAAAGTATCATCTACCTCAAAAGGAAAAGTGCGATAAAGAGTATTACCTCCCTATGCCTAGCATTTTCGCTGTCTTCTGCATCTTGTTGTTCCCTGGTTAGGGTCATTATGTCTTGAATGAACTTCTGCTCAAGACCTTCAAAAGTTTGTGGAAGAGTGTTCTCCTCATACCCAACTTCCATATCAGTTTGATGAGTTTGGGCTCTTGGGTCATTCATTGCTTGTTTCTCTAAACCTAGTTTTTGATCTGGCCTTGGACCCTGATGGGAAGATCTTGATGCATCATTTCCTTGACCTATATACAACCATATTAGTGCTCCCTTATTTTCAGATACTATACATCGGAGAATCTATGGTATGTTTAAGAATAGAACAGAAACAGGAACAGGAACAAAGGCATTTCTATGAACTAAAAGTCAAAGTTTTACTTCTCATGTATCCAGAAAATGCTTACAAACTTAGAAGCTCGAGGCTACAAGTGAACTGTTACCCATTCTCTAACAAAGTATAAACCAAGATGAAGCCACATGAGGGAGGAATTTATTTTCCCTTTTCTTATTATTTTAGCTGGGGATAGAAGGGAGAGGAGAAGACGTTGCATTAATGATGAGCAGACGACTTTAACATGATAGAATAATATTTCCCTTCGAATTTCAGGTCTTGATTACAGAAAGTAATTGATATAATCCCGATAAGAAGCAAGCTTTCAAGAAAACTGACGTCTCTTGGAGCAAAACCGATTCTCAGGAAGATCCGAAAGAAGGAATTTAACTTCCGCATTGCAGTCTCATTATAAATTAAAATGTGTGATGTTTCACAAAATGTATTAACTAAGATCGACATGTTAGGCAGAATTTTGCTCGCTACAATCACTTGGCAGCAATTTGATTGTCTATGAAATTACACATAAAAACAAATTATTGTTGTAGTATTTTAAAGGGTGCTGCTATTAGCATTCCTAAAATGTCATTCGGCACTCCTCTTTAATTTTTTAACATTCAAATTCCAAATTTGTCCATGCATTAACATTATTGGCACTCCTAAAATGCCATCCTACACTCCTCCCTCCATGCATACACAAATTAATGTTATATTTAATGCAAGGGTAGATTTGGAATTTGAATGTTAAAAAATTGAAGAGTGTCGAATGACATTTTAGGAGTGCTAATAGCAGCACCCATTTTAAATACCTCTAACGGAAAATCCGGAAAAGACCTACATGTGGTACATGGTCAAAATGAAAGTGTTATAACACAATGATATCTGTGTAAACAAAATCCCCCCCGGACCAAAGAGTGAGGCCTCAATAAAAAACATAGTTTTGTTGAACTGTCCGCATATTAGTCCTCTTCCTAAATCTTTCTTTTATTTATATCTTGAGCATTGTTCTAAAAGGCGGTCTAGGCGGCGCCTGGTGCCCGCCCGATGCCCCCGCCTAGTCCCCTCCGACGTCTGTCTATGCATGTTTTTGAGTTTATGAACTTTTTCTACAATTTTCAGTAGGTTTTTTGGACTTTTTTTGGGAACCGCCTAGATCTAGGTAGCCGCCTAGGCGGCGGATGCCCTCCCGACTAGCACCTAGCACTTTTCACGACCTTGATCTTGAGCTACAGTCCTTTGTGCAACCTTCTCTGGATCCCAGATTGTAATGTTGCTCGCAGCAATGCATGCCAGTGTGCAAGTTCTTATGATATAAAGTGAACCTGATACCACAATCAGAACCCAAGGACTGTGCTCCTCAGTTCCCATCAAGCAGGTTAATGTGCCTATCATGTCCTGAGACCATGTTAGTCATCTACTCTACCTAGAAAGAAAGCATGTTTTCTTTTTCTTTGACCATTCTTTCTGAGATTAATGTTTCATTTTCAATAATTACTACTACAACAGAGACTGTCTCAATCTTCAGGAGTCAGCTACATGAATTATTCTCTTCCACATTCTTATGTTAAGGGTCATCCTCCTCTCTAAGATAAACAAACATGCATTTCTTTTTAAGTCTCCATTGACTCCTTTAACTAAAGATCCCATTACTCCTCACTAATACATCCATTGTTCCTCGTTAGCGCAGATCCAGTCTCAAACCATCTTAGACAAAATTTTCTCATCTTATCCATAGTTGACCCCACCTCATAATTGACAGAAATGCAATTATTTCTTATCTTTAATTCATTGTGAATCATCCATCTCCAATTCTCATTTCAACTACGCACTTATTTTTTGAAAACGTTCCCTAATTACCCAACATCCCTACTCATTAGGCATAAGCTCCTATATATCACAGAATTTTTTCTAGGTTCAGGGTATTCTGTATAAGATTATAGAACACTCGAGAAGTTCTCTTCTGCTTCAACTAAGTTCGACGCCCATGTAGGGGTCAATCAGCCATTCAAATGCATGCATGATCCACACACACAACACACAAACACATATGGAAGATCTTGTGTTTAGCAAACAATAGAGTTTTACCATTACTTACAAAACCATTTATTTTGCCATCACTTGAATGAGCTAGAATTAACAAAATCACAAAATTTTATTACAGCCATTTTAATTCGTATAGATAATTTTATTACAGCCATTTTAAGTCTCCATTGACTCCTTTAACTAAAGATCCCATTACTCCTCACTAATACATCCATTGTTCCTCGTTAGCGCAGATCCAGTCTCAAACCATCTTAGACAAAATTTTCTCATCTTATCCATAGTTGACCCCACCTCATAATTGACAGAAATGCAATTATTTCTTATCTTTAATTCATTGTGAATCATCCATCTCCAATTCTCATTTCAACTACGCACTTATTTTTTGAAAACGTTCCCTAATTACCCAACATCCCTACTCATTAGGCATAAGCTCCTATATATCACAGAATTTTTTCTAGGTTCAGGGTATTCTGTATAAGATTATAGAACACTCGAGAAGTTCTCTTCTGCTTCAACTAAGTTCGACGCCCATGTAGGGGTCAATCAGCCATTCAAATGCATGCATGATCCACACACACAACACACAAACACATATGGAAGATCTTGTGTTTAGCAAACAATAGAGTTTTACCATTACTTACAAAACCATTTATTTTGCCATCACTTGAATGAGCTAGAATTAACAAAATCACAAAATTTTATTACAGCCATTTTAATTCGTATAGATAATCTTGAACATTATGGATCATGCATTGGATGCCCTGGTTGCCAGCTAGAGGTGGGGTGTATGTATAGAGTAAGTTTGGGGTGGTAATGATAGGAGTTGGTCAAATCCTATCAATTGGAAAGTACATATTTGAGCCCAAAATCAAAATACATTCTGTTAGAAGTAATCTACATCATTTAATAGCCAATGCGCGTGTTGTGTCTTGTCTGTGTCAGACATGACACAGGAAATCCCAAATAGACCAGGCCAAACAAAAAACAGAAGTGAACAACCATATGCAAATCTTACGAGCTAAAGGTTAAAATGGTTCAGAAATTTGCAGAAATGAAGTAAAAAATCAAATTCAGCACCCTAAGGATTACTCCTAAGCATTATAGAATCCTGTTGCAGGAGGAATTTTCAAAACCATGACAAATAGAACTTGCCTTCTTTGTACATATGAGATGGTATTAGGCTTGATTCCTTAGGCCCATCTCTGTCCCACTGCCATTGTCCCTCCGCTTTTGAAGACATATACTGATGTTCTTTATCAACCGGCAAAGAATCTGCCCTTCCGGGATAGTGGCCAGTTCCTGAGTTATGCTGCATTCTCTGTGCTGACATGTGCTGCATTTGAGCAGCAACCATCTGATTGATGCCAGAATCGGGATAGTGTCCCTGTCCTCTCATCTTTCTAAAAACGAGCTAGAACCTATCATAACAAAAACCAGAAAAGAAATCTACTTGAGTTCGGCAAGCAGATACAACTGTTCTTCAAGTTTAAGAATAATAAATTAGCAAGCAACTAATCAAGAAAATAATAATGACTTCAACTTTCTCTTGGATAACAATGAAGTGATGAACGCTGTGCAGTAGCACATCCAGTTCAGTATGAATTCTCTTAAGAATACAAAAACTATGGTTAATGGAATCAAGCAAGGTTCCCATAAAAAATTTGGCCCCAAAGCAGATAAAACATCACATAAAATCCGAATTTGGAAACTGCATACCGTGATTCTAGAATCTAGTGTTAGTCGTTTGTGATTCAGTAAAGTCGTTTTCCAGTCATGCATTAGTAATTGGGATTCCAAAATTGTCATAGTAGGATTTTTGTAATCACATTAACTGGTCCTTATTCATTTTTTCTTATCAGAACCACACTTGGAAAAGTTGCGATTATCAAATCCCGCCTTATTGGTATCCACCTTCTCAAACTCTTCCCTTTTCGAGAGAGCCATCCTTCCCATCTCATTCTCCAACCTTTCCCCTTGCCAACAGCTTCATGCCCTCCTCTTTCACTGTACTCCACCCGTCCTTCCCATTCTTCCTCCAATCGAGATCTTAATGGTGGTTCCAGACTATTATTCCTATACAT
Source organism: Iris pallida (assembly GCA_029216955.1). Taxonomy (NCBI): domain Eukaryota; kingdom Viridiplantae; phylum Streptophyta; class Magnoliopsida; order Asparagales; family Iridaceae; genus Iris; species Iris pallida. The sequence continues at coordinate 38,072,143 of JANAVB010030220.1, forward strand.
TCTTCCTTTTTAGATCTCAATTGCGGTGGCAAGGTTGTAGGTGGGGGTTAGAAACATGGCATGAGAAATGGTAGGTGTGACACATACCTACCCGGTGAGATGACTCCACAATTGTTTGACAGTGATGACAATGACACAATCAAGTGATAGGATCAGCATCAATACATGTGGACAAATATGAGCATAAAAAAATGCGTAGATTTTAAATTTTACATTTTAGGAATGATATAAAATGATCTTGTTGGTCTTTGAATTGATTTACTTATATTATTGAATACACATTTTCTTAGATTTTTAATTAAGGATTATGTGACAACCGAAATTTTGTGTTTGTTCATGAGTTTGATGGAATGCCAGATAGATGTTATTGTTTGCCATTGATTATCTAAGAACAGAACAATTTTATGGGAGGACTGAACTTTGATTCACAATTACAAACTCGCTTGTACAAAAGAGAGCCTAGGAACAAAACCTAGAAAAAGCAATCTAAGTACAATTGTTTAATTTGGATTCTGGGGGGGTGACGGTAGAGTCTCGGAAAAGTGCTATCAACTCTGCCTTACTCCTTGGACGATCGAACGCAACCTCGGCTCCGGCAAAGAAATGCTCTCTGTATGTATGTGTCCCTCTGTGTGTATGCAAATGCAAGGGAATAGCACCATGCTATTTATAGGAATTTGTGATGAGTGGGGTGTACAGCCACGTGGCTAATTTTAGGCCATATCCTCGTAACTGCGCCTTGAGAAGTGGGCAGTTGGAAATTGGTTAAGATTAATCTTGATCTGTTTGTTGCAAGAAATCTGAACTGTTATGATCTGTTGGTTACAATAAATCCAAATTGTTAAGACTTGGTCAACTTCTGCCACGTGTCCCAACTGCCACTCTGTGGCGAGCCGCATGAATGATGCATCCTGGCTGAGCCGCATGAAGGACTGTCCCATAGCCGAGCCGCATGAGTCTCATGGTCGGGCCGCATAAGAGTGGCCTCATGACTGAGCCGCATGAGAGTGGTCCCCATGACTGAGCCGCATGAGAGTGGTCCCCTGATTGAGCCGCATGAGAGTGGTCTCATGACCGAGCCGCATGAGAGTGGTCTCATGATCGAGCCGCATGAGGGTCGCCTCACAACCGAGCCGCATGAGGGTCGCCTCATATCTGAGCCACATGAGAGTGGTTTCATGACAGAGCCGCATGAAGGCCACACAGTCGATCCGCATAAAAAAACTTTCTTTGGAATTTGTGAACTGTGCCAGATGTCATGAAGATTTTCTCGTCTTTTTAGGAGCATGTCACATCTCGTCTGTCAGAGCTATCGTCTTTATGGCAGAGTAATAATAGCCAGCTGTATGGCCAACTGTATAGGCAGACTTTTGAACCGTATAAGGCCGCATGGAGCTTTCTGAGCCGCATGAAGCTTTCTGAGCCGCATGAAGCTCCCAGGGTTTCTGAGCCGCATGAAACACCCTAAGTTTTGAGCCGCATGGAGTTTCATGTTGATTCTGGACCGCATAAGAATTACTATTCTTTTCCATGCTTCTACAGTTATCTTGTGTAATTCATAGATGTTAGAAACTTTTATCCCTTGTTATGCGAAAGTTGGAAACTGTAATACAGAATGCCTAAGAATAGTACCATATCATGGAATACACATTTTGAATATGCAATTCTTTTTATCAATGGGTACAGGAGCATACCCCCCCCCCCCCCCCCCCCACACACACACACACACACAAAAAAAAAAGGAAGAAGAAGAAGAAGAAGAAGAAAAACTAGAGATTGAACATAGTTACGTGACTAATTGATGTGAATATGGTTTCAAAACCGCAGTCAGGTGTGATTTCAAAATCACATTTACAATCGCATGCAATTGTGAAATCATCGTGTTTTGTCTAAAATCACCATGAACGTGTTTTTCGGAATCATGTTTGACTAACCCCCTTGAAAGGATTTCATGCCTTTTAGCAGTTGTGGCAGTGACTGCTGCATGTTAACCAAAAAATATCAATAAAATTAGCAGTAAACCATATAAAATATATTGCAAAACTCAACAATTGCATAAATATAACCAACAGGTTCAATCACACCTAACAATGGCCGCTTTGTAAAAATTTCAGTTAGTTTGTACCATGGACTCTCTCCTGTCAACGAATGACTTCAAACCAACATTAATATTAATAAGAAGCATAAGAACTAGGAATTTATATATCTGGTTCCATTTACTGATTTTCACTATGTACTACATGCAATATAAGTTTCTGCTATTTTGATCGACTTAATACTTCAATAATATATATGATGATAATGCAAATATGAATTCTCAGACATCAGAAATCAATTTTGAGAAGTTCAACATTAGACACAAAAACCTGATAAAAAAGTGCATCTATGTAAGACACAAAATTTATACGTCGGGGCCTACATTGTATGTAACACATAGAAAGTAAGAAATTATTTTTGGATTTTATTTGTTTTTGTCATTCACCCTCCATCTTCTTTCTTCTTTTCGTTTTCCTTCTCTTCTCATCTCCTCTTTCCCCCTTTTTCATATCCTCTTACCTTTCGTCTTCTTTCCCTATTATCGTCATCGTCTTCCTTCTTCCCTATCCATCTCGTCCTGTTCTTGTTACTTCTTCTCTTACAAAGAAAATGAAAGTGAAAAGGAGACGAAGAAGAAGAGGGCACAACAGAGAAAAGGAGAGGACAGAGGAGACAAAGAAGAAGAGGGCACAACAGAGAAAAGGAGAGGACAGAGGAGACAAAAAGAAGACTAAGAAGAGAGGGAAAGAACAAGAAATGGAGGGAAGAAAATTTTCAATTGTTGTTAACTGGTTAATAAATGTGAATTACTTAATTAAATATGAAATCCAATTAATTAAACTGTCAACATCATCAAAGAAAATTCCATCCTGAATGGCATTGTCTATGGACCACAAGTCAATGTCAAGAAATCTATGGTAAAGAATTCCTCGGGCTTTTAGGCTCAGCTATTTATCTAAGATCAATCCTTTATAAGTTAGTATATATTCCTAGACATGGCAGCAATAAGTAAAACAGAATCCTAGCATGGGACCAAAGGTTAGTTGACAGATTGACCTATCAATTTCGGTCATGGATTAAGCTCAGGTAAACAAGGAGCACGAATCGAGATTCCTCTAGACTATAAATAATCTAGATATGAAGGTAAGAACATTATGCTTTGTTATAGGAAAGTACAGTTATCTCTGCGGCATGGTGGGCTAGAGCGAAATGGAGTCACGATCCCTCATTGAAATTACATTACTTTTGGACTTCCCTACTTACAATCATCCAATTGTTTAGTACTTGAATTGTATGGCTGATTATGGAATGGAATAATATATCATACTTCTTCAAAAAGACATGGTGAAGTGATGAAGTTCAATATATTGACAAGTAAAAAAATGATTATCTAGAGTATAAATATAAAAATGTTAGCAAAATAGACGAGAATAGGGCACAATGCTAGATGGTGTCTTTTAATTCGAGTAATATGATGCCAAACTAGATGTAGTATTAAGCCACTTAGGGCACGTTTGGTTCGCGGAATTGGAGCCTTGGGAAAGCAAAGTGATTCCTTTCCTTTGTTTGGATGCCAAAGGAAATGAGGAGGAAAAGAATTTGATTCCCAAGATGAAGGAAAATAGGAAGGAAAACGGTTCCTCCCACCAACCTAAGGATTTATTTTCCCTCTCTAAGGATTCACTTTCCCTCCCATTTTTTCTTGGTTTTCCCAAACACCGGAAAAAAAAATTGAATGGAATTGCAATTTTCCAAAGGAAATGAAATATCAAAGAACCTATTTCCTTTCCTTTCCTTTCCTTTCCGCGAACCAAACGAGGCCTTAAAGAAACCAATAAGGAGGCCTAGAAATGTAAGAAACTAGTAGAAGAAGACAACAGAAGACTACAGTGTTGATGGAGAAATACTCAAATATTTCCAGAAGAGGCCACAATGGAAAAGCTCATCGAAATCATCATCCAAGCCTTCTGCCATCAGAATGGGGTCAACTATGGAGCAAAACAAAGCTCCACGAAAGATCTGACAATTTTGATGATCATGACCGGTTGTCAAGCTGACATCAGTCCTCTACGTTGGTTCCAAATTCCTAGCCAAGTTAACTATGAGCATGAGAGAGTCATAACAAATCTCCACAAAAGATATGACAATTTAAATGACCATGATCGGCTGTCAACCTGACATCAACCCTCTATGTTGGTCCCAAATTCTTAATAAAGTTAACTTATGAGTATGAGAGGGTCATGCCATAGAACCTAAGCGACTAGTAGGTACACCTACCTTTTGGATATGTAGTTTAAGCTCAGCCATAATGGAAACACTGATGATGCAAATTAAACATTCTGGATTCAGTTTGTAAGGAGAGGGAGAAATTGAACTACAATTGGGCATGTGATATATTCATTTTATGTCCTTGCCTTACTTTTTGGATCATGTCCACGGGCTATTAGTCGATTATGTTCTAATTATAACAAGCCGAGCTCACTCTATTGTAGAATATTAGACAGAAGCAGTAAAAAATTATCTTAAAAGCAAAATTAGTCAACGAAAGGGTATTCAATAACAGCTCGTACATGGAGAAACAGACATGAAGAATAATGAACTTCTTGTACTCAAAATGTGCTATTAGTCTAGTTAGGATTTCTTCAAGTTAAGCAAATTGATACCAGTTTTATTTAATGCTCTTTTGGTAAGTTTTAGGCATTTACTAATGATTTATACATTAACACATTAATTGATGATATTTGGTTTTTATATTACATATATCAGATAAACAAGTTCAAAATGAATAAACCTGGAGAGAGACAAGAAAAATTAGGGATTATATTTGAAAAAAAAAAAAGGAATCATATCCCCACAGAACAGTAAAGTAATCTTTGGTAATTTTTCACATCAACATTAACTTGTGGATGAAGTTTCTTGGGTGTTTTAAGTGCTTAAACCTATAATAGGTTTGAACGTTGAGATTCTAAGGGCTTCCAAAAATTTGCAGTTGAGTTTATCATTTTAGGAGGTTTAGATCTTCTTTTTGGAATAGTTCAGAGATTCTTCCGTAACAGTTAATGCTTTTAGTGTTATGTTTATTTTTATTTTGAGATAAAGCCAGTCATTATTAATCGTCTCGGTCTTGGACTATTAGCACCAAGAAACACTACCCCACCCCCCATTCCAATTTTTATTTTGTCCGGACTGGGATTCAACTCACACCGACTCCTCCCCTCATTTACTAGTGTTACCACTAGACCACCCCCTTGGTGGTACTTTTAGAATCATTTCTCATAAACCTTAAATGAAATGTTATTGATTGTTCCTTCTTCTTCTTTTTTTGCGTGTTATCTCTGTTAACGAGCAAGTCACATACTTTGACATGATATTAGAGCGTCACTAGTATTGGTGTCTACAATACCATTGCTTCCACTTTCAGCACATCCACACCTCCATTGATGATTCCATCGACAAGATTGACACCTTTTCTTTACGGCAATAGCCACCACCTAGTACCAAAATCAAAAAGTCAAGGGCTCTCATCAGTCCTTATGACCATAGTAACCTTCCTCAACGGTAAATTCATCGTTGGTACCCATCAACACCATAGTCATCTCATCCTTGATGCTCCTTGACTGATGAGATCAGTCTGCCAATAAATCATGTCATCACCAGTGCTATTCCTGCAACTCCCTGTGTGCCATATATTAACTAACCCCACTTAGGTGCCTACTTTAGTCTTCACCAACAACTAACGAGTCAATTACCATAAAAGTAAACAGACTGGATGTATGGCGAGTTGTTTATAAACCAAGATTTTATGTGTTGGACATTTCAGTTGGAACTGGAGGTCCAAAACTACCAGTTAAGAACCACCAAACTATTAATTACGTAGAAAAAGGTATGTCATGGATCATGGTAAGGGATCAAACGGGGTACACTACTTGTCTTTAATGCCGGGAAAAGGGATAGGGTGAGTTGGTTCACCTATTCGGCTTGTGGTACGCTTTTAAGTAAAAAGTGGGTAGACGAGGGTAGGTAGTTAGTTCAAAACTAAACTCAATAGTTGTGCCAATAATAAGAAAAGAAAATCTTATATAAAACATAAGAAAAATCAGAAATCATTACTTGGCTTCATTCAAGAAGTTGTAAAAGTTGACTTTTGTTAGTCATACATAAACTAGAACGTAACAATCAAAATAAAATGGTACAATAGTGCAAAACAAATACATGTAAATAACCGCAAAACAAAACAAAATGGCAAACGACTCAGAATACAAAACAATAAAAACAGCATAAAACCTCTTAAGCTCGTTCTCTTCTTTGCATGAGCAACTTGCAAAACAAAAAAAATGGCAAATGAATGAGAACCTTTGTACAAAACAATAAAGACATAATAAACCTTGTAAGCTCGTTCTCTTCTTTGCATGAGCAACTTAACAAAAAGTGGTAGCTCATGAGTCATGGCTTATAAGGCAAATGGAAGGCAACAATGGTACAAACTACAAAGTCAAAGTTCATAAAAAAGTATAATATGGAGCCCCAAACTGAATGCAAGCCTGTCCGACTTTTCCCAAATTCTTAACATTGAGATTTGAGATAATCTTTTGCAAAAGCAAGTTATTAGTAAAATTTCGAAGATTTATACGTATCGCCAAATTTAGTGATCTAGATCAAAATTGTACCATGAACAGCAACACTCGAAGTTGAACGTGGTTTGGTGTGGGTTTAGGTGTACCGGAACGTTGTTTGGTTCGGTGGTTGGTTGTTGAACTTCATCCTGTAAAATCTGGGTCATCCATGTTGCCACTTTTGGCTATTCAGATCAGGAACTCGCCCGCATTTGCGATCACAGGATATAGAACGTGATTGCTTGGGGATAGGAGGGTTCTGGTAACTATGTTTTCAACTAGTATCAGAGCCTTGAGTTCCATCAGATTTACTTTTGTTGCATTTTATGATTGATGGGGTAAAAACGCAAAACAGATCCACGACGACCCCATATTCATCACAACATTTAAGGGCCATTCTATAACAAAGTAATAGGCTTCACTTTTTTCTGATAGATATAATTACACTAATGTCAATAGGTGGATGTCCATTTACGTTAAGTCAAATGATATATGGACCAGTACTCTTGGTGACAAGTATTACCAAATATATATCAATATTTGATGAGTGTCAACTGATATAAGCTGCTAAAGTTGAAAATTCGACCTCCATTTCAGAAAATACCTTATCAGTTATTAGTGATCTGAACCAAAAGAAGTATTTGGTCATTATTTTGTTCCATACCACTTGACGACTAATTATATCGGCTATGAAAATAAGACCTTATAATTTTCCCACCGATAACGTTGGTGCAGACACCTTTAAGCATAAGAAGAATATAGTGGTGAAAATACATTACCTACATAACTTCAATGGACACGTTATGTGCTACTTCGTGATGGGACAAATGGCTTTAAACAGATATCTGTTAGACCATGTTATGAAGCATCCTCAGATTACTCATGAGTAGAGTTACAACATCTGTGAATTCTTTGATCACTGTTTGCTATATTCACATATAATTAAATAATTTGTATGTTCCCAAATTATTTGTGCTATAAGAAGAAGAAGAAAAAATGTGAACTCCGCATATTATTCAAACAGGGTTTTTCTCCTCACCTATCACGACCTGGGACTAAAGACGTGACCTCTACTCATCTATTACGACTTCTCTTTTCCCCTGATCTCCTCACTCCACCAAGCCCAGCATAACTAAACACCTACCACCAGTAGTGCCAGTTTCACCAGCGAGATGGATGAAGTATACTCCATAGTTGAGATTTCCTCGATGACTTCTTCCGGTCAAGATGTCTAGACGACACTAAATCTCACGAGGCAAGGTCGAAGCTTGGATGATGCACAGCTGACCCTGGCAACTATAGTCATTGTGACAAGAAACAAACTAGAGAACCCACAGCTTGCAAGCAGCTCGAGCTCGAGTCTAGAGCAAAACGAGCTGAGCTTGAAAATCTGCTTACAAGCTCAGGCTTGGCTTGATAAGGACCAACACTGAATGAGCCGAGCTTGAACATGCAAATCTCCATTCGAATCGGCTCGGCTCGATTGCAGTCTACCCCCTTATATTCTACCTGTCTAGGCTCTACTACATGCCCCTCTCCCCTCTCCTGCTCATAGCCTACCTCGGCTAAGAATTTAGCACGAATATGTTGACAGCAAGGTCATAAAAAAACTGTGAATCCTTCTTATGTTCCATAGCCGACCCCCATTTTAATGCGCAAAGGCTAGAATGACGATGATGAATCATTAACATCAACCCTGAACCCAAAGGAATATGTGCCTAAGCGTAATAACCCTAAAGTTACGATCCCTAAATTCTTCCTCCATGGATGACCAGCACGCAACAACGATTAGATCAAAGGACTTGAAATCCGCAGTAATGGAGTGCGGAAACCCTAACCCTAAAATTGCGAAGAATGGAAAGAAAAGGAATACAAATAAAGAGGGATTGAGAGAGGAGTAAGTACCAGCTCACCTGTGGATTCCTCTTCGCCGGAAAAGAGGGAGAAAGAGTAGAGAAGAGAAGGTAAAAAGGAAAAGGTTTCACATCCGGTTAAAAGGAGCCCCCAACGCGGTCCAAATGAAAAAAGTGAACCGTACAGCCCTACGCTATATTTGGTTCCGCAAACTAAGTCGAAGTAAAAAAAAATTGTAAAATTGACATTTTGAGTATGCAAACACTATGCACATCATGTGTATGCATTTTTTAAGAAAAATTTTAAGTCGTATTTTACTTTTTTTTTATCCAAATTTAAGATATATCCTACCCAATTGCCATAATATAAGGCACCTATATTTTTGACGAAAATCGTCTCCCACTAACGGTCAACTCCTTTGACCAATTTTTTTGACAAACATACCCCCTACAATGTCTTCTTCCTCGTACGCTACCCTGCTGGGCCCCTCCCTGCCGGGCGTGCCCCCGCAGGCTACTCCCTCCCAGTCGTGCGTGCGCATCCGCCGGTTGCCCCCTCCCAGCCGCGCATGTGAGCACCCTGGATTTTTAGGGGTTCTTTTAAAAAATTTAAATGAATTATTTTCAATAAATAATTTTATTATAATTAGTTTTGATCATTAAATGTACTTTTCTGTGACTTTGATCTTTGGAGCGCCAAGGATGTCAACCTCTCGAAACTTTTTTTCATGAGTTTTGTAGTAAACAAGATTATCTTCATTTTGATATATCATGTCCCACTCAAACTTGTTCCCTTGTATTATATTTACATCGCACAACTTTCTGGTCAATTTAGGCCGTTTGACCACCTACAGTAAAACTTGACCGAACTTTCCATTTAATTTTGGAGCTCGACATCGATCCAACCTAATCGACCTAATATATAGTTTTGACCTATTTTGCGTCTACTACACGATTCACTCGTGTGCCATCAAGTTGAGCTCTCGCATGCTATTATTTCATCAATGATCATAAATGACTTAAATTGTAGTCATGATCGCACCAAACCAAAATATAACCCAATCAAACCCAAGCCACCCAACCCAAGTGCATGTGACCCCCTTCTTTTATTACTATTAATACTGATATTCCTATTTTAATATATATTTAATTAAGTTAGAATGAATAAATCAAAGAATGTATATACTTTTACATACATGTATTATTTAGAGTATATTTATAAACCATATAGGGTACACATATATACATACACAGATTTTTGAGTCTATATATGAATATATGATTATTTAAAGTATATATATTTTTGCATATATAAGAGTGTGTATTATTGAGAATGCCTATTACTTAAGGTTTATATACATATCTATAAATTAGGGTGAGTACACATATATACATACATATAATATAAGGCATGTATGCTTATACAAATTTTAGAGTATATATACAATTTAGAGGACACAAATACACATATATTTTAAAGTATATATAAATATACATAAATATATAATTAGTGGGTATAAATACATATATATTTAGAGCATATATATATATATATATATATATATATATATATATATATATATATATATATATATATATATATATATATTATTTATTTTTTTGGAATAAGGGTGAATTTATATATATATATATATATATATATATATATATATATATATATATATATATATATATATATATATATATATATATATTATTTATTTTTTTGGAATAAGGGTGAATTTATTCCTCGTAAATAGCGGAAAATGTATTAAAGTACAACATCACAACTCTCCATGCCCCAAATAATAGTTATGGGATCATTACAGATACATCGAATTCTATATTATGTAGAATTCCAATAGGGGGGTAGTCAAGCCCTCAAAGATACGTCTGTTCCTCTCCTTCCAGATGTGCCAAACAGACGCAGCAAGACGAACTCTGGCTCTTCTAGCCCACCCCGGCTCCCGGCCTCTGTGATCTCGAATCCAGCTGAGAATGCTCCGGATGTCTCGGTCCACCCCAACTATTCCTCTCAGCTGTGCACACTGCTCAGTCCAAATATGCCAGGTCACCGGGCAAACAAAGAAAAGATGCCCCATAGATTCATTTTTCTCATTACATAGCACACATTTGGCATCCAGGATCTGCAATCCAAACCGGAGGAGTCTGTCTCTCGTCATCAATCTACCCCGGAGAAGACGATATGCACATAGTTACATTTTTCGTGCAACGCCCTTGCCCCAAATGAAGTCCACCTCCTCAGCCTGGTCGTGATGGGTCCGAACCAAATCATAGCAGCTACGAAAGCAGAATAGACCTGACCCGTCCCCCGTACCTGGGCCGGCCCAGCTCCATGTATCCTCCGTCTGGCTAGCGTCAATGATAATAAGGTTGATCTCTGCTGCAAGCTGGGCAGTAAATGGGTATCCCTCTGGCCTCCAAACTCCATCTCTAATGATCCGACTGCATGTGAGCCCCCTTCCTGCTTCTCTGTCCAGCTGCCCTCCCAATATCTCAAGAAGGGATCTGAACCCAACCAAGGGTCTAGCCAAAGGTCGGTAGTCGTCCCATCCTTCATGCGCCTGCAGATAGCGGTCTGGAGCACCGGTCTACATCTCAGGATGGCCTTAAACGTGACCGAGAAATTGTTGTCTATCCTGCAGGCCCAGAAGTTGGTCCTCCGTAAGTATCTACTAGCCATCCAATCCGCCCAGAGCGACCCCCCTTTGATGAATTTCCAGGCTATCTTCACACAAGCTGCCTTTCTAACCTCATGGAGAGGCCTCAACCCCACTCCGCCTTCCTCCCGAGGCCGATATAACTGGTCCCAGGATATTGCATGTATCCCTCCCCTCCAGATGAAGTTAGCGCAGATAGCCTCCACTTTCTAAATAGTAGCCGTGGGGATCTGGATAGACTGGAGCCAGAACATAGTGATGCCTGTAATAACCGAACGTACCAACTCAATCCGTCCCCCAAATGATAGCCCTGTTGCTTGCCAGCCCTCCACTCTCCTCTGAGCAAAGTCCACCAAGCTGTGACAATCCTGCTCTCGGGCATAGTTGACCGTCAGCGGGACCCCCAGGTATTTCACTGGTAGCTCGCCTCTGTCCACTCCTAAAGCGAAAGCTCTCTCCTCCTGAAGTGTACACCTGGAACTGAAGTAGACTCTGCTCTTCTTCCGGTTTAACTGGAGCCCAGAGAGCCGCCCAAACTCCTCCATAATATCAGAGAGCTCTCTCATACCCCGCATGGAAGGCTGGAGTAGCACCAATAGGTCGTCCGCATAAATCAAATGGGATACAGCTGGACTCACCAACCAAAAAAGGGGGACGATCCTTCCGCTATGCACTGCCATATCCATCATACAAGTAAAGTACTCCATCACCAAGGTAAAAAGATACGGAGAGAGGGGGTCGCCCTGTCTCAACCCCCTGTTGCTACTGAAGTAGCCATGCGGCGTGCCCTGGATGAGGACCGAGAAGGTAGGAGAGCAAATGCACTCCCTCACTCTCGTAACCCACCTCTCGTCAAACCCCATGGCAAGCATCAAGTGACACAGGAAGTCCCGGTTGACCGTGTCATACGCTTTCCGGAGGTCAAGTTTCACACAAGCCTTCATCCCCTCCGGTTTGCTGAACTCTCGCACCATCTCGTGAGCTAGAAGGCTGTGCTCCGCTATCAACCGGCCCTTGATGAATGCTGCTTGATTCTGGGACACTAATCCCTGCATAATCCCCTCCATACGCCTGCACATAAGATGAGTGATAATCTTGTAAAGAAAATTACAGCAAGCAATGGGCCGAAAGTCTGCAAGTGAGGTCGCCCCTTCCTTCTTGGGAACCAGCGTCAAGAAAGTATGGTTCATCTCCTTCAGGAGCCGGCCCTCCATAAAGAACTCCTGAACCGCTGCCAGAACAGGTGCCTTAAGCACACCCCAGTGTCGCTTAAAGAATCCCGAAGAGAAGCCATCAGGTCCCGGAGCTTTGTTGGGATTAGCCTTCATCACAATGTCTTCCACCTCCTCCATCCTCACTGGTACCAAAAGCAGACTGTTCCTATGACGGGACACCAGTCTCTTCGTGGCAAGAGCCGGAAACATGCTAGAGTAGTCCGTCTGCTGATATAAGTCAGTGTAGAACCTGACAGCCTCCTCCTGAATCTCCATCGGGTCTCCAACAAGACGACCCTCAGCATTCAGAAGTCTGGGGATGCTGTTCCGGTGCTGACAGGTACGGATCACATCATAAAAGAATTTGGAGCAATAATTCCCATCTTTGAGCCAGGTGCATTTAGCCCTCTGAGCTGCACTGATCTTCTCCTGCAGTCTCATGATGCTAACCTCCTCAATCAGGGTCTTCTCCTTAGCCGCCAGTTCCCCGTTCAGAATGTCAACTTGAAGGGCCACCTGAGTGTCCCGGAGCTCGGCTTCCTTATCCGCCAGAGAAGTCCGCGGTCTCGTATACACCCACCCCCTGATGACCCGCTTGATCTGCTTAAGCTTGTGAACCATGCGGAACTGGGCCGTGCCTTCCCGGAAGTGCTGCATCTCTCTCATAACCACCTTCTCATATCCTGGCGATAAATACCAGCTGTTGTTGTACCGGAACGGCCTCGCCCTCCAAGTGGGTCTCTCACAGAGGCCTACCCGAATAGGAGAATGGTCGCTAGTACCCGCCGCCAGACCTTCCGCCACCGAGTTCGGAAAACACCTGAACCATTCACTATTGCCCAAAGCCCGATCCAGCTGACAAGCAATACGATTATGGGTAGCCTTGTTGTGCCAGGTCCAAATATGTCCAGCTCGCTCCAGCCCCCGCATACCTGACATAAGAAGACACCTCTGGAAGTCGTATAAAATCGAGTCCGGGACAGGCCGGCCTTCCACCTTTTCTTGACGAAGCAACATAGCATTGAAGTCCCCCATGATGAGCAGGAGAAGATGCATGTTGTCCGTCATACGACCCAAAAGCACAATGTCCTCCCACAGAGCCTCCCGGAGTCTCCGGTCATTGTACCCATATACTGCACCCAGGATGAATCGGAACCCACCTTTATTCTCGAAAGTGACACCGATGAGTTGCTCAGACTTATGAATCTGCACCCCCGTCCAGCTACCTGTGTCCCACCTAACCCAGATCTGTGCCATACCGCAGAGATCTAGGTTATGAATGTGATCCCAGGCTGTCGGAGTCCGACGTGAGAGTATAGCGGCCCCTCGAATCTTCGTCTCCAGCAGAATAGCAATGTCACATGACTCTCTCCTCAACACCCCTCTAATCTCCCTCCATCGGCCAATGGAACACCCCCCCTAATGTTCCATGCTAGGACCGACATCTAAATAAAAGATGATGGGTCCCCCTGAAACTCATCTGGATCGACACTCGAGGGAAGTGTCTCATCCGCCTGATCAAGGACAGCATCTACCATGGAGGAAGGGGCAAGATGAGCCTGAATCCTGCTAAGAGTCAGAGTCCAGTCAGGATTGGGGTCGGTCTGGTCATCCATATCCCTTGCCTGGGGAATATCATCCAATGTGGCCGGAGCATGTCTCTTCCTGCTGCTGTACACCATAAGTGCCTGGGATGCCTCCACCCTCTTCTGACTATCATCCGCCGCACTCATTCCCCTGGTCACCATAGTCCTCCGCGGCCTGAACGGGACCAGCGCACCCTGCATGCTCTCCTGCCTCTGTGGCAATCCTGTCTCCAATCTCCTATCAACCTCCATAACTGTGTCTTCCTCCATATGTCTGTCTGGCGCCGTCTCCTCAGGCAAGTGACTAGGAGCCGCCTCCTTCTCAAGTGCCTCCGTCTGGGTCGTCTCCGTCCGAGGTTCCTCCGACTGGGTCGCCTGTAGCCTGGCGGCCTCCTTCCCCTTATAGTTGCACGCACTGGTAATGTGCCCAAAACACTCGCAGTAGGAACACATGGGTGGGACCCAATCATACTCCACAGACTGCGTCAGAACCTCTCCAGATGGTACCTGATACTCAAGGACGCTCGGGAGCTCTGAGCCTGCCTTTATCTCCACAAAAACTCTGGCGTACATTATTCTGGAACGAAAAGTAGTGGCCTCGTCTGCCTTGATCGGCTTCCCCACGAGGCTGGCGAGTCTCATGAGGAGAGGGATGCTCCAGTATTGTACTGGGAACTCTGGAAAGCGGATCCAGACCGGAATGACATTCAACACTTCCTTCTCACACCTCAGCTCCGGTGTCCACTCCTTCAATATGATGAGTCTCCCATCGAACGACCATGGCCCCCCCTGCACAATCCTGGTCACATCCTCCTCCAGCCCAAACTTGACATAGTAAAATCCATTCTCCCGGAAGAAGAATTCCATGCTTCCTTTGGGCCTCCAGACTCTCTCCGCATATCCCCGGATTTGGCCATAGAACGGTTTGTTCCCTAACACATATAGCACTAAGGTGTTCTTCCAGAAATCAGATACCTTCGCTATTTCCTCTGCAGGGAAGTAAGCCCTGAGTCCTCCTCCAACCGCCATCGGGGTCACATATTCCATCGACGTCGGGCTTTTCGACTCCACTGGAGTGCAAACCTCCTTCCATGACCGAGGCCTCTGCTCCTCAGAGGGGATCCTGGTTGGGGGTTTCGCAGCTGTCGGGCCCTGCCTACCAGCCTCGACGGCGACACCCTTTCCCTTCTCAGCCGCCGTCGCCTTCGGCCGCCACCCAGACACAGTGCGAACCATATTTCTCCCTCGACGATGTGGATCGACTGTGCCTCTTGGAGGATGGCTGCCAGAATTCTCTTGGTTCTGAACCCCTCGTCGCCCTCCAGTCCGTCGTCTCACCACCGTCTGCCAGTCTGCCTCTCCCGAACCGTCCGCTCCCGGTGTAGATCCCGACCCGAATTCAAAAGTTGGTGCCGTAGCTCCATCCGCTCCTGAACCCCCGACCGTGGGGGTCCCGATATGTCTAGCCGACCCCCTCCCTCTGTGGTGCGTCCCGACGTCGCCCGACCCTTTTCCCGATCCGCCGGTGCCCGACCCCCCCCCAACTGGGGGGTCCAAACCTCCCCTGGCTCCGTCGTCCGACCCCCCCTCCGCCTGGGGGGGTCACCATGTTACCGGCCGACCCCCCCCTACCGCCTGGGGGGGTCGCCTGACTACCGCCGCCTCCTGGAGGGTTCGACCCCCCCTTCCCATGCCGCCCGACCCCCCCTCCGCCTGGGGGGGTCGCCCCGCCTCCGGAGCCCGCCGGTAGGAGCCGTCCACCACCCCCCTTCCCACTTTTCCTCCGCACCCCCCCTCGAGAGGGTCTGGGGGGCGAGGGGGGTGCCATCGCTGTCGACGAAAAAACCCTAGCAGAGCCGGCCGCGTACACAGCTTTTATATATATATATATATATATATATATATATATATATATATATATATATATATATATATATAATTTAAAGTATATGTATACATATATTTTGGGGTATATACATGTATACTTATAAATTTGAGTTAATATACATTTTTCACCTTTTTTCTCTTTCCCTTAAATCCAAAAGCCCCTACAAACCTGCTAACCCGCATCCGACTTAGAACCCAACTTAAATACTATAATGGGCGGGTAGACAACCCGTACCCGCTAACCCACACCATTAAATTTGAAAGCCCTGCTACCGTTCTTCGTATTCTCCTCTCGTTCAGACGTACGAGAGTGCATGTGCACTCCCTGACAAACGCAGAGGGCGCAGAAATGCCAACGCCTACAGCTCGCTCTCTCACCAACCTGGCCGAACGTCCCTTCTCTGTCCCCATATATATACATAGCCCTATCAAAAACCCAAGCTGCTAAGTTCTTCTCCCCTCCATGTCTTCTTCCTCCTCTTTCACCATCTTCCTCACTCCATTCCTAGAGACACAGCAACGACACGTCGCCCTGCGCCACCCTGGCCATGGTGCCTCCCTGCGGTGCCACTCCGATGTGACAGCCGTGTAAGCATGCCAGGCACACGGCAACAGCAGTGGCAGCACAGCCAGCAGCGAGCGCGCAAGAGCGTACTGTGGCAGCATGTCACGACCCGTTACCCAAATTGTTGGGCCGGGCCGAGCCATGTCCAGCCTACGCTTAAGATAAAGCGCAGTAAGCTGTTCTAGAGATAACAAGATAAGACTAAATGTACCAACAGTTCTATAAGTGAAGAAGAATCATAAATGCTCCAAACACAAAAGTCGTCGTATATAGTAAAATATCCAAGTACAAGTAAACTGAAATGTAAAACTGGATACATGTCCAGTTACAAAATGATATAGTCTAATACATGACTACACTAAGTATCCCAAGCAGCTAAGGTCAAGTTTTGACCTAAGGTTGACTTTGATCAATTCTAGTCAAACAAGGGTCAACTAGTTAGGTCATGGGTCATTAAGTCAATTAGGGTTAGCCCCTAATGGCCATAGGCTAGTAACTTAGACCATAGGCTAAATTCCTATAGGTTTCCATATAAACCTATATCTAGAAAGTCACAATATATACATATCTATACATATAGATATACACAAGTCTATCTACTACACATATATCAATATATGTATACACTATGTATATAATACAAAATCACACACACATATATATATAATAACACCTATATATATAATAACATATATACATATATAGATAGTGAGAGAGGGAATAGTGTAATAGAGTGAGAGAGAGAGGGGGTGAGAGAGAGAGAAGGATACTGCTAAGGGGGCATGGTGTGTGTGTTCACAGAGAACAGGGGAGGGGGTATTCCAGATTTCTGGAACCAGAAACCAACACACACACACCACATAGATACACACACACACCTATATATATACATATATGTATATACACATGTACACACATGTATATACCCCTAAATTCCTCCTACACACACATATATATATACACTACGTATACATATACTGAAAACATACAATTTTATGTATAAAACATAACAAAAATCGTTTTGAAATTCGATTTTAAAAACTGGGAATTATCCCAGAAATCAGGAAAATGGGACTGTGCACAGTGAGATGGGGTAAACCCAAATACGCGACCCAAACCGAGCTAAGGCTCGAAACCCAAGGTTGGTAACACTAGCCCCTAGTGTCCCTTAGTGTCCTAGGTGCCTGACACGACACTACGACACAATTTGATGTGTCAACTCTCACAAAAACCCAATCGGGTAAACTGACACAGGCCACGCTTTACACTGCGTCGTGCACGCGTTCCTCGCTCTCGTGGACACACCACGAGACACGACACGTCTCGTGGTCATGCACACGTGTAGCCCACATATAGGGCTACACGATCGACACACTGTTACGTGTCATCCTCGTGTCTACATGTGATATGACACGCGTATCAGTATCGAAAATCGTGCATTTCAGACCGCGTCGTGCACGCGGTCTAGCGTCTCGTGCTCGTGACACAGGACACGACACATCTCGTGCTCGTGTCCTAGTGTTCGCCCAGTGATGGGCTACACACGTGTCATCCTGACACGACACCATGACGTGTCCACGAGGGACACGAGGCTCGTATCAGAGCCGATTTTTCGGCTGAAACGTGCGCGTGTAGCGCAGTACGTGTCCAGTGCGAGTGAGTTTTCTCACTCGACACGACACAAAAAGTCATAAGAATTCAGGGGCATGTTCGCAGACATTGCCCCCGTGTCCATGTCAAATTTCACGTATCCTAGTGCTCTGTGCAGTGAGCACGAACAGCGTGGTAGCAGGGTACTGTTCGTGTGCATTGTGCAGTGAGTTCGTGTCCATTTTGGACACGGACACAGCACAGAAACGTGCTCAGTCATAGGGTTTAGTGATCAGCATGCCAAGGGCTACCCAAATATGTAATTCGTTTTACAAAAAAACAAAAACCATTTATTTGAGGCATTTCACCAAACAAGGTTTTATAACCTAGGATACGTGTCCGATACGGACACCAAACCAACCCTAGATTTCACCAAACTTGACCCACAGCTAGGGTATACCTATATGCATGCATTTATGAAGAAAAAACAGAATATTAGCTAGCACTACTAAAATACCCCACTTTACCGACGGAAGTTTAGCGACGGACGGATTCTGTCGCTAATAGCGACCAATTTCCGACATCTTAGCGACGGAGTAGCGACAGACAACATAACATAATTTTTTCCAATTTTAAATGTAAAAATTTGTCGGGTTTCCGTCGCTAAGTCGACGAACGTTAGCGACGGATTCTTTTTCGTCGCTTATTCGTCGCAAATGTTGGCGGCAAAATCTTTAAAACATTGGCGGGAACTTTAGTGACTAACTGGCGACGGATATATCCGTCGAAAAAAACCTTTTAATTGGCGACGGTTTAGCGACTAATTTATTCCGTCGCTATTCCGTCGCTAGTTTCTGTGCCCTAACTTAAATTGAACCGACGGGGGGGAATTTTTCATTCTCCCCAAAACTCTCTCTCTCTCTCGCGGCTCTCTCTCTCTCTCGCGCGCGGCTCTCTCTCTCTCTCTCTCTCGCGGCTCTCTCTCTCTCTCTACCAGGTATCTCTCTCTCTCTCTCTCTCTCTCTCTCTCTC
Organism: Iris pallida; assembly: GCA_029216955.1. Classification (NCBI taxonomy): domain Eukaryota; kingdom Viridiplantae; phylum Streptophyta; class Magnoliopsida; order Asparagales; family Iridaceae; genus Iris; species Iris pallida. Next base: position 38,091,201 of record JANAVB010030220.1, read on the forward strand.
TCTTTCTCTAATTTTGGGTTTTGGGGCCGGGGGGGGAGTGGGGGGGGGGGGTCGGCTTCGCGGGGGGTGGAGAGGGCGGGGGGGTGGTGAATGGGGTCAGGGGGTCGGGGGGTGTAGGGAATGGGGGCAGGGGGTGGGGGGTGGGGAATGAGGGTCAGGGGGTTGGGGGGTGGGGAATGGGGGCAGGGGGGTCGGAGGGTGGGGGGTGGAGAGGGCAGGGGGGTCGGAGGGGTGTTGAATGGGGACAGGGGGGTCGGGGGGGTCGGGAATGGGGGCAGGGGGGTCGGGGGGCGGGGGGTGGGGGGTGGAGAGGGCAGGGGGGTCGGGGGTCCTGTGGGACACCTATTGGACATGACACCGACACTCCAGAATACGTTAAGACACGACATGTATTTAATACAATATGGTTACTCGAAAATACATTAAGACACCCAAAATTGGTGCCGAATCGTCGCAGTGTCCCCCTATTATGTCGTGTCGTATTTGTGTCCGTACAACAGTGTGCTTCTAGTAAGATATTCCAGGATAGGTATGGGTTATCTTGTACTTCTTTGATCTGGGTAGTTATTTGTTGAGTATGATGAGTTATTTATGTGTCATCTCTTCCATCATGGGTATGATCTTGTTCTTTATTTGGGTATTCTTTCATCATGTTTGAATAGATGGTGTACATGATGTCAAGTATGAAGGATTTGTAGTAAGTAGATTTTGTCATTCTTCAATGTGAGGTTGGTCTTGTTGAGAATAACTTAATAATTATTTGTTTTCCAATACCAAAAAAATCCGATACTTCGATCCGATACCGCCGATACTACCGATATCGCTGATACCAATACTAGATTGCTTAGACTTATATTGCAAGGTAACTAGATACAAGTTATGATACAATGTAAATGCAAGTATACATGTTAGCTAGATAGCTTAGACTTATATTGCAATCTCCTATTCACACGAGTATTGATATCGCCGATGCCAATACTCGTAGGAATATATAGTCCGATACCGATTCCGATACCGATACTTTGAACCTTGATTTAAATACATGTTAGTATAGTGTCTTCACATATATGTTAAGAGTATATACATGATTAGCAAGGTAACTAGATACAAGTTATGATACAATGTAAATGCAAGTATACATGTTAGCTAGATAGCTTAGACTTATATTGCAATCTCCTATTCACACGAGTATTGATATCGCCGATACCAATACTCGTAGGAATAGTCCGATACCGATATACATTGTAGAGCTCTGTTTTGCTATTCTGGACATGTTGTGACCTGTGCTGTTCTAAATAGGAGCCAGACACACTCCTGAGACGGGGGAGTATGTATAGTGATGTGGATTCTTACTAACTTATCATGTGAACCCATTTATGGGCCCTTCATTGAACCTTTTCACGTGCAACTTTCAGTCCATTCACAGTTCCCTATATTGTACTCTACATCACCTAGTTCACTTATATCTAACATCCTAACCCTAATCCAAATTTATGAGTATCGGTATCGGGCTATTCTTATGTTTAGTTTGTCTTACGATACAGATTTTCACATCCAAATTGAGGATGAGTCGTTATTTTGTTGATCGTACATGGATGTACAAACGGCAACACGAGAGTAGAATTGGTGTGAGTGACGATTTTTAGGCAGGCGTGGAAGTATTTCTTAATTATGCAATGAGCAAAGCTCAGTACATGGACGGTAACAAAATTAAGTGTCCATGTGTTAAATGTCACAATAGACGTTACGAAGAAGTGGTGACTGTGAGAGATCATTTGACCCGTAAGGGTTTCGTACGTAATTACGGCCTGTGGTCATCGCAAGGTGAACTATATTCGGAAAGACAGGCTGCGGAAGCTGCTACTTATGCTTTTGATGATAATGCTGCAACGGATGTCATCGAAGACCACGGATGCTCTGTTGATTATGGAGATCTGCAGAACCTTGCACGAGATATGGTGTATGATGCGGCAGGGCCTAATTTTGATCCGGAGGATCCTAATCCCGAGGCGAAGGAGTTCTATGACATGTTTCAGGACGCAGATACTTCTCTATATCCTAGTTGTGAGACTCATTCCGCACTGTCAGTAACGATGCGGTTGTTGAACATAAAGTCTGATTTTAACTTGCCACAAGCTTGTTATAATCGGATCACAGAAGTAATCAAGGAGGTGTTACCGAAGGAATCAAAAGAGCTACCAAAAAACGTCTACAAGTCAAAGATGATGGTCCGACAACTGGGACTGGGGTACGAGAAGATAGATTGTTGTCGCAACGGATGCATGTTGTACTACAAAGAGAATTGCGTATCAGAAAGTTGCAGCTTCTGTAATGCGGATCGTTACAAGCCAGTACAGGGAAAAGGAAAGTCGACTAGAAAACGACGTCCTTACAAGTATATGCATTACTTGTCGATCACGAAGCGCTTGCAGAGGATGTATATGTCTCTAAATACAGCAGAACACATGACGTGGCACAGCGAAGAACGCATAAAGGACGAAGGAGAATTGTCACATCCTTCGGATGGAGAGGCGTGGAAACATTTTGATTTGTGTCATCCAGATTTTGCTGCAGAGCCTAGAAATGTACGCCTGGCGCTATGTGCTGATGGCTTCGCCCCTTTCGGACAGTCGGGATCTCAGTACTCATGCTGGCCGGTCATTCTTACCCCTTACAATCTGCCACCATGGATGTGTATGAAGACTCCTTATATGTTTCTGACAGCTATCATACCCGGTCCTAAAAATTCGACGAAGAACATCGATATATATTTACAGTCGTTGGTGGATGAGCTGAAACAGCTGTGGGAGATCGGCGTCACGACCTATGATATTTCTAGGAAACAGAACTTTCAGATGAGAGCTTCACTCATGTGGACAATCAATGATTTTCTAGCATACGGTATGCTGTCGGGATGGAGTACGCACGGCAACATGTCTTGTCCGATATGCATGGAAAATAGTAAGGCGTTCCGCCTTAGGCATGGAGGAAAAACTTCTTTCTTTGACTGTCACCGTCAATTTCTGCCCGCGACCCATCCTTGGAGAAAGAATAAGGACGCGTTCAGATATGGAAAACAAGAATTTTCTCAACCTCCTGCCAGATTTTCGGGATACGATATTTGGGAAGCTGTAAAGGAATTGCCCACCGCAATGGAAGATCCATCGAACCATCGTGTCGAGGGGTTCGGACAAAGCCATAACTGGACCAAACGGAGTATCTTCTGGGACTTGCCTTATTGGAAAGATAATCTTATAAGGCATAATCTTGATGTCATGTATATCGAAAAGAACGTGTTCGATAATATCTTCAATACCGTCATGGATATTAAAGGAAAGACGAAGGACAATCCAAAAGCAAGACAAGACATAGCCGAGATATGCAAGCGTCCTCATCTGAACTTGATACAAAGGGGTGCTGGTGGACAATTAAGTAAGCCTATAGCGCCATACACATTGAGCAAGGAAGATAGATTAATAATCTGCAAGTGGATATCTAATTTAAGATTTCCCGACGGCTATGTTTCGAATTTGTCTAGATGCGTTGATCTCAATGAATGCAAGCTAACGGGAATGAAGAGTCACGACTGCCACGTGTTTATGGAAAGATTACTGCCCATTGCTTTGAGAGAGTTGTTGCCTTCTGCTGTATGGGTTCCGTTGGCCGAGCTGTCTACATTCTTCAGGGATATCTGTTCAACTAAGCTGACGGTGCAACATATGGTACAACTTGAGGAGAAGATTGTCTTAACAATCTGCAAGTTAGAGAAAATATTTCCACCGGACTTTTTCGACAGCATGGAGCATCTACCGATTCATCTAGCATACGAAGCCCGTGTCGGTGCATCTGTTCATTATCGATGGATGTACCCCTTTGAAAGGTAAATAAAAATTGATATAATTTAAGTGAAATTTAAGTGGATTTTACAATTCATTGTTAATTCTCAAGATAATTTGTCTCTTTAGGTACCTACACCATCTAAAGAAGAAAGTTGGCAACAAGGCTCATATAGAGGCTTCGATATGCGAATCATATCTTATCGAGAAGGTGTCAAATTTCTGCTCCATTTATTTCGATACTCATGTCGAGACAAATCGAAATAGACCTCAAAGGAATGAAGAAGACGTTGAGGATGGAGGTATATTCAATTTAAGGGGCAAGCCTATTGGGGCTAGTAAGAAACGGTGGTTGACCGACGATGAGTATGATACCGCTCACCGATATGTCTTGTTAAATTGTGACATACAAGAAGTGAGAGATTTGGAGAAGTAAGTGACTACGCCTCGTTATAATCTCTAATTTGGTGAATTAAGTGACTACACTTATTTTTATTCTCTCTAACAGTGTATTTAGAGGTGAAGTCAAAATGAGGACACCATATATTACAGATGAGGGACTTCAAAGAGAGGTTGATTGTACCTTTCCGTCCTGGTTTCGTAAATACGTAAGTAACTGAGATAATATGTTATGCGGCTACCATTAAAATATATGCAACTAAAATATTTAAATTATCAATACATGTTTACAGGTTTTATTGCCTGAAACAACACTCATAAATGAGAGCATTCGTTATTTGGCATTGGGACCGAAGAAGCATGCAAAGACTTTGTCAGGCTATGTCGTTAATGGCTTCAAGTTTAAGTCAACTCAGCATGCTATAAATGCCGAATTTCTCAATGACGGCTTCGATACCAAGAATTCTGGTGTTTGCATAAGAGGCACCATCTATGACGACGAGCCGGACTTTGACTATTATGGAGTGCTTCGGGAGATTGTAGATTTACAATATAGTGCCCCATATGATATACATATTGTGATGTTCAAATGTGAGTGGTTCGATACGAGACCAAATATCGGTTGGAGAATCGATAAACAATTTGGATTCGTCGATGTAAATCATCGCAGGAGGTATAGAGGGTCCGACACGTTTGCGATAGCAAGTCAGGCTGTTCAAGTCTACTATACAAGCTACCCAAGGCGTCGTAGAGATCGATTTGACTGGTGGGCAGTATGCAAGATTAAATCTAGAAATACATTCAACGTTGGAGACCCAGCATACCAAGAGGACCAGATCGAGAAGCCCCAATACATGGGACAACAGTCGGATACCATGGACGTGGAAGATGTCGATATACCTCATGCTGAGGAAAATAGAGGGGAGGAAGAGGTTGATATACAAGACTTAGCTGTCAACCAGGGGAGAAAGAGGCGTCTTGTCCCAAGTATTGAGCCTGAAGAAGAAGTAGAAGAAGAAGAAGAAGAAGAAGAAGAAGAAGAGGATGAGGATGAGGATGAGGATGATGATACAGATGAAGTCGACGATGAGGATGATGATATAGATGAAGTCGACGATGAGAATGAGGATGAGAACGATGACGATGACGATGACGATGAGGACGAGGACGATAACGATGATTAGATTAAATATCGGTATATATTAGAAGCACTTACAACTTAGTGAATTCAGTTTAGACGGACACATTCTTATTTCAGTTTATGTTTTTGTCGTTCGATCATCTACTTATTGTATGATTTTCTTTTTACAGATGGCACTCTTAGTTCTCATTGTCTTGACGGCACTCGCCGCCCTGCTGCTGGTATATATATTTTAGTTCAGTTTTATATTCATTTATACTTCTATATTGTTAATTATATTTATGTGTTCTATTTACAGGTCATGGTCACTACCACTCGTGCTGCTGGCAGTGGCCGTGGACGTGATGGTAGTGGTGCTGGTGGTGGCGGTACTGGCCGTGGTGGGCGTGGTGGTAGCGGCACTGGCCGTGGACGTGATGGTAGCGGTCGTGGTGGTAGCGGCACTGGCCGTGGACGTGATGGTAGCGGTCGTGGTGGTAGCGGTCGTGGTCGCCTTCCACATTCCCCGGATATAGAGTCCTCCGATCCCGACCTGGAGAGCCCGGCCACAGACTCTTCCCGCCGTCGATCTGCCGAGGCGCTACCTTCATCTTCATCGAGGCCTGAGACTCCATCCGCTAGCGGATCCGTTCCGCCCCCAGATGCACCAGCGGGTACACCATCAGTTACTGCAGGGTGGGCTCCGGAGTACCCCCGGATTCAGCTTCATCCTGCTACCGGTGAGTACATCCGCGGACCCGCGGATCCTCCGACGCCTCCAGAGAGGCCGATAGGCGAGAACCGACGAGAGCTATGGCCCGCGGGTGATACGTAAGTAAATTTAAGTTAATTTATTAAATTTGTTTCATTTATTCAAGTTAATAATCCAGTCTTTGCTTCTTTGTAGGTTTTTCCCGTATGATGCTGCCCGGATACTCGGGCAAATTATCCGGGAAAACTACCATGGCCCCTACCTCAATTTTTCTGAGGTGCCTCAGAACATGCAGTACGTCTGGCTCGAGGAGATGAAGGTATATATATATCTTTTGGTTAATTATTAATTATTCTTTAATCCACTAATTTTTTAATTATGTGATAATTTAATTTGTATGTCAGACGACGTTCTGGTGGCCCCCCCCCCCCATCGCGAGGAGTTGATTCGCAAGGCCTACAAAGCCGCCGCCGGGAAGAAGATACGGGATGCGGTGTACGACGTTCGTACGGCGCATTCGAGGAAGAAGTGGCTCCGGGAGGAGTACTACGAGCAGATGTTGGATAAGATGAATACTGCTCAGTACAGGAAGAAATCAGAGAAAGCGAAGGCGAGCAGACAGGCCGCTGGTCTGCATACGGGAGGTTCAAGGGCCCACGCAGCGACGCGTGCAGATTTGGTGAGATACCGCAAATTCATTTCACTATTAAATTCGGTACTATTAATATACGTAGTTAATTAAATTCGACGTATATTTCGTATGCAGGCACAACGGGCGGTAAAGGAGGGGAGAGAGCCGGAGTCGGTCACCGCCTACGATGTATTCCTGCATACACACAAGAGGCGGGCAGACGGGAGCTTCATCGACGCGAGGGCCCAGGCGACTGATGTAAGTAATTACGTTTATGAGATTTATATTAGAAATATAATTATTGTTAACTTAATTAGGTGAACGTAGGATTCAAATTATAACTTAGGGAAACATAGGATTTAGATTATAACTTAGGAAAACTTATAGTATAAACACATTCATTGGATAGGCTGCATATCGTGAGGCCCTTAGTCAGATTGAGCCCCCTGCCGAGGTTGTCGGCGAAACGACGCCCACCCAGACGCCCTCTTCTATGGCCGCTCGCTACGACGACGTGTTCGTAGAGTCTGTCGGCGGCTTTAATAAAGGGCGCGTCTACGGCGTAGGTTCCCTGGCGGCGTCGTTGCAGGGCGCGACTCCGAGATATCCACCGCCCCCGCCTCCTCCCGCGCCCCCGTCGGACGATATGAGGAAGCAGCTTGCGACTCTTACCTCCGATATGTCGGAAATGCGGAGTCTAATGTCGGATGTGCTGGAGCGCCTTCCGCGTCCTTCTTCTGCTCCCGGTCCAGATCCGTCTGCTCCCGGTCCGTCTAGTGCGGTTGCCGGTCCTTCCGACCCTGGACGTTATTCATTTGACCGTTCTGCCGAGGTCCGCCTGGTACCGGATACTGCGCTCATTGGGCTCATGGAATTGATGTCGCCAGAGCAGCTCCGCACGCTTCCAGAGCATGTGTTGTCCCAGGTGTCGGCGTACATGGTGGAAGAGTACATCCGCAGAGCCGAACGACGACGCGATCCATCTCAATGATATTTGTACTGTTTTTGGATATTTGTACTGTTTTTGGATTTTGAATTCTGGATATTTTGGAAGCGTACATGAATGTTTGGATATTATGAATTTGTGTATTTGTGTTTGGATATTTGTACATAGATGTTTGGATATTTCTGTTTGATATTGGATATTATGAATTTGGATATTTAGATATTTGTTGATCGTACATGGATGTTTGGATATTAGATATTATGAATATGTGTAATATTTACGAAAAGGAAATAGAATGTTTCTGTAATTTTTTTTTATTAATGTTGCATTTAGCGACGGACTAGCGACTACTTAGCGACGGATATATCTTTTTAGCGACCGATGAGCGACATACTAGCGACGGATAATCCGTCGCTAACTGTGTTATATAAATATTTGCAGTTACCGACGGACGAGCGACGGATAATCCGTCGCTAACTGGGTTATATAAATATTTGCAGTTACCGACGGGCGAGCGACGGATAATCCGTCGCTAACTGGGTACAATTAATATTAGCGATGAAATATCGACTACCTAGCGACGGCAAATCCGTCGACATGGTTCTGGAAATATGGTAGGTTTCCAGAACCATGTCGACGGATAATGGGTCGCTAATCCGTCGCTAATCTGTCGAGGATGACGACGGACTAGCGACGGCCTAGCGACCCATTATCCGTCGACATGGTTCTGGAATTATGGAAGCTTTCCAGAACCAGGCCGACGCCCTACCCGTCGCTCATCCGTCGCTATAACGTCGAGGGTAACGACGGAATAGCGACGGAATAGCGACTGATTTTGCGTATCAGGAACCTCTCTGATACGCTTTTACCGACCTATTTACGACGGCTTAGCGACGGATATTTTAATATTATATGGCATGTAAACCGACGGGAACAAGTCGCTAATCCGTCGCTAATCCGTTGAAAGGCAACCGTCGGTAATCAGTCGCTAGTCCGTCGGTTAATCATTTGTCCGACGGCTTAGCGACGGACCAATTTTAGCGACGACGTTTTTCCCGACGGCCATTTTCATCAAATATCCGTCGCTATGCCGTCGGTAATTTATATTACCGACGGATTCGCGACGGATCTGGCCGTCGCTAAATGGACAACTTTTGGTAGTGTAGGTTTATGGGTATTTACCTATTGATGCAAATTCCAAGGAAACTCAATAAAGAGGGGGTGTTTGTCCTTCCACTTGGTGATGCCCAAAGCTTGTGAAACCTGGATTGCTAGCCTCCCTTAGCACCCTTGATGTTGTAGGGTCCCAATGCAAAAGACTAGAGGTGATTTGGATCAAAAAATGATCAAGTTATGGATGTTTGAAGTGGAGGGGTTTTTCAATGTTTCATGAAATTGTAAAAATGGCTTGAATGAATGATGGGGTGACTAAATAGAAAGGGGGCATGGTAGGGGGGTGCCCTTGGCCAGCCAAAATGAGGGGAGGGGTGTCCTCTAGGTTGCTTCCAAGTGAAGGAAAGGACTTTCATGCCAAAGTATTGATCTTTTGAGGGTTTTGTGGAAAAATATCTAATAAAGTGCATTATAAGATATTTCCAACCTTTGACTAAAAGTAAATATCTATCCCCTTAGCATTCTAGATTAGTAACTAATCTCTAGATTATGGTAAGCTAGGTTAGGGGCTCTCATGACACTTAACAATAATTAAATAATAATAAAAACACATAAATACAAATAATTCCAAATAAATCCTAGAAAATTATCAAAATATCCTTTAGGCTAAAAAGTGCTAAAATGGTATCCTAATCACTTGGTTAGGCTTACATGGTCATGGTAGTCTCTAGGTTACATAATCTCTAGGGTTACACTAGGGTTACACTAGTTAATCACCAAAGTCATAAGTCATGACTTAGAAAATAATTTTAATTACACTAAAAATCACCAAAAATCATATCATGACTAAAATACCATTTAATAAATAATAAAAATAATAAAATTTTAAAAATACCCTAATTTCAGAAAATTGGGTGTTACAAGTCTACCCTCCTTAAAATAATTTCGTCCTCGAAATTTAGATGGTCGTACTCCTCCTAGGTCAAACTCCAATAATCAGGGTCGAAGCTACTACCTAGCAACATACAAGGTCAACAAGTAAAATATGGGTAGTAGACCTATACTGGGTCATGTCCAAAATTGGCTGGCAGTTTTAGTCTATAAGGTGTCCTTAATTCAAATCGAAATCAAAAGTAACTCCATGGGGTAAATCAGGATGGAGTCTCGGGTCAAGAAAATCGTACTAAGCAAATGAAGCACACGATGGTATGCCTGAGTGGGACACTAAGGTCATGGGTGTAGAGTGTTATGTCTAGGTCATCTATGTGAAGTTAGTTTTTGAGAAAACTACTAGTCTTGTGCTCCTAATTTAAAAGTCACGGTAATGTGCCTGCGATGATCATAATTTAGAGTGGGAAAGGTCTATGGCCTAAAATAAACTGGAAATTGTGATGCAATAGTGGTACAAGGGGAAACAGGTTAAATGGGAGAGTCTGTGGTCTCATCTAGGTGCACTAGTCATTCTAGATCAAGACTGTCCTATGGTATCAAAACGTACAAGCAATCTAGGGTTATCCTAATTGGGAAAGTAAGGGAACAGCAATCATCAAGGCTATAGGGCCGTCTACCATCCTATATGAAAATTGGTCATTAACTAGTAACTGAGAAATCATTAAAAGGTTTACTATTCCATAAAGTGGTAAAAATTGATAATTTAGGTACAAACAATCACAAATAGATTTTAGTCTTGACACGATCTAAGTTGATCAATTTCAGGATAAATCGAGATTTGGGCAAGATGGGAAATCAATGAAATCAAGTATGGGCACGAGCATCCAATGATGAAGATCCAGGTCATGATTAAATTTAATTCCACTGGATATGAATACGAGGTTCATAGGTGATAAAAATAATTCTAAGGAGAATTGTCAAGACTGTTGCGGATAAGATTCTAGGGCAAGTTTAACTATGTCTCCATCCACGTAGATTAATATATGAAAAGTGAACCAAAACGCAATAAGTTGATCAGACCATCATGCGCCGGTTCTGATTAGACAATATGTTAGTGGGTGCGCACCCAATAAAATATGTCATGATCAAGCTCGAAAAGGATAAGCTTGTAAAACTAAGGATAAATTTGTAGCATAAGATATAAGTAAGGGTGGAAATAATGAAAGAAGATACATAGTCCAAGATCCTTAACCAATCGGGTCAAGCATTCAAGATAAGGTACAAGGTTAAGCATTTAAGGGTTCAAGCAGGACACCATCACATGCCAGGTCGAAAGAATTGAGCCAAGGTGGATCTCTAATTGAAATAAGAATTAATTTAGTATCATGGTAGAGGTTTTAGTAGGACATGGAATACCTACATGAAGGTAGGCTAGTCTAGGTCTTATATGTGAAGTTTGTTGGAAGGTAACAGCTAGTATTACACTCCGAATATCCAAGTCACGGTAAAGGACGTCCAATGATCTAGAATAGAAAGTGGGAGTTCAAGACGTGACAATTGATGCAAAAATTAAAGAAGATCAAGTTAACGCATGGAATAAAATTAATTAGGAATCTAGACAAATAATTTAGGAACACAGTCCTAGGGATAGATAGGCTACTAGATGAATATAGTTAAGGTTCGATCAACCAAAGGTCAAGGGTTAGAAGGTCTTAATAAAGTCTTGATTTGAGAAAATGTCGAGTAAGTCAGGTTTGGGATACAACCACATAGTTTGGTAGAAAGAGTTTAAGCAAGATGCAAAAATTAAAGGGGACAGTACATTTCAAGGGAAAGCAATTAGCAAGAGAATTAGATGGCAAGAAACATATGAGAGTTTTCTCATAAATGTGATTGAGTACCTTGAAATAAAAGATATTAATCTAATACAAAGAAATTAAAATCAACAACTACAAAAATTTTAAAATCATCAACTAATGTAATCTAGAGCAAGAATATAAATCCTGGCAAGTATGAAACGGTCAGAGAATATACTCGCCTGATAACTGAATGTCTGAAGAGGATGTACTGCCTGAGGAGAGGTATATGGCTCCTAATCAGAGCAATACAAGTCACAATATATCCACAATGGTAAAAATAGAGTATACAATGCATACTACATAATTCTAGGTCAATCTGGTCAAAAGTCAACTCTTGGTCAACTCAACAGTCAAACTAGGTCACAGGAAGTCATACTAGGTCAAATAAGGTCAAACAAGGTCAAATAAGGCTAATCTAGGTTAAAGTCAACCCTTGGTCAACATTCTAGCTAAACTAGTCAAATACTAGTCAACATGATCAATCTAGGTCAAGCCTAGGTCAAACTTAGACTAACTAAGGTTTTGGTCAAACAAGACTAGTCAACAAGGTAATTAAGTCAAACAAAGACTAGTCAATAAGGTAATTAGGTCAGTGGTCAACTACCTAAGTAAATACTCCATAAGACTAACTCAAACCATGACACAACCTCTAACCACTTAACCCCATACATATCTTAAATTACATAGGACTATCCTCATAACCATATGGTCAAACATAAATAAATTAGTTAGGGTTTAGTCAAACTTTAGTCAACTAGTCCTTCTATGTTCATCCAAGCCATTTCTAGGTCAATTAGGTCAGGGTTGACCTATAGTTGACTTTGGTCAACAATGGTCAATTATCTAGTCAAACTAGGTCTACTAGTCAAGTTAGGTCAAACATGGTCAGACTAGTTAAACTAGTCATTTTAGGTTAATCCTAGTCAATTTTAGGTTAATTAGGTCAAGTTTTGACCTAAGGTTGACTTTGATCAATTCTAGTCAAACAATGGTAAACTAGTTAGGTCATGGGTCATTAAGTCAATTAGGGTTAGCCCCTAATGGCCATAGGCTAGTAACTTAGACCATAGGCTAAATTCCTATAGGTTTCCATATAAACCTATATCTAGAAAGTCACAACATATACATATCTATACATATAGATATACACAAGTCTATCTACTACACATATATCAATATATGTATACACTATGTATATAATACAAAATCACACACACATATATATATAATAACACCTATATATATAATAACATATATACATATATAGATAGTGAGAGAGGGAACAGTGTAATAGAGTGAGAGATAGAGGGGTGAGAGAGAGAGAGAGAAGGATACTGCTAAGGGGGCATGGTGTGTGTGTTCACAGAAAACAGGGGAGGGGTATTCCAGATTTCTGGAACCAGAAACCAACACACACACACACACCCCACACAGATACACACACACACACCTATATATATACATATATGTACATTCACATGTACACACATGTATATACCCCTAAATTCCTCCTACACACACATATATATACACTACATATACATATACTGAAAACATACAATTTTATGTATAAAACATAACAAAAATCGTTTTGAAATTCGATTTTGAAAACTGGGAATTATTCTAAAAATCAGGAAAATGGGACTGTGCACAGTGAGATGGGGTAAAACCAAATACGCGACCCAAACCGAGCTAAGGCTCGAAACCCAAGGTTGGTAACACTAGCCCCTAGTGTCCCTTAGTGTCCTAGGTGCCTGACACGACACCACGACACAATTTGATATGTCAACTCTCACAAAAACCCAATCGGGTAAACTGACACAGGCCACGCTTTACACTGCGTCGTGCACGCGTTCCTCGCTCTCGTGGACACACCACGAGACACGACACGTCTCATGGTCATGCACACATGTAGCCCACATATAGGGCTACACGATCGACACACTGTTACGTATCATCCTCGTGTCTACATGTGATACGACACGCGTATCAGTGTCAAAAATCGTGCGTTTTAGACCGCGTTGTGCACGCGGTCTAGCGTCTCGTACTCGTGACACAGGACATGACACATCTTGTGCTCGTGTCCTAGTGTTCGTCCAGTGATGGGCTACACACGTGTCACCCTAACATGACACCACGACGTGTCCACGAGGGACACGAGGCTCGTATCAGAGCCGATTTCTCGGCTGAAACGTGCGCGTGTAGCACAGTGCTTGTCCAGTACGAGTGAGTTTTCTCACTCGACACGATACGAGAAGTCATGAGACTTCGGGGGCATGTTCGCAGACATTGCCCCCCTGTCCATGTCAAATTTCACGTGTCCTAGTGCTCTGTGCAGTGAGCACGAACAGCGTGGTAGCAGGGCACTGTTCGTGTGCATCGTACAGTGAGTTCGTGTCCATTTTGGACACGAACACAACACAGAAACGTGCTCAGTCATAGGGTTTAGTGATCAGCATGCCAAGGGCTACCCAAATATATAATTCGTTTTACAAAAAAACAAAAACCATTTCTTTGAGGCATTTCACCAAACAAGGTTTTATAACCTAGGATACGTGTCCGATACGGACACCAAACCAATCCTAGATTTCTCCAAACTTGACCCACAGCTAGGGTAGACCTATATGCATGTATTTATGAAGAAAAAATAGAATATTAGCTAGGTTTATGGGTATTTACCTATTGATGCAAATTCCAAGGAAACTCAATAAAGAGGGGGTGTTTGTCCTTCCACTTGGTGATGTCCAAAGCTTGTGAAACCTGGATTGCTAGCCTCCCTTAGCACCCTTGATGTTGTAGGGTCCCAATGCAAAAGACTAGAGGTGATTTGGATAAAAAATGATCAAGTTATGGATGTTTGAAGTGGAGGGGTTTTTCAATGTTTCATGAAGTTGTAAAAATGGCTTGAATGAATGATGGGGTGACTAAATAGGAAGGGGGCATGGTAGGGGGATGCCCTTGGCCGGCCAAAATGAGGGGAGGGGTGTCCTCTAGGTTGCTTCCAAGTGAAGGGAAGGACTTTCATGCCAAAGTATTGATCTTTTGAGGGTTTTGTGGAAAAATATCTAATAAAGTGCATTCTAAGATATTTCCAACCTTTGACTAAAAGTAAATATCTATCCCCTTAGCATTCTAGGTTAGTAACTAATCTCTAGATTAGGGTAAACTAGGTTAGGGGCTCTCATGACACTTAACAATAATTAAATAACAATAAAAACACATAAATACAAATAATTCCAAATAAATCCTAAAAAATTACCAAAATATCCTTTAGGCTAAAAAGTGCTAAAATGGTATCCTAATCACTTGGTTAGGCTTACATGGTCATGGTAGTCTCTAGGTTACATAATCTCTAGGGTTACACTAGGGTTACACTAGTTAATCACCAAAGTCATAAGTCATGACTTAGAAAATAGTTTTAATTACAATCACCAAAAATCATATCATGACTAAAACACCATTAATAAATAATAAAAATAATAAATTTTCAAAAATACCCCAATTTCAAAAAACTGGGTGTTATAATTGATCCAGATTTTTTCTACGCGTACAAGGTAGATGAAGATTCCAGATTGACCCATCTCTTTTGGGCTGACGGTGCAAGTCGATTCGATTACGAAATATTTAGAGATTTACTAGCATTTGATTCTACATATAAAACAAATAGATGTCAAATACCGTTGGTGGTTCTAGTGGGTACAAACAATCATGCATTGACTTGTGTGTTTGGATTTGCATTGATCCATAATGAGTCTGGTGAGACATATTCTTGGGTTTTACAAAAATTCCAAGAGTGTATGAATGGCAAATTACCAGAGACAGTTCTCACGGATGGTTACAGATCCATGAATAAATCAATTTAGGATTTTATGTCCAGCGTAGTTCATCGAACATGCTCATGGCATATCCTAAATAATTCAACAAAATATGTACATCGAGATGGTTTTGCAAAAGAATTGAGTATTCTGATTAAAATGTACATCTCACACTTGGTACTTTATTTTGAAGTATGTTATTGTTACAATATTAAAACTTTAGTTATTGTCCATGGTTTTTAAACATGTACTATTCTGTCAAAGAATTTGAAAACCATTGGCAGCAGATGCTAAGGGATTATAATGTAGAGAACAATGAGTGGACTACTGCATTGTACAGAACGAGAGAGCGATGAGCGGACACATTCCTACGTGAAAATTATTTTGGTGGTTCTACTGCAACAAATAGATGTGAATCAATGAACGCATTTCTCAAAAAAATTTTGAATGAGAAGCTGCCACTGTGGAAGGCCCTTCAATACTGTGACCACGATTTGGCGGCCTTATGTT
Organism: Iris pallida; assembly: GCA_029216955.1. Classification (NCBI taxonomy): domain Eukaryota; kingdom Viridiplantae; phylum Streptophyta; class Magnoliopsida; order Asparagales; family Iridaceae; genus Iris; species Iris pallida. The sequence continues at coordinate 38,107,033 of JANAVB010030220.1, forward strand.
ACGACCAGATGAGTAAGCATGTCACTAATAAACTCTTAACACCAGTTTTGAAACAAACTAGCATGGCCGTAATTGAAGATCAATTTGCAACAATTTACACTAAAAAATTATTTATAGAGATAAGGAAAGAAATTACACGTTCTGATAAATATACTATTATCTACCATCACATTATAAGAGATGTAGAAATTTGCACTATCCAAAAGTATTTGTCGCCAAATAGTATCAACTAGAAGATTACATTTTATCGTGTCAATAACATCATAAACTGTGACTGGTTGTGGATGGAGACCAAGGGATTCCTTATAGGCATATTTTTTCAGTAATAAAAAGATTACAATTGGCAGATATTCCAAAGAACTTGATAAAAACTCGTTGGCTCAAGGATTACAAATAGAGTTATCTCTCTGGACCTGACACAGAAAGGAGATTCATCTACCCAGACATTATTGAGAGCATAAGGTATAATGGTATTAATGAACAAGTTAATCTGTTTACGTATTATTATAAAAAATCAAGCAAAATTCAAGAGAAGGGAACATAGTTGATGTCGTCTGTGCTGATTGAGTTACAAAAAATGGTGCGATATTGGTGAAGAAAAAAAATGGTAACTGATGTAGTTCATGGAGTGCATGAATCTTTTAAAGAGCCAAATCCGGTAGCAATAAAAGGAAGCGAGATAGCGACAAAGAGCCAATGGAATCAAATAAACCGTTGTTGATTTAATTATTATTATGTACTATTTTTTTCCTTTTATTTATCCAACTTTTTTTGTAATTCTCCGTCAATTTAACAAGGAGAACGACAATTCTTCGTCAATTTTAAAACAGAAAATGGCAATTCTTCATTAATTTAACAAAGGGAATGACCACTCTCTGTCATTTTAGCACGGAGAATAGCAATTCTCCATACTTTTAACACGGAGAATGACCATTCTCCTGCATTTTAACATGGGAGATGGCCATTCTCCGTGATTATAACACGGAGATGTGCCATTCTTCGTGATTTTAACACGGAGAATGGCCATTCTCCTACATTTTACCACGGAGAATGATAATTTTTTGTCAATTTAACAAGGAGAATGGTAATTCTCCGTAATTTTAACACGAAGAATGGTAGTGAGGGGCGCATTGGCCAGTGCTCCATTAGGCGCATCAGTACGAGGCACATGGTGTTAACGTATGCATCTGCTGCATGGCCCGCCTGTTGAGTTCTTCAAGGCATTAATGGCTCTCTGACTTGGCAAAATTTGAAGGGGCAGATTCATTGGCATTAATACAAATTTATTGAATTGAATTTGAAGTGACTGTCACTTGGCACATGAGTACGAGTTGCCCTTGCCTATAAATGGTAGTAGTTTAGGGAGAGTTTGTTTTCGTTTCACTTAGCTTTTTTTTATGGAGATGGACTAGACTGATCCTCCGCCTTGGCAATACGCTTTCCTGTAGGTTATCGATCTTCTCGTTCGAAGAAACTTTGGTTATGAACTCCTTTAGAAGACTGATATGCGCCGAGTGGACTGTCCATATTCGTGCACTTCATCGAATGTGTGCCATGATGTTGGTTACTAGGTTCGGGATCGTCGCAGCCCAGTTTTTGTTAGGCTGGAAGAGCCACAGGCTGTCGAAGGTGCCTGTTACATCCAAAGATCGGGATCGTCTACCTCAATTTTTATTAGGATGGAAGAGCCCCAGGATTTGGGTTGATTGCCAACCTACACTCTGTCGAAGTGCCCGTACGTTGACGAGAAAGTGATTCACTCTGACGATGCACAGTGATGCGCCTATGCTGAGATGCTGAAGTGATGCGCCTAGCTGAGACACCAGAGAGATGCGCCTAGCTGAGGCACCAGAGAAATGCGCCTAGCCGTAGCTTTTAGGCATTTTTTGTAGTAGAATTTTCTGTAGTAGTTTTGGACATGTAATAGACTTTAATATGTAAATAAAAGTCAAACTTTTTGTGTCTCTATTCTTTGCTGTTTCGTTGTGCCAAGTGTTCTGTTGAGTTTTCTCGAAGAATGTCACTTTAACACGGAGAATGGTCATTCTCCGTCAATTTTAACACAGAAAATGAAAAAATTTCGTTAATTTAACAAGAGGAATGGCAATTCTTCGTGATATTGACACGGAGAATGACCATTCTCCTGCATTTAACACAGGAAATGGACATTCACCATGATTTTGACACGGAGAATGGTCATTCTCCAAAATTTTAAGACAGGGAATGGCCATTCTACGTAATTTTTGAAACAGGGAATATCCATTCTCCTGCATTTTAGGACGGAGAATGGTCATTCTCCGTAATTTTGACACAAAAAATAGCCATTCTACCTGGTTTTAACAATGTAAATGTAATTCAAATATAATTTTATTATAAAAGATAGAGCAGACGTACAAAGATGCAGACCCAGAAGAATAAAAGACAAACATATAATATAGAAAAAAGTTCTTAGCCCAATGACATTGTTGTTTTACAATGTCATTGATAGGTTGGTAGTGTTACATATTTGCTTGAAAACAACTTCTTAGCACATCCCAACCTCGTCATTGTATTCTTCTGGTAAATGTTATCGTCATTTTCTTTCGGTATTTTGAAGGAAGCGGTCATCAAGCACTTCATATAAAACATCGTGTACAAGAGGTAGTTGGGTGCTAGTTGTTGTGGCATCGTAGAGAACAATTCATCCATGTGCTCTCATACTCCATCATCGTCGGTCATCTCTCCCTCATCATATCAACTTTTCTTCTGACGATAGGCTCTAAGGTCTTCTACATTAATTCTGCATCCTCCTTACTCTTTTCGTACGTGTTTTGCCTCAAGGAGTTGTAGTGTATCCACTCGTAGGAGCTTAAGTTAAATGTGAGCAGCGTATAGTGTTTGGAGGATTCATTAAAGAGTGAAATGAATAGCAACTCTATGTCGTCCTCTAAACCTATGACGAAGTCTTCTACATCTGTTTTGAAAGTTTCAAGGGTGCCGACTGTTGCTTTCGGTTCAATAGCACGGAGAACGATAGACTGTTTCCAAAAAATAAAACAAAATATCATGAGTAAGTTTTTTACGTTATTTTTCATCGATGTACACATGAATATAGATTTTTCAGTTTTGATTCTTAGGGCATCATGAATGCGGACAACTTATATTGTACGTCCTTTGAACTTGACTGGATGTACCTTCTTGCATAGTCTTGGATTTCTCTCAGCTTTCTTATTATTGTAGTGAGTATGCCAGCCTCCATGTCTTTATAGTTGAGTATGTCTTGCATGTCTTTTGCTGACAGGAGGACGGAAACTTTATTTTCTTCCTTTTTTGGCATACTCATGTATACAATATCACTCCATGTAAATTTAGTTTAGATTAAATTAATATAGATTCTCAAGACATAATTGTGAAAAATGACTAGAAAAAAAAGAAAAAAAGAGTCATTCGTCGTCCAACTGACACGGAGAATGATCATTCTCCGGCCAGCTGTCACGGAGAATGGCCATTCTTCGTTATGAATTGGACGAAGATTGGTCGAGTTCAGAATACATACGTTGGACTTATCTTTCTTGGGAATACGATGTCCATGTAAAGCTTCTTCAACTCTTCATCTGCATCCTTCCAAAGTACGAAGTCAACGCATTTCCTTAGTATATCACCCTTCCTCGCTAGTTCAGCCATTTTGGCATCTTGTCCGGATTGTGAATCCACCTACTTATTTTTTCCTCCGACCCTGGGTTTGGGTTAAGGTTTTCGTTTCGGAGCGGCATTCATCTTCTGCTTTTTATTAGCCTTTGTTACTGTATTCTTTCCCAAGAGAGTAAAATCTTTATCGGCTAATGTCGATGATGATTTTCTGAACCTCTTCCCTTGTGAGACTCGTCTCACTGTATCGGTATTTATATATGGATACGTATTTTGTACTATATTTTGTATTTTCTTGATCTTCGGAACATTTTAAATTTTTTTCAACTTATAAATTTTCTCCTTGACCGGCATATCGCCAGTGTACCCTTATATGCCGACGGCATGCCTGTCACTCCCATTTTCTGTTATACGTATTTTCAGTATACATATACGGAATTATGGCCTTTGTCAGGAGACCCGTGTTTTGACTTGTCTTTCTTAGCCTTTCTTTGGTTTCATTTTAACTTGGTTTAATTTGGTTTAGTTCAACTTGGTTTGGCTTGGTTTGGATTGGTTTGAGATGATATGGTTTTGTATAAAACCCAAACTTCTCTCTCTCTCTCTTCTATTATTTTATTTCTCTACATCTTCATCCTCTTTATCTTCTTCCTCCAACCTAAGGCAAGTACATCTTGCCAAATGTTGGATGAATGTTATTTTGTTTATTCTAAACTCTTTCTTACATGAGTCTAAGCATCTTTAAAACTTGGCATTTTTTATTTTGATGGATAAATTCTTGTACATCTAAGTTTACTTTATTTTAGGTTTTCTTGGATTTTGATCTACCAAACTTTATTATTTTCAAGTTTTGATTCTTTTATGTTGTAGAGAATTTCGTTCTACCCCATTTTGACCTATGAAAGTCCAAATTTGGACTTACAGTGAAGGTTTTATGGCGATTGGAAGCTATGGGTTCCATGGCCATCTTTCTTAAATTTTTTTGAGTAGATGGGCACCCATCGACTCTGCCGCATGGGCACCCATCGACTCTGGCAGCATGGCACCCCATCGGCTCTTGCCGTATGGGCACCCATCGATTCTTGTCGTATGGCACCCGATCGACTCTTACCGTATGGGCACCCATCGACTCTTGTCGTATGGCACCCCATTGACTCTTGCCGTATGGGCACCCATCGAATCTTGCCGTATGGCACCCCATCAACCCTTGCCGCATGGTACCCCATGGACTCTTACCGTATGGCACCCCATCGACCCTTGTCGCATGGGCACCCATCGACTCTGGCCGCATGAGAAGATGGCACCCCATCGACTTTTGCCACATGGGCACCCAATGACTCTGGCCGTATTAGAAGATGGGTACCTATCCACTCTGGCCGCATGGAAAGATGGGTACCCATCCACCCTTGGCCGTATAGTACCTATTTTGGCTGTTTTTGTATGTTTTATGTCATATTTGGCTGATTTGTGACCAGAATTTCTCTCAACTCCCAACATGAAAGTTGTAGATCTTATCATTGAATTCAAGAATATGTTATCAACTATTTTATACAAGTTTCTTTCATTCTAGATATGGAGCTTATGATTGCATTGTTTGTTTTCTATCTTGGCCTAAATTACGACGACCCTACTTAATAGCTTGATATTTCTTTAATAAATAAATTTTTTAACATGATTTGATAATATTGTACAGTTAGAGAATGATTGTACCCCTCTCATACCATTAACACTAGTACAGATTCGATTGGTGTATTAGGCCAAGTAGTTACCTCATTTATTCCTTCTCATATGTTATGATACACCTTTTATCAAGATCTATCTACAAGCTTTCTTACATCTATTTTTTCTTAACATGATAGTGACCGTGGTAGGGCACTCATGATTTATGTCTTCCTTCTTTTGCTTAACATGATAGTGACCCGTTGTGGTACACTCATAATGCATGTCTTTCTTCTTTGCTTAACACGATAGTGACCAGTTGTGGTGCACTCAAGTCACGTTTCACTTCTTTGCTTAACATGATTGTGGCCCGTCGTGGTGCACCCCTAACAAGTACTTTTAACATGATAGTGACCCGTTGTGGTGCAATCCAGATAAGTAACATGACATGACAAGACATGAACCCTGAATATGGTTGCGACCGCTTTATTGGCTTACAAGTAATGAATGATTTGGACACTGTGGGTGTTTCTTTTGGGTGTGTTTGTATAAGCTACATGTTCTGTATTGCATCATGTCTAGGACATGAATTCCTGATTTCCTACGGTTAGGGGTTCATACTGAATCTGGCTAGGATTAATGACTAGATTGATCAAGTAGTTCATGAAGAGACTTTTCCAGTTACCTGTTGCCCGTTTGATCCTGGCCTTATATATATATATATATATATATATATAAATATATATATATGGGATTTGGAGCCTGTCATGATGAGCACATTTCCAGCTCACCGTCGAGTGGGGCACCTCATTAGGACACATGTATTTTACTAGGACACATGTATATATATATATATATATATATATATATATATATATATATACATGGGATTTGGAGCCTGTCATGATGAGCACATTTCCAGCTCACCGTCGAGTGGGGTACCTCATTAGGACACATGTATTTTACTGTAGTGTGTCTGCTATACTTGTTTTCTTTTGCTGGGGTCACTCCGGTAGCAGCAGGCGGGTAACTGGACTTGGAAATCTCTTTGCATCTTATTAGTAACTAGGCTTGTGATAACGCTAGTTAGTTAAAGTATCAAGCCGTACTCATTGCTTGGCCGTGATTGATGGATGGAGTCAGTCCAGTCCAGTCTAGTTTTGTCTAGACAGTGTCCGTATGTTTATTTCAGTACACTATGGTTTATTCTTACTTTGATAGATAAATGGTCGGAGACAAAGTTCTATTCTGGAGAAGGGTTACAATCCCGGTCCTTATTTGGTTTATGGGTTGTAACTTGGCTTCCGAAATGGTTCCTAAGTTATCCTATCATTGGTCGTCCTATTTAGTACTCACATGTTCTACATGATCCTTATGCTGCACAATGATTAGAGACTAAGTTTTTTTCAGGAGAATGGTTACAATCCAGGTCCTTGTTTGGTTTAAGGATTGTAACTTGACTTCGGAATTAGTTCCTAAGTCCACTTATCATTGTCTTTCTATAATTCTTACAAGCTCACAAGTCTCAGTTATCTAACATGCTCACATGTTCCACTTACCGTACATGTTCGCATGTACCATTTCTCTCACATGGTTCAGCTATGTCACAAGTTCTCTGTTTAATTTACAAGTCCATAGTTTACATTATGTCACATGTTAATTACTTTATGCTCCAGGATACTTTACTTATTGTCTTTCTATGTTCGGGATAAGTGCATTGGTAATGCACGAGTCCCGATCTGCATTTACTTAATTATATCTCTAACCATTGTTATGTTAGTTATTGCTGGTTTTAGTTCATAGTTTGGCTTCCTTTGTGGTACTTGCTATTGGGGGTTTGACCCCACTGGTTTTGTTTGGCCAAATCTGATAGAGAAGCCCAGAGGATCTTCCGCACCATCTACTCGACGGTGACCATCCAGAGCACCAGAGTACCCAAGTGGGTTTTTTTATTTTACTCTTCCACTGGTTTTGTACATTATTCTTTTGTGGCGTTTAGCCTTCGAGCACGTGTTTAGCTCGTGTTTTGGTCCTTGACATTTATCCTACGGGCATAAACATGATGTGCATATTCTAGACTGCAGCTAGAGCTATCATGTATGACTAATACTCTTGCTAGTTTCTTCATTTTGTATTACTAGCTTCATGATCATCCATGTATTTATGGTTTGGGATGCTTTACTATTGTATGTCTGATGATCGTACTTCTTGTACCTTGTATAATTGCCTGTGATTGAGATACTTAGGATTGTTTTAACATAGGATAGACTGTTGGCTTGTAGAAGTAACCCCCATGTCTTGACAGCTTATACGTGATTTCAGAGTACTGATGTACTTTGGTATTGCGTAGCTGGCCATGTCCGTCCCCACTTGCTAGTATTCTGGTTTTGGGACGTGACATAGGTTTTAGTGGTGGCCCATGCAGGTCTGATTTATCAGATATGTGGGGGTTACTAATATTTAGTTATCTCAATCACAATTATCCTTTATTGATATCCTTCGTATTATTCTCTATCTCTGATCCTTTGACCTGATATCTGCCTTGTTCGTTGATCTCTTCTGTTCCCTCGATTTGATCCTTATGTCCTTTAACTTTTAGGGGTACTGTTCCTAATTCTTTCGATTATCTTGTTTGGGTTCTGCCTATGGAAGGTCAGCAATCTTCTGTTAGGCCAGTTATGGAGGATCAGTCTCGACATTTAGACGAAGAGTCGAGAGTTGACACGAGGGTAGAGATGCCAGTCCATCCCGATCAGCCATCTCAGCCCGTACAATCAGCAGTCCGAGCAGAGGTAGTACCAGGTCAGCCCGATGTACCTACACTCATAGGGATTATCAAAGAAATGATGGAGTCACATCAACGATGAGATCTCGCTCTCTAGCAGATTATCCATATATTGATAGACCGTAGTGGGCAAGGAGTACCAGAGGAATTTTAAGACGCGAACTTGCAGTCAGAGGAAGTGCAGGTTAGAGCCACATGGTACCAGCAATCCAGCCAGTCAGTATATCGAGCCCGATCTACTGTAGAGGCGGTACGAGAGCAGGGACATGGAGCTAGAAGGACCGTATCCAGAACTGAGGGTCGTAAGAGGAACCATCTGCATGTATTAGGGTTTTCACCCCGACATCTATCACCAGTACCAACAGACCAACATCCATATCAGAGCCAGGAGTTACCGGTCATATGCTCCTTCTGTGGAAGGGAAGGACACACTCATCTTACCTGTCGGAGTGCTAACCATCTATGTTCAGCGTACGGATCACCAGACCACCTGGTAGGAGTTTGTCCCTAGTGGAGTCCAGCTGGATCGTCATCCTTCCATCCTTCCAACCAACAGGCACCAGCACCGGTTCAGCAGCAGCAAGCTCAGAGACAGAGAAACCAGTAGCAATATCGACCAGAACAAAGAGCCTGTACCTATTGTGGAAAGTTAGGGCATTCTAGATCAGTTTGTCGGATGGCCAATAGGCGATGCTTCCGCTGTGGAGCAGAGGACCATTCAATTAGTACTTTGTTTCACTTAATAAAATTGCCAAACAAAAGTGTTGGATTTTGAAAATAAAACGAGAAAGAGTACAAGAAGTACAAATTTGATTCTGGGAAAGTATTGCTATGGAAGTCTGATTCGTAAATGATCACTTTGTTCCTTGGACCATATGATGATGAAGAAGATCACTGCTTGAAGTAGAACAATTTGGAAGAACTAAGTCACCAGAAAGGTATCGACGCACTTGGGCACTGATGGCGAGGCCGAATGCTTTCCTGCTTTGCTTCACTCTGTTCTAGAAGAAAAGTTGAAGAAGAATGCTCTGGAGAATCAAAGTCTCGAAGTCTTGATCTCTGTATTCTTTTCTGTTCTCTCTCTGTCCCTTTGAGAAAAATGAGTCTATTTATAGACTGGGGCTTCTGTGCCTAAAAAGACACCAAGATCTGTCTTTACGCTAACAACTGCCACCCATGATCAGAGTCATCCTTTGCATACGTTGACACGCATCCCATCATTTCAGCGAGAATAGGATGCATGTACACACGTTCTTCAAAATATATGGCATGAAGGCCATGTAAGCAAACCACGTTCCATACTGGCCAGAAAGAATAGGGCGTAAAAATAGCTCCAACATCCTCTGAGCGTAAAACAGTGAGATGAGCGTAAAAATAGCTCTGTCATAGGTTCCCTGCGTAAAGTGGTTATTGAATAACCTTGAGCGTAAAATGGCTCAAATAGGCTTTACGCACACATTGTTTTATGATCGTAAGAACTCATGTAAAACTCCGTACGTAAAAGAAATCGTTCAATGAGCGTAAAGTAGCTCGATCTCCATTAAACGACAACAATGGCCTTTGTATAAGACAAATCCCATTGAATTCTGTGGTAAATGCCATCATTAATATCTTCATGTCAGAGTTTGCATTAAATGCTAGATTTGACAGCTTTATCCAGCGTGAAGTAGACTGCTCTGTCCTTGGCGTAAAACCATGGGTGTAGCCCCGAGCGTAAAATGATCAGCTTGCTTAGGCATAAAGCGATTAGCCTAATCTTGGGCGTAAAGGGATTACCCATTCCTCTAGGTGTAAAGCAGATCACTTATGAATGAGATGACTCTTTCTTTGAAGCACTTTTTACGCTCCTACAAGACCCCTTCAAAGTTTTTAAATATCTTTAAATTTTGAAATACTTTGAACAGAAGCGTAAAAGTTGAGATTTGACCTGCTAGCGTAAAATTTGGAATACGCAACAACTATCCGCGTAAAAGCGGGGATATCCAACAGTCGGCGTAATTTCCAACAGTGTCGGTCAACACTTAATTGTCACAATGAATTTCTTTTTTCGAAACTCTCAAATGCCTTTTCGTTTCCCCAAGTTTTGCATTTATAATGAGCAGTTTCCAAAGAGGAATATGGAGAGTTGATTTAACCATATAAATGAGGAGAAATTCTTCACTCTTGTTGTTCATCTCCATAGTAACATGGTGCCCAAGAAGGAGACTAACAATGAAGAGGCTTCGGGCTCAAGGATTGACTTTGAGTGAGCATGCAATTTTGTAGCGTGCTTCGGATTAACTCCAGCAGTCTTCAGCCGCATTGATGGTGGTCCCCCGACTGCATATGAGGGCTCAGGAGATGCAGAAGCGTTTTTGAATCTGATGCGTCGCTCCGGGATTCACAACATGCGTGAGTTAGGTGCCTCTCTTCGTCAGTCTAATGAGGGAGAGGGAAAATGAAATTCCATGTATTGCGACTCTCTTATATGTAGGAGTGGACCCCTTTATAAATAAAATCTTGATGTTAATCTAGTAGATAGAACTGTTCAACACTTTATTTTGATTGTTCATTCCCGAGAAACAAACCGACACGTGGCGTCTGTCTTGTGGTTACGAGAGCCTTTAAATAGGATCTTCCTCCGAAATAGACTCTTCCCAATAGTTCTTCAGCCTTTATAAATAGCCGAGAATGTTTCACATATTCTCGTACTCATTCCTCTGAAGATAATTTTCTGTGATATTGTTCTCCAACAAATGACAATGGCGGAGCTTTTCCACAGCGTTCTTTTGTACGCCCAGTCTTTAGACGCAGATTCAACCACCATTGGAGCCAAACCATTCGACTCAAATGGTAAATCCGATAGTAAGCAAGTATTTGTCTTTCGAATTTTTCGTTGAATACATCTACTTTATGAATGTAAATTCTTGACGAGCGTAAAAAAAAACTCGCTGAGATACTGGCGTAAAAGCCTTGCTGAATCATCGGCGTAAAAAGCTTTGTTGAATCAACGGAGTAAAAGCCTTGCTGGATCACCGGCGTAAAAGCTTTATTGAATCATCGGCGTAAAAGCCTTGCTGAATCATCGGCGTAAAAGCCTTGTTGAATCATCGGCGTAAAAGCCTTGCTGGATCACCGACGTAAAAGCCTTGCTGATCTATTTTTAGTTAGCGTTTAATACGCATCTGATAATACTTCTGATTTAAAACACTTCTTCTTTGTTGTTTTCTGCAGAAGTTTGGCTGAGCAGCTTTTCCAGAACCGACATTAGCAATTTTGACGCTGTGAGGAGCGTTCTTCTGACATCAACATCAGGGAGCTCATGCGCTTTTGATGCGCAAATCAGACAACTCAGAACTCTTCGTGAGATCGAAGGTTCATCCTCTGTTGGTAGGAAGAGCCTTTATATACGGAGAGTTGGATGGTGGAGTCAACTCTACCCCGAGGAATCGGGTAGTAGAGTTCCTTTCACGGCAGAACTAGGAATCGTATCCCAATGCTGGATACGTTCCTATCTCCTTTGAGGTGCCGCCCCTAATCCACCAATTGTATTGGCAGCAACGCGCCTTCGGGCTGCCATACTCTGGGGTTCTCCTCTCGTCTGAGAGATAAGACCAGAGTTTGATTCCTGCTTTTCCGGTTACCACTAGGGCTCAGACAGTCAGGAACTGCCACCAACAACGAACCCGCCAAAGAAGATCAAAAGAAGAAAAATAGATCTCTATTAGGTTATTGTTGGTGTATAGAATGAAAATCCAAGAATGTAAAAGATTTTCATTGTAACTTGTAAGAAAGTCTAAGAAATGTAATATACTTTTTGATGATATGGGAATGAAATGATGATTCTTCTATGATCAATGATTTGTATCTATCTGGATGTACTATGGACATGATAGATAAATAAAATCTTATTTTCTATTTTAGAGTATATGATACTATCAGAGGTAGTATGGACATAATAGCATATATGAACTAGAAGGAAAATTAGATTAATATCTATGCAGAGGTCAAAAATAGAAGTGATAGATAGGAAAAAGAAAGTAGATTTAATATTTATTCAGAGGTCATGGAAACATGATAAATAGCAAATCCCACTTTCTAATCAATCGATAAATTAGAAGATATATATAAAATCTCTTTCCCAGAGACAAGAAATCAGCTTAACCAAATCTTGGTGGCTGGGGACTAAGAAGACGGATGTTGTGAGCGTAAATGTCAAGGCGGTGGATGAATCAGCGTGTTTTTTGGGAACAGAAAGGACGATTCAAATTCCATAATTAAATGGATGAACCTGGTAACATGAATGGACGAGCCTTTTCAGAAATAAAAAAGTCGTTAGTAATCCTCCTCCATAAATAGGTGAGAATTGCTTGTAACCCTTCATTCTTATTTCTCCTCCTCTGTTGGAAATGTCTTCCGAGGATGCCCAGCGAAAGAATGAAGTTTCCCAGAAAGTCGAGGGCATCATTGAGACGTTCCCTGTTGAGTCTCCTGCATTAAGCTCATCAGGCTCGATCGAAATAGGTGGAAGCTCTTCTGCGCCTAAGCCACCCGAAGACATTCTTTCTTTTTTAATAGAACCAGGGAAAACTCTTAAAGAAGAAGCGTCGAGGATGGCTGCCTGTAAATTTTTCATGTGTTCAGGAAACGACGCCTTCTATGCCTTGGCCGACTATGTATTCAATAAGGAAGGGAGTGGCCCTCGTCCTTAGTCTTTTATTTTGAACAAAAATAATAATAAAAGAAGTTTTATTTTTGTTCTGTCTTCTCTTTTTATACATAGTATTTTTTAAGAAATTTGCCATTGATCGGTAGCATGAGTAGATCTCCATTGGGCTTTGACAACCTATAGGCACCATTGGAAAACACAGACTCAATTACATAAGGGCCTTCCCATTTTGCTTGGAATTTCCCTTTACTTTTATGAGTCATTACCATCGGTCTCCGAACAGTTAATACAAGCTCGCCAACTTTGAATACCCTCTCCTTAACTTTACGATTAAAAGTTCGAAATATGCGGGCTTGATACAGTTCAATGTGTTGTTGTGCTTGAAGACGCTTCTCATCTAATCCTTCCAGTTCTTGGAGTCGTAAGCGATCATTATTCTCCGTAGTTAGCTCATTAGCAATGGCTATTCGTAGAGAAGGGATCTGAATTTCCAATGGGAGAACAGCTTCGCATCCGTAAACTAATGAGAATGGTATAAAACCAGTAGGAGTCCGGATTGTTGTTCGATAAGCCCATAAACATTCTCCAAGTTTCTCATTCCAATCACATTTATTAGAAGAGACAAACTTTTTGAGAAGTTTGATGATCGTCTTATTGAAGGCTTCAGCTAAACCATTAGCAGCTGGATTATAAGTCGTAGAAGCCAAATTCTGAATTCGATTCTTGTCGCAGAATCGATAAAATGCTTGACTAGCAAATTGTGGACCATTGTCATGAATTATCTGTCGAGGAATTCCGAAATGATAAATGACATGGTGCTTGATAAAACTGATCACATTAGATGTTTTCACTTCCGCAAGGGGGACTGCTTCTGTCCACTTCGAAAAGTAATCGGTTATAGCTAGTATAAACTGATGTCCTTTGATAGAAGGAGGGTTAATAGGGCCAATAACATCCATACCCCACGCTTCGAAGGGCCAAGAGACTGCTGTAGGATGTAGAAATTCAGACGGTTGATGAATAAAATCAGCATGAATCTGACATGCTTTACATCTTCTGGCATAGTCTACAGCATCTGCTATCATAGAAGGCCAATAATACCCCATTCTCTGAATGCGGTCTTGCAACTTTGGACCCGGTTGATGAGCACCACATACACCATCATGAGCCTCACGCAGTATTTGTTTGGCTTCGCTTTCTGAGAGACAGCGCAGCAAGAGTCCGTCATATGAACGACGATATAGTATATGTAAAGATGAATCATAATAGAATCGAAATGATCGTCTCTTAATTGATGCAGCTTCTTTAGGATCTTCAGGCAAAATTCTATGAACTGCGTAATCAATGAATGGAGTTCTCCAATCTTTCTGTTGGGAACTTGACTCTGTAGTATAACTTTGTCCAATATGCAGATTACTCTTCACACAGAACAAGTCTCGGTCTAACAAAGTAATTGTATTTTGTCTTCGGATTGGGACAGCCAAGTCTGCAGCTAAACTGGCAATAGCATCAGCCTCCACATTCTGAGAATGTGGTACAAATTCAATAAAGAATCCTTTGAATGAAAGGACCAACTCGACTACCACTTGATGATAGGGGATGAGATCAGGATTTCTGACTTCATAAGTTCCTCTAACTTGATTAACGATCAATTGAGAATCTCCATAAGCCTCTAGGAATTCAATATCCAATTGTTTTGCTACTTGAAGACCAATCAATAGAGCATTATATTCTGCTACATTGTTAGAGCATGGCTCGTTAAGAGAATAAGCACAGTATATGACCATTTTGTCAGGAGAAACCAAGACAATTCCTACCCCAGAGACAATATTGCCTTTAGGTCCTACTCTTGATGCCCCGTCAAAATATAATTGCCATATATCATTCTTCAAAGTCATGTTACAATCCACTACTTCGTCTGGAATGTCTTCATATAACTTCAAAGTTTCAGGTATAGGATGAGCAGCTAAGAAATCAGCTAACGCTTGGCCCTTCACTGATTTTTGAGACACATAAATCATATCATAAGGAGTGAGCAACATCGCCCAGGTAGCTAACCTGGAATTAAGAATGCTCGGTTTCCTCATCAATACCCGAATGGGATTTATTCTGAAAATGACATGAATAGTCTGTCTGGTGACATAATGTCTTATCTTTTGGACGGCAAAAACCAAAGCTAGACATTCCTTTTCTACAGGAGTATATCTATGTTCAGCTCCGACCATCATTCTGCTCAGATAATATATTGCTTGTTCATGACCCATATCACTTTTTTGTGCCAGAAGAGCGCCAAGTGAATGATCCAAGGCCCGAACATATAGCAAAAATGGTCTTCCTATCACCGAAGGTACCAGAACAGGCGGGTTTGTAAGATATTGCTTAATATCATTGAAGGCTTTTTGACACGCTTCATCCCAGACGAAAGATACTCCTTTCTTTAATAGACGGGAGAAAGGTTGACATCTCCCAGAAAGATTAGATATAAATCTTCTGATATAAGCAATACGGCCCTGAAAGCCACGGAGTTCTTTCAGATTACAAGGAGGACACATTTCAAGAATTGCTTTAACCTTATCAGGATCAACATGGATATCTTGAGAGGTAATGACAAATCCTAGAAACTTGCCACTGGAGACCCCTAAGAAAGACTTAGTAGGGTTTATTTTTAATTGATGTTGATGCATCAATTCAAATACTATTCTCAAGTCCTGAATGTGATCATCCTTTGATCGACTTTTAACAGCGATGTCATCTACATAGCATTCAACTATCTTCCGTAGATGTTCTTGAAAGATATTGCTCATAGCCCGTTGATATGTGGCACCAGTATTTTTAAGACCAAACGGCATAACTGTATAGCAGTAGACCCCAAGAGGTGTACGAAAAGCAGTGTGCTTCTCATCTTCTGGATGCATCTTGATTTGATTGTATCCTGAGAATCCGTCCATGAAAGACATGCGTTCAAAACCACATGTATTGTCTATCATGATATCAGTAATTGGAAGTGGAAATTCATCTTTTGGACAAGTCGTATTAAGATCTCGGTAATCTATACAAACTCGGACTTTTTCGTTCTTCTTCATAACAGGAACAATATTGGCCACCCAATCTGGGTGTTGTTCTTCACGAACAAAGCCACACGTAATCAGCTTTTTGACTTCTGCCTCAATTGCATCCATCATGTCTGGTCTAAAGCGTCGTTGTTGTTGTTTTACAGGCTTGACATTAGGCAAAATATTGAGTTTATGGGTAGCAACTGTAGGATCTAGCCCTGGCATATCTTCATAACTCCATGCAAAGATGTTAATGTATTCTTTTATAAGTTTTATTAGCTCTTCCTTTTCATCTTCAGAAAGATTCTTACTGATGAATATTGGTTTGGATGTAACTCCATCTCCGACATCAATCTGGATAACCTCATCTTCTGTAGGTGGCTGTCGTTGTTCAAAACGAAGTTCCCATTGAGTATCCATTTGTTGAGCCCAAGGATCATTTTCAAATGGCTCTGATTCATCATCGGTTTGAACCATATTGACTGAGAGTACTTGCCCAGATTCACAATATGAGGAATGAGAAATATCGGATTCGATGAATAGAATTTCTTCCAATTCTACGTTGTCTTTATATTGATGACTTTGATTATCAGAAGATAAAGTCATTCTTTCAATAAACTTGCCAGCCATATACTCGAACAGGAAATCTTCATTGATATCACAAAGTACAGAATGATCAATATTTACATCATTTACAGTGTGATTGCTACGCTTCGGATTAATCAACAGTGGACCATCATCCGTAGACTTGTCAAGATTGACAATCAACGGTAGTTCTGGATCATTCGTACAAGAAATACGTCCTTTGACCTTAATCATAAGAGGTTGAACTTGGCTCTTAGCAGGAATATTTATTGATTCCTCAGATGAAGTTTGAGTTCTTCCTTTAACCTTGATCATTAAAGGTTGATCATTGACAGGTTGGGATTGGATTCGCCCCTTGACTATGATCTTCAAAGGTTGCTCTTCTGGCAGATCTTCATTAATAGAGTGATCCTCAGAGGGTGATTGATCTTCAGCCATGTCTGATATATCTTTCACATGTTCTTGTTTATAAAGCCTTGAATCAGAGAAGTAGGCTTCAACACCCTTGAACGGATTAATATCAGCAAACTCAGTTTTCACAACTCCTTGGGAGTCCACATATTTGAAACATTGGTGAAGAGTTGAAGGCACAATATTGTGCTCATGAATCCACGGTCTTCCAAGAAGAATATTGTAGGATACATCCGAGTTGATAACATAGAAAGTTACCATAGTTCGAAGATCACCAATCTGAATCTGCAGACGAATCTTCCCCAGTGGTTTGCTCTTGCCAGAGTTAAAACCAACTATCGTAGTACTAGTGTAAGTCAGCTCACTAGTAGGAATCCTCAGGGGTCTTAGCATACTCTGAAGAATTATACTAATTAAAGACCCAGGATCGATGTAGATCCTATCAATTTCAGTGGATCCAATATATCCAGTGTAACACAGAGGCCTATCATGCTTGTTGTGTTTCAATAGCATATCCTCTTGTGTAAAGGTGATGTTGGGAATTGCTTCCATCATACTATGACATTGCGGACATGACACTGGTATATTATCAGGAGTCTTGAGTTGTGCCAAACATGAATCTGCTTGAAGTAAAGCTTCGCTCAAAGTCTCCCTGCTTTCTCTAGAAAGGCGAAGCAGTTCAAATATAGAAAGTCTAGCCGGAGTATTGGCTAACTGGGCTAGAATGTCAAATTTGTAAGGCTTCATCACCATCCCCTGATTGGAAGCAGGCTTCAATGGGATATCAAAGCGTACTGCCTTCTGTTTCCCCTTTTCAACCACAGACGGTTTAACAGGAACAGGAGAAGGTTGAACTGGTAGAGTCTCCACTACATCTTCTGCTGCTTTGGAGGATCCCTCATAGTCTTTGTGGTACTCTTTTCCAGATCTTGTACCAGCAAAAGTTTCTTCTTCAGACTCAGGAGAAGGAAATACCATATTACAGGATTTAATTTTTCTTCCCTTAGCCTTCTTCTTGTGGGGGTTGTTGTTAGGCATTTCAGAACCCAATCCAGCAGTGGAATTCTGGTTTTGAATTTGTAAAGGAAGCCGTATTCCTTTATCATAATTCAAACCTTCTGACTTTTGAAAGTCGTAACCCATCTTCTTCATGAGATGAACAGATTGCTGACTATACAAGTGAGTTGGCAGCGGACTTTTGACGGGTGTTTCAACAGAGGAAGAGGAAGAAGCAAGACTTTCTGTATCCTCAGGAGAATGAAGAATAGATGTCTCTGTAGTTACAGGAGGAGGAGGATTAGGAAAAATCTCTGTCGGAGCTTTTTCATAAGCAGTAAAGACTTGTTGTGCCCGATATAAAGGGACACTATTCATGGCTAGCCACTGCTGATGGGTAAGCTTGAGCTTGGTAGGAGAGCTAGACTTGGAGGACAGATGTTCAGTCCTTTCAGTCTATCTTCTAAAGGGAGGTCATCCCATAGGTGATCCAAGTCATCAGGATCTGGAATAACATGAGAAATCATGTTACAGGTTTTGACTTTCTTACCCTTCTTAGATTTTGAAGTTTTATCTTCACTTTCCAACTCAGGCACTAAGTCAGGATGTACCCACATGATTTCACCATTCTTCAATGTGAGCGGCAGTAATCTTGCATTTTCTTCTCTGGCAGGCAGGATATTTACGATCTTCATCGTCACCTTCGAAATTGGGATAATTCCATCTGGGACTTGCTGTGGAGGAAAATCTCCAAACTGAAGAGAGACCATGTTGGTTGTTACCGTATGGTCATCATTGGTTAAAGCGATAGCGCCACCATTTATCAGGTCTTGGATCTTCTTTTTCAAGACATAGCAAGCACTAGTAGGATGATTAATGTATCTATGATAGATACAATATTTGGGATTGTCAGTCAGATTTACCTCATTAGGCCTTTTTGGCTCTGGAATCTGAAGTTTGCCACTTTTCACCAGACATTGAAATATCCCTGGGATATCACTTTCGTCAAAAGAGTATTCTTCCTTTGATCTGAAAGATTCCTGATTACTTGGCACCGTTTTGTTCTTGGAAAGATTGACCATAAGAGTATCTTTTCCTTTCACATTACGATTGCCAGGATTATTACCAGGATTACTCTTCTTTTCTTTATCTTCTGAAGCAAAAATCATCCCATGTTCCCGAGCCAACCTACCATTGGTCTCGGCAGAAACTATTGCTATGATAAATGAAGCCCAATCTGAGAATTGGAAACCTGTGAAGACAGCAATAGATGGTCGTAGATTCATCGTGCATGTATCAATCAACGCTGAATCTGGCATACCAGGAGGCATCTTGAGAGTAGCCTGTCTGAAATGTTCAATGAACGTCCGAGTATCTTCTTTCTCCTTTTGTTTGATTTCTATTAAGGAGGACATGTTCATGTCCATACCTCCTTCATAGAAGCGGGAAAGAAATATTGCCTTGAATTCGTCAAAAGACGAAATAGAGTTATCAGGTAAGCTTCGATACCAGTCATAAGCTGAACCCGTCAAGCACCTAATGAACACTCGAGTGAGAAGAGCATCATTTTTCTGCAAGTGTACAGTCATAATATCAAAGTAATTGATATATTGACTGGGGGATGCTTTTCC
Source organism: Iris pallida (assembly GCA_029216955.1). NCBI lineage: Eukaryota > Viridiplantae > Streptophyta > Magnoliopsida > Asparagales > Iridaceae > Iris > Iris pallida. Next base: position 38,126,428 of record JANAVB010030220.1, read on the forward strand.
ATCGAATAAGACCATGGATTGTGGCTTGAACTTCGGTGGAAAGGGTACATCATTCCAATAAGGAGGATAGGGTTGCTTAATCCCTAACCTCTGGAGCTAATCTTTGTGCCTCAAAACCTCAAACTGTGCTTTGAGTTCACGTACTGCTTGAATAGCTTTACTGGTTTGAGGAAGCACATTTGATTGAATAGTCGTTGGATGTACCGTAACCCCCACTGGAGGTGGTACATCTTCTGGAATGATGGGATCTGGAGATGCAGAATTTTGATTAATAGCAGGTTCTTGAATATTCGAAGGTATATCAGCCCCTTGACTATCATGAGTTTGTGCTGTTACTGGTACCGGAGTTATTACTGAGGGTTGAGCAGTTTGCTGATTCAAAATTATTTGGTGCATGCTTTGCACCATGTTGAGCATGTCTTTCAATGATTGCTCTACGATAGTGAGACGTTGTTCCGTATTAGCAGATGACGTCTCTGGTTCATCTCCAACAGCGTAGGATTCAACCTCTCTTGAAGATATAGAGGGATTAGTATAAAAGTATGAATCCACACTATTGGTATCAGACTCAACAGTTTGAGTACCCCTAGCTTCTGAATCAGAATTCTGTAATTGTCCTTGTCTTCTTGATCGAGTGTTCTGATATACTCCTTTAAAGGAATCAAGAAGTCTGTTGAACTATTGTTGACCTGGGGTTTGGGACGTATTTCGTCTTGGACGTCGTCCTCTGTTAGTATGAGATGCCATGTTGACTGATGCATATGACAACTCATCTTTTTGGTCTTCAGCTTGATGTTGAAGTGAAAAATTCAGTCGATCAAAAACTGACCGTTTTGAAGCTGAATAACAACAATTGATCACAACTTGATGATATCCACATTGATGTCTTTCTTGGGGGAGCATCATCGAAGATTGTGAATTCTTACGCTTTTGCATTAGCAATTCACGTAAGTCAAAAGAAGTGGAGGGAATATTCTTCTTTATTACATTTGGGGTAGAAAAACGTTTAGTCCCCTGTGTATAAAGAAGATTACTGGCTTCATTCGCAGAACCAAACTGTACATTTTTACGCGTTTGGAGTTGTGTGCGTAAATCTTGAGATTTAGCACGAAGGACCCCATTTTCATGGCGTATAATTTGCCAGTTTGGTACTTTGCGTAGAGGAGTATAAGAAGGTTGTTGGTGTAGGACAGAAGTTTTACCAACATCACTTTTACGCTGTATGCGTTTAGGTATATTCACATTAGATGTGCAAACATCGTTGTGAATTTTATCTACACTGTCACAGATAGGAGACTTACCTTTACGCGTAAAACGTAAAAATTGATTATCTACCATATCACAGATGGAAGATTTTGTTTTACGCGAGGAGCGTAATTTGTGTGAATCTACCACGTCACCGACGGAAGATGGGTTCTTACACTCAGAAACATTAGAATCTGCCACATTACAAATAGGAGACTCATTCTTATGCCTTGAGAGTAAAATTTGGTTCTTACCCACTGAGCGTAAAACTTGATTCTTACGCAGTGGGCGTGAAACCTGATTATCTTCTCCGTTACAAATAGGAGATAAATCATCACACTTTGAGTGCAACTCTGAAGTAAGGACTGCCTCGTTATGAACGGGAGCCCCTACGACAGGAGTGGGAAGAATTCCCTTTTCACCAGAAGTCACAGAGAGATCAGAAACCACTTTGGATTTGGGAATCCAAACTTTTCGTGCTTTACGAGACTTTTGAACATTGGAGTGGCAAGAACCACCCCCAGTTCGGAGCATTTTTTCATAGGCAGTCTAGTCGAAGTGTACAACCAGAGTCTTCTTAGTCGAACCGACAGAAACATCATCATATTGAGCAATCACTTCCTCGTCGGAGGAGAAAGTCGTCCCCAGCAGAGTTGCCATTTTGTTTCACTTAACAAAATTGCCAAACAAAAGTGTTGGATTTTGAAAATAAAACGAGAAAGAGTACAAGAAGTACAAATTTGATTCTAGAAAAATATTGCTATGAAAGTCTGATTCGTAAATGATCACTTTGTTCCTTGGACCATATGATGATGAAGAAGATCACTGCTTGAAGTAGAACAATTTGGAAGAACTAAGTCACCAGAAAGGTATCGACGCACTTGGGCACTGATGGCGAGGCCGAACGCTTTCCTGCTTTGCTTCACTATGTTCTAGAAGAAAAGTTGAAGAAGAATGCTCTGGAGAATCAAAGTCTCGAAGTCTTGATCTCTGTATTCTCTCATGTTCTCTCTCTGTCCCTTTGAGAAAAATGAGTCTATTTATAGACTGGGGCTTCTGTGCCTAAAAAGACACCAAGATCTGTCTTTACGCTAACAACTGCCACCTATGATCAGAGTCATCCTTTGCATATGTTGACACGTGTCCCATCATTTCAGCGAGAATAGGATGCATGTACACACGTTCTTCAAAATATATGGCATGAAGGCCATGTAAGCAAACCACGTTCCATACTGGCCAGAAAGAATAGGGCGTAAAAACAGCTCCAACATCCTCTGAGCGTAAAACAGTGAGATGAGCGTAAAAATAGCTCTGTCATAGGTTCCCTGCGTAAAGTGGTTATTGAATAACCTTGAGCGTAAAATGGCTCAAATAGGCTTTACGCATACATTATTTTATGAGCGTAAGAACTCATGTAAAACTCCGTGCGTAAAAAAAATCATTCAATGAGCGTAAAGTAGCTCGATCTCCATTAAACGACAACAATGGTCTTTGTATAAGACAAATCCTATTGAATTTTGTGGTAAATGCCATCATTAATATCTTCATGTCAGGGTTTGCATTAAATGCTAGATTTGACAGCTTTGTCCAACGTGAAGTAGACTGCTCTGTCCTTGGCGTAAAACCATGGGTGTAGCCCCGAGCGTAAAATGATCAGCTTGCTTAGGCATAAAGCGATTAGCCTAATCTTGGGCGTAAAGGGATTACCCATTCCTCTAGGCGTAAAGCAGATCACTTATGAATGAGATGACTCTTTCTTTGAAGCACTTTTTACGCTCCTACATATTGTCCATATCCGACATCTCGAAGAAGACCATCTACACCAGTTATACCCCTGCCATCCTTTCAGTCACCCCCGTCATCGCCTCTAGTAGTGTACGAGCAGCTAGGGACAATACTAGATGTTCAACCATTGGCACAGTACCCACCGCCATCGCGAGCTTAGAGGATCAGACAGCTCAGAGCACAGTTGTATGCACAGTAGTAAGAGCAGGTCTAGTATCAGCACGAGGGTAATACCTTGGGAGTCTCAAGTACCATCTTTATGGTCTTCCATCAGTTCTTCTCTTGGAATTTGTGTTTTCAGTGGCAGGCCAGGTAGTGGCGATATATCTTGGGTTCTTGCAGGCGACCTTGTATTCTATCCACGTATGGAGTACAATGACCAGCTTGATTTATTCAGTGAGTGAAGGCGAGTTTCTCGTCCCCAACTCTTCTGTCTTCGTATTCGAGGCATGTGATAACTTCATTGGTATCGACTACGACGATACGTCCTGGGTAGAGTCATGTCTTGGACTAAATCATTGGTATCGACTTACTTTGAGACTTGACCTTTATCCATTTTGGAGTCAGCATAGGCCAGCGAGGACGTTGGTCCTTACTCAACTGACTCAGGAGACATATTTGTTCATATGCCTCCAGTCCTTCTGTATTATGGTTGTGTTATTGCTTACGCATTTATTTATAATATAGTTGCCTCTATTTACTTATATGACATGCTAAATTTTATATAGATGATTGTGTTTTCTTGAGCTTTTGTTTTGGTTATCTTGCTCGACTAGCTTTAGGAAATTTCGAGGACAGAATTTTTCTAAGGATGGGAGAGTTGTGAGACTCGTCTCAATGTATTGGTATTTATATACGGATACCTATTTTGTACTGTATTTTGTATTTTCTTGATCTTCGGAACATTCTAAATTTTCCCAACTTATAAATTTTCTCCTTGATCGTCATATTGCCAGTGTACCCTTGTATGCCGACGGCATGTCTGTTACTCCCATTTTCTGTTATACGTATTTTCAGTGTACGTATATGAAATTTTGGCCTTTGTCACGAGACCCGTGTTTTGACTTATCTTTCTTAGCCTTTCTTTGGTTTAATTTTAACTTGGTTTAATTTGGTTTGGTTCAACTTGGTTTGGATTGGTTTGAGATGAGATGGTTTTGTATAAAACCCAAACTTCTCTCTCTTTCATGATTTTATTTCTCTTCATCTTCATCTTCTTCCTCCAAACTAAGGCAAGTAATTCTTGCCAAATGTTGGACAAATGTTATTTTGTTTGTTCTAAACTATTCCTTACATGATTCTAAGCATCTTTAGAACTTGGCATTTTTCATTTTGATGGATAAATTCTTGTAGATCTAAGGTTACTTTATTTTTGATTTTCTTGGGTTTTGATCTACCAAAATTCATTATTTTCAAGTTTTAAATGTTCTATGTTGTAGAGAATTTCGTTCTACCACATTTTGACCTATGGAAGTCCAAATTTGGACTTACAATGAAGGTTTTATGGCGCTTAGAAGCTATGGGTTCCATGTCCATCTTTTTCAGATTTTTTTGAGTATATGGGCACCCATCGACTCTGTCGCATGGTCACCCATCGACTCTGGCCGCATGGGACTCTTGCCGCATGGCACCCCATCGACTCTTGCCGCATGGGCACCCATCGACTCTTGCCGCATGGCACCCCATCGACTTTTGTCGCATGGGCACCCATCGACTCTTGCCGCATGGCACCCCATCGTCTCTTGCCGCATGTGCACCCATCGAGTCTTGCCGCATGGCATCCCATCGACCATTGACGTATGGGCACCTATCGACTCTTACCGCATGGCACCCCATCGACTCTTGCCGCATGGCACCCCATCGACCCTCGGCGCATGGGCACCCATCGACTCTGGCCACATGAGAAGATGGCACCCCATCGACTCTTGCCGCATGGGCACCCATCGACTCTGGCCTCATGAGAAGATGGGTACCTATCCACTCTGGCCGCATAAGAAGATGGGTACCCATCCACCCTTAGCCGCATAGTGCCTATTTTGGCTGTTTTTGTGTATTTTATGTCCTATTTGGCTGATTTATGGCCAGAATTTCTCTCAACTCCCAACATAGAAGTTGTAGATCTTATCCTTGACTTCAAGAATATGTTACCAACTATTTTATATAAGTTTCTTTCATTCTTGATATGGAGCTTATGATTGTATTGCATATTTTCTATCTTGGCCTAAATTGCGACGATCCTACTTAATAGCTTGATATTTCTTTAATAAATAAATTTTTTAACATGATTTGATAATATTGTACAGTTAGAGAATGATTATACCCCTCTCATACCCTTAACACTAGTACAGATTCGATTGGTGTATTAGGCCAAGTAGTTACCTCATTTATTCCTTCTCATATGTTATGATACACCTTTTATCAAGATCTATCTACGAGCTTTCTTACGTCTATTTTTGCTTAATATGAAAGTGCCCCGTGGTGGGGCACTCATGATTTATGTCTTCTTTCTTTTTCTTAACACGATAGTGATCCGTTACGGTGCACTCATAATGTATGTCTTTCTTCTTTGCTTAGCACGATAGTGACCCCTTACGGCGCACTCAAGTCACGTGTCACTTCTTTCCTTAACATGATTGTGGCCCGTCGTGGCGCGCCCCTACCAAGTACTCTTAACATAATAGTGACCCGTCGTGGTGCACTCCAGACAAGTAACATGACATAATAAGACATAAACCATGAATGCTGTTGCAACGGCTTTATTGGCTTACAAGTAATTAATGATTTGGACACCGTGGGTATTTCTCTTGAGTGTGTTTGTACAAGCTACATGTTCTGTATTACATCATGTCTAGGACATGAATTCCTGTTTTCCCATGGTCAGGGATTCATACTGAATCTGGCTAGGATTAATGACTAGATTGATCAAGTAGTTTATGAAGAGACTTTTTCAGTTACCTGTTGTCAGTTTGATCCCGGCCTTAATATATATATATATATATATATATATATATATATATATATATATATATATATATATATATATATATACATGGGATTTGGAGCTATCTGTCATGATGAGCACATTTTCAGCTCACCGTCGAGTGGGGCACCTCCTTAGGACACATGTATCTTATTGCAGTGTGTCTCTATACTTGTTTTATTTTGTTGGGGTCACTCCGGTAGCAGCAGGCGGGTAACTGGACTTGAAAATCTCTTTGCATCTTGTTAGTAACTAGGCTTGTGATAACCCTAGTTAGTTAAAGTATCAAGCCGTACTCATTGCTTGGCCGTGATTGATGGATGGAGTCAGTCCAGTCTAGTCTAGTTTTGTCTAGACAGTGTCCGTATGTTTATTTTAGTACACTATGGTTTATGCTTACTTTTATCGATAAATGGTCGAAGACAAAGTTCTATTCAGGAGAAAGGTTACAACCCCGGTCCTTGTTTGGTTTACGGGTTGTAACTTGGCTTCCGGAATGGTTCCTAAGTGATCCTATCATTGGTCATCCTATTTAGTACTCACATGTTCTACATGATCCTTATGCTGCACAATGATTAGAGACTAAGTTTTGTTCAGGAGAATGGTTACAACCCAGGTCCTTGTTTGGTTTAAGGGTTGTAACTTGACTTCCGAATTAGTTCCTAAGTCCACTTATCATTGTCTTTCTATAATTCTTACATGCTCACAAGTCTCAGTTATCTAACATGCTCACATGTTCCACTTACCGTACATGTTCGCATGTACCATTTATCTCACATGGTTCAGCTATGTCACAAGTTCTCTGTTTAATTCACACGTCCACTGTTTACATTATGTCACATGTTAATTATTTTATGCTCTAGGATACTTTACTTATTGTCTTTCTATGTTCGGGATAAGTGCATTGGTAGTGCACGAGTCCCGATCTGCATTTACTTACTTATATCTCTAACCGTTGTTATGTTAGTTATTGCTGGTTTTAGTTCATAGTTTGGCTTCCTTTGTGGTACTTGTTATTGGGGGTCTGACCCCATGTAACTCCTCTTCTCAAAATTTTTTGAAATATTTTTATTATCTATTTGATTTAAATGGTAATTTTTTGAATTTTATAAATAATTATTTAGTTAATTATTATGGTAGATGACTTTAGCCATGGTTGAGTTTTGAAGTACCAGACGACTAGGAATCATGGCACGGATAATTCAGTGGCGTGCCTTGACTAGTGTATTAACCATATTAAGGGAGACCTGTCCATAAGGGTGTCCTAATTAGGAAAACCATGCCAAGTTGTGACATGACCATTATAAATATTTTAATTATTTATTATTAGTATTATTGACGTTTAAGTGACCCGGTTGTACCAAACTGGTCCGGACTTGACCCGAACCAAACCCGGGCCAATGTAATGTTGTAGAGCGACCAAAGACATTCACGACAATAGATGTGTTGTATGAATGTACGTACTTCGTAATTTATGTAGTGGTCTAGTAAATGTTTTTATATATATAATAATTGCCATATAAAAATATCTATAATGTTTTATTTGATAATTATAGTGAATATTTCCTTAAACATGTATTTTGGGATCTTGGGATTTAGGTAGGCTATATAGGTATATACATGTACATATATATGATTATTTTTCTGATATAAAATTTAGGTTTTATATAAATAAATAAATATATATATATATATATATATATATATATATATATATATATATATATATATATATATATATATTTATATTTATATATATATTTAAATATATATAAATATATTTAAAAATATATATAAATATATATAAAATATATATATATATATATATATATATATATATATATATATATATATATATATATATATATATATATATATATATATATATTTAAAATATATATATATATATATATAACAATCTAATTTCATTTTATATATAGCCTAGTATATAAGTTAAGATTTCAATATTGCAATTAAGGATTATACTTGTAATATTTAATTGTTTATATTGTGATTTACAATTTATACGCATATATCCTCATATATGTGTATGTATATATAAATATCTATATATGGGGGGGTGTATGTGTGTATATATATAGATATAACATAATAGGAAATAAAAAGAAAAAGAAAATAGAAAAGGGGATCCTAGCCCAGCCCGATCCCAACCCAGACCTGAGCCGACCCCCCTTATAACAGAGAACGAGCGAGGGAGAGAACCGTAGCGAAATACACTGCCACGCCGACCCCTGCACCTAGCGACCTTCCCCAGCCCGAGACGCCGCCGCGTATGGCCACAGGCCGACCAGGCCGCGTCGGAGCGAATATATCAGCATACAGCAAATCGACTCAACGGCAGCGACATCCCAGGCCGACCCCAACTTCATGACCGAAGTTCACCCTCGATGCTCGATCGTTTTACGAGCTATTTCTTCAGGTAAGATCCTGATCTATACACCTTTGATTCCTTCAGTTAGTTTTAATTCAAATAAACTAGATTTCCCGATAAATCGACACAAAGTCGAGGGATTTATCGTTCAAAAACAGAACAAGAAACAGTCCCAACACCCTAATTAGAAGATAGATTCTGAGCAAACCATTAGGAGTTTTCAAAAACTAATTAACAACGGTCCTAGACAACCTATAGGGCAATGAAACCCAGTTTACGGAAGTCGATTTCATCGACCGAGCGTCGAGAAATCCTTTTCCCAATTTTGATGAAAAATTGATTTCAAAATATTAGAAAATTAGAAATTTAACCGATCCGACGTGCGTCCCGCCAAACCGGACGACGTGGTCACAAACCGAAAGCATCGAAAGGTTCGTAATGGCTTCGCGGACGTGTGGGCTTTGACAGAATTCAAATTGGTCGCGTGTACGCGACGAATTTGATGCGTATCCGTCAAAATTTACCATATCGGCCCCTTTGCAAATTTCTTAATTACTTTGTGCATGTTCGTCGGATCGAGACAAAACTTGCACCAACAAGACCATATCATTTTTCTGGTCCTGTATGCCAAGTTTGGTCTGATTCTGAGACCGTTGATCGAATCGCCATTTTGCAGGCCCCACGATCCGATTCAACAGACAATTTTGTGTACGGCCTGCCGAAATCCAACTTTGGACATACGGTTGGGTTCGTATCATCAAAATAAATCTATAGACATGTAGTTTGACGACTTTAGAGTCCATTGACTCTGGCACGCTTTTCGGTACAAAGCGGGTCCAACGGCGGACATCGTTTTGGCCGAAATGACCGTTTTACCCCTGTATCTAGAATTAGACTTAAGGACAGGCAATTCTAACTAATTTGACTATTCTAAAAATGTTGGTAATGTCTATTTCAGCTTTCGGAGACAGTTGTGAGGTTTGGACTTTATGGCTTACCAGTTGACAGTATATTGTTGGTTTTTCGTGCTACCACCAGGCAAGTATACCTTACCTCCCTCTACAGTTCATTTACATGCATATTCTTATTATTATTATCTAATTTTACTAGTTGATTATTTACATGTGATTTGTATATCATGCATGCTAGTATAGATATAGTCTTTGTTCATAGTTAGCTTTGTAGTTCATATTGGATCTGTTCTCCCGTGTATCTTGACTGGGTCATATTGTGTCATCACATGTACTTCGAATGAGTCGTATCGTGTCATAGGATGAGTAATTCATAACGGAACTACTTAACCTTGAATTCTTAAAGCTAACCTGGGAGTCCACACTTGGGGCGAGGGTTAGTAGTTATCTGTCCGCACCTGCGAGTCCACACTAGGGGCGAGGGTGATTTTTTGAAGCTAACCTGCGAGTCCACACTAGGGGCGAGGGTTATTAGTTGTTTCAAACCTGCGAGTCCACACTAGGGGCGAGGGTTTGAGTATCCGATTGATTATCCGTTGACATTCGTGATATTGTATTCTCTTGTTCTCCTCCGATAGTTCGTTTATACGTAGTGGTTCTCCCAATCGTGTATAGTCATATTTTCGTATTGATTGGTTTTTTCCTGTTTATATCTTGTATTTTCTTTAGTGTATGATAAACTGTTCGATAGGCATATTTTATGTATCTTGCTAGTCCTCTGAGGACCTAATGATCTCTTCAGGTAGCTGGTTGCACGGAGTTAGTTAGCTGAGCATGTGGTAGTTGATCACGTCTGCATGATTCAGGTATTATTAGTGATATTCATCTTATTTTCCTCTCGTGTCTTATGTTCCTTATCACGATATACTCTACTTGTTAGTTTAGTTTATAGACTTTTGTTCTTTTGTGGAGTCTAATCGGACATGTATGATAGTGGGCTGCAGACCACGACCCATAGTGTTCATTCATGTTTTATATTCTTATTGTGGATTGAGATATAGTTATGCCTTGCCTTGATTAGGCATGATACCATGCTCTTGACAGCTTATACGTACTCGAGTCGGGCTGGAGTCCGCTTGATACGTAGATAGCTTGTACACGCTCTCGCGTCCTGAAAAGTGGGTACGGGTCGTGACAAGTTTTTTTGGTGACCCATGCAGGTTAGAGCATATCGTATCAGTTATGTAACTATACTGATATGGGCCTGCAAATATGACTAAACTCTTAGAAATCTCAATCCACTCTTCCTTGAAAATTCTCTTAGAAATTGTTCTACCGTCTTTGAAACTTCGTATTCGTTCTCGATTATTCTCCCTTGCCTTCCCGTACCATTGATTCTCGTCTCTTCCTATTTTGGGGTGACGAACGATCGTGCTGTCTAGAATTTATCAAAAATTCTTAAGTTATAGTATAATATTGCTTGACGATTTAATTTTGGTTGTTTGATAGATAAAAGAGAATTATAAATGCCATATGTCTTAGATATCTATGAGTAATGATTCTAGCAACTAGATGGAAGGTTATAAAGTGTTAGTGACATACCTTTGAGGGAGTAGTGTGACCAAAGGTGGGTAGAAGTCCTCGAGGTTTCGTAATTACAAAATGGCTAGGAGAAGGATATAAACTATTTTTGAGGAATTAAAATTTAAGGAGATTAATGTTAAGGTAGACGTTCTTTTTGAATTTTAAGGAATAGTTATGAATTAGAATTTCGAGGACGAAATTATTTTTAAGGTGGGTAGATTTATAACTCCTCTACCCGAAAATTTTTGAAATATTTTTATTAACTATTTGATTTAAATGGTGATTTTTAGAATTTTATAAATAATTATTTAGTTAATTATTACGGTAAATGACTTTAGCCATGGTTGAGTTTTGAAGTACCAGACGACTAGAAATCATGGCACGGGTAGTGCAGTGGCGTGCCTTGACTAGTGTATTAGCCATGCTAAGGGAGGCCTGTCCATAAGTGTGTCCTAATTAGAAAAATCAGGCCAAGTTGTGACATGACCATTATAAATAGTTTAGTTATTTATTATTAATATTATTTGACGTTTAAGTGACCCGGTTGTACCAAACTGGTCCGGACTTGACCCGAACCAAACCCGGGCCAATGTAATGTTGTATAGCGACCAAAGACGTTTACGACAACAGATGTGTTGTATGAACGTACGTACTTCGTAATTTATATAGTGGTCTAGTAAATATTTTTATATATATAATAATTGCCGTATAAAAATATCAATAATGTTTTATTTGATAATTATAGTGAATATTTCCTTAAACATGTATTTTGGGATCTTGGGATTTAGGTAGGCTATATAGGTATATACATGTGCATATATATGAGTATTTTCCTGATATAAAATTTAGGCTTTATATAAATATATATATTTATATATATATAAATATCAATAATGTTTTATTTGATAATTATAGTGAATATTAAACATGTATTTTGGGATCTTGGGATTTAGGTAGGCTATATAGGTATATACATGTGCATATATATGAGTATTTTTCTGATATAAAATTTAGGCTTTATATATATATATATATATATATATATATATATATATATATATATATATATATATATATATATATATATATATATATATATATATATATATATATATATATATATATATATATATAACAATCTAATTTCATTTTATATATAGCCTAGTATATAAATTAAGATTTCAATATTGCAGTTAAGGATTATACTTGTAATATTTAATTGTTTATATTGTGATTTACAATTTATACGCATATATCCTCATATATGTGTATGTATATATAAATATCTATATATAGGCGTGTGTGTTTGTGTGTGTGTATGTATATATATATATATATATATATATATATATATATATATATATATATATATAACATAATAGGCAATAAAAAGAAAAATAAAAAAGAAAAGGGGATCCCAGCCGAGACCTGAGCCGACCCTCCTTATAATAGAGAACGAGCGAGGGAGAGAACCCTAGCAAAATACACTGCCACGCCGACCCCTGCACCTGGTGACCTTCCCCAGCCCGAGGCACCGCCGCGCACGGCCACAGGCCGGCCAGGCCGGGCCGGAGCGCGTATATCAGCATGCAGCAAATCGACTCAATGGCAACGATAGCCCAGGTCGACCCCAACTTCATGACCGAAGTTCACCCTTGATGCTCGATCGTTTTACGAGCAATTTCTTCAGGTAAGATCCCGATCTATACACCTTCGATTCCCTTTAGTTAGTTTTAATTCAAATAGACTAGATTGCCTGATAAATCGACGCAAAGTCGAGGGATTTATCGTTCAAAAATAGAACAAGAAACAGTCCCAACACCCTATTTAGAAGATAGATTCTGAGGGAACCATTAGGAGTTTTCGAAAACCAATTAACAACAGTCCTAGACAACCTATAGGACACTAAAACCCAGTTTACGGAAGTCGATTTCATCGATCGAGCGTCGAAAAATCCTTTTTTCCAATTTTGATAAAAAACTAATTTTAAAATATTAGAAAATTAGAAATTTAACCGATCCAATATGCGTCCCGCCAAACCGGGCGACGTGGTCGCGAAGAGGTGTATAATGGCTTCGCGGACGTGTGGGCTTTGACGGAATTCAAATTGGTCGTGTGTGCGTGACGAATTTAATGCGTATCCGTCAAAATTTACCGTATCGGCCCCTTTGCAAATTTTCTAATTACTTTGTGCATGTTCATCAGATCGAGATGAAACTCGCGCCAACAAGACTGTATCATTTTTCTGGTCCTGTATGCCAAGTTTGGTCCGATTTTGAGACCGTTGATCGGATCGTCGTTTTGCGGACCCCACGATCTGATTCAACGGGCAATTTTGTGCACGGCCTGCCGGAATCCAAATTTGGACATACGGTTGGGTTCGTATCATCAAAATAAATCTGTAGACATGTAGTTTGACGACTTTAGAGACCATTGACTCTGGCACGATTTTTGGTGCAAAGTGGGTCCAACGACGGACATCGTTTTGGCCCGAAATGACCGTTTTGCTTCTGTGTCCAGAATTGGACTTAATGACAGGCAATACTAACTAATTTGACTATTCTGAAAATGTTGGTAATGTCTATTTCAGCTTTCGGAGACAGTTGTGAGATTTGGACTTTATGACTTACCAGTTGACAGTATATTGTCGGTTCTTCGTGCTACCACCAGGCAAGTATACCTTGCCTCCCTCTACAGTTTATTTACATGCATATTCTTATTATTATCTAGTTTTACTAGCTGATTATTTACATGTGATTTGTATATCATGCATGCTAGTATAGATATAGTCCTTGTTCATAGTTAGCTTTGTAGTTCATATTGGATCTGTTCTTCCGTGTATCTTGACAGGGTCATAACGTGTCGTCACCTGTACTTCGACTGAGTCGTATAGTGTCATAGGATGAGTAAGTCATAACGGAACTGCTGAACCTTGAATTCTTGAAGCTAACCTACAAGTCCACACTAGGGGCGCGGGTTAGTAGTTTTCTGTCCGTACTTGCGAGTCCACACTAGGGTGAGGGTGATTTCTTGAAGCTAACCTGTGAGTCCACACTAGGGGCGAGGGTTAGTAGTTGTTTCAAACCTGCGAGTCCACACTAGGGGCGAGGGTTTGAGTATTCGATTGATTATCCGTTGACATTCGTGACATTGTATTCTCTTGTTCTCCTCCAGCAGTTCGTTTATGCGTAGTGGTTCTCCCAGTCATGTATAGTCATGTTTTCGTGTTGATTGGTCTTTTCCTGTTTATATCTTGTATTTTCTTTAGTGCATGATAAACTGTTAGATAGGCATATTTTACGTAGCTTGCTAGTCCTCTGAGGACCTGATGTTCTCTTCAGGTAGCTGGTTGTACGGAGTTAGTTAGCTGAGCATGTGGCAGTTGATCACGTCTGTATGATTCAGGTATTGTTAGTGATATTCATCTTGTTATCCTCTCGTGCCTTATGTTCCTTATCACGATATAATCTACTTGTTAGTTTAGTTTATAGACTCTTGTTCTTTTGTGGAGTCTAATCGGACATATATGATAGTGGGTTGCAGACCACGACCCATAGTGTTCATTCATGTTTTATGTTCATATTGTGGATTGAGATATAGTTATGCCTTGTCTTGATTAGGCATGATACCATGCTCTTGACAGCTTATACGTACTCGAGTCGGGCTGGAGTCCGTTTGATACGCAGCTGGCTTGCTCACGCTCTCGCGTCCCAAAAAGCGGGTGCGGGTCGTGACACCCCACTGGTTTTGTTTGGCCAGATCTGATAGAGAAGCCTAGAGGATCTTCCGTACTATCTACTCGACTGTGACCATCCAAAGCACTAGAGTACCCAAGTGGGTTTCTCATTTTATTCTTCTACTGGTTATGTACATTATTCTTTTATGGCGTTTAACCTCTGAGCATGTGGTTAGCTCGTGTTTTGGTCCTTGACATTTAGCCTACAGGCATAAACATGATGTGCGTATTCTAGACTGCAGCTAGAGCTATCATGTATGACTAATACTCTTGCTAGTTTCTCTATTTTGTATTAATAGCTTCACGATCATCCATGTATATATGGTTTGGCATGCTTTACTATTGTATGTCTGATGATCATACTTCTTGTACCTTGTATAATTACTTGTGATTGAGATACCTAGAATTGTTTTAACCTAGGATCGACTGTTGGCTTGTAGAAGTAACCTCCATGTCTTGACAGCTTATACGTGATTTCAGAGTACTGGTGTACTTTGGTATTGCGTAGCTGGCCATGTCCGTCCCCACTTGCCAGTATTCTGGTATTGGGGCGTGACATCCTCCCCATCCTTCTCTTCTTTTGACTTCTTTTGGAGTAGCAAGTTCAGCAGCTTGTTGTTCAGCAGCTGGTTGAGTCTCCTCAAGCTTCAATGCTGTAGCCATGGTTTCGAGATCAGCAATTTTTGTATCCTTTTCAATGGCTTCATTATTCAACGATTCAACTTTCTTTTGAAGCTCCTTTTTCTCATTAACGAGGTTTTTATTTATTTTTCTGAGCTCCTCGATTATTTGTACTGATATAAAACAAACAACAATAAAAGATATGATGTCAATCAATATATTTTTTTTTTAAAAAGATCATTCTCCGTGATCTTAACACGGAGAATGACCATTCTCTGTGACTCTAACACAGGAATGACAATTTCTCGTGATTTTAATACGGAGAATGGCCATTTTTTGCATTCTAATACGGAGAATGGCCATTCTCCTGCATTCTAACACGGGAAATGTCCATTTTCTGTGATTTTAACACGGAGAATGGCCATTCTCCGTCATTTTAATACGGAGAACGGTCGTTCTCTGTCAATTTAATATAGAGAATGGCCGTTCTCCGTGGTATTAACACGAAGAATGGCAATTTTCCGTTAATTGATACGGAGAATGGACATTCTCCATGATTTTAAAACGGAGAATGGCCATTCTCCTGCATTCTAACACGGAGAATTACAAATAAGAACTTTGAAAAAAGATAAAATTTTACCTTGTGCCTGTAGCTCTTTAACATTTTCACTAAGCTTTTCATATTCAGCAATAATATCAGATTTCCCTTTTTGTAAGGAGTCCAATTTTTGCACCGACACCTCCATCGAGGTGTTCCTTTCAATATGTTGGGCTTTTTGTTTCTCTAGCTCTTTAAGCTTTTTATGGAGTTTCTCGTTCTCAGCAAGAATATGAGATCTCTCTCTTCACAACTCCTCCAATTCATGCATCGATCCCTCCATCACAACGTTGACTGCACGTTATTGTGCTTCTTGTGCCTCTAGTTTTTTATGCTTTTCATGGAGTTTTTCATTCTAAGCAAGAATCTGAGAGTTCTCTTTTCTCAACTCCTCCAATTCCTGAACCAACCCCTCCATCGCGGTGTTCATTTCAAGTTGTTGGGGTCTCTCTTGTTCAGCAATCTCATCCCCACCTGTTTGGTGGTGTCCCTCTCCCTCGTGTGCACCTTCTTCTTGTATATGTAGCTCCTCTTCTTGTTGTCCTCCCTCTTTTCCAACAGCTATAACCAAATTTTTGAATATCATTTTTGATCTCAATTTACTGTGATATTCGTTTTTGAGGAAGACTGAGATTATGTACCCATCCCATGTGTAAAATCTTGGGTATTCACGAATTAGGTCGAACTTTCTTTCCACATGGGTACTATGTTCCGCAAACCAGCAGAGGAAATATATTGTGCAATATATATATATATATATATATATATATATATATATATATATATATATGGCCAGCAGATACTTTTGATTACTTCAACACTGTCTACCAAGGCCAAGAATCTGTACGATAAATTTGAACCGCCAGACCTTGTGAAGAATGTTGTTTGACACAAGTGGAAGATTATTAGCTTGCCAAATCATCTGGTTTAACTATTTTATCTCCGTCACGAAGCCGTTGTAGCAATTCAAAGAACTTCTCTCTCACTTCCGTATTCGTGACTTCTCCGTTTTTGTCCTTGGAATTAGCTAGAAATCTTCTGAAGTGATCTCTACACAGGCTCAAATATTCCGGCGGTGTGGGATGCTATTATTTTTCCATGATCAATCTTCTGTAATTAACATCATCCTCGTTTTCTTACTTCAGCGGTAGACCGAAGATGGCTGCCATATTGTTGACACTTTGTGCTATTTTAACAGTGGTGCTTAATTCAAAGTATCCGACGCCATCTTTGTCCTCCAAGTAAGTTCCTATCAATTTCTCAAGACCTTCTGAAATCTTGGCCAATTCTTGAATGCCAACTCTGTTTTTGTAGAATACCTCGACGAAATTCTAAAAACCGGTATTCTTCAAAGACTCAATAATGGCTCGGGTAAACGGCCGCCAACTTTATTGACACTCTCCATAAGAGTTAGCGTTGTTTTGAAACAAGAACGAAAAACTCTTGAATCCTTATTCCTGATAAAAAAATTTCTACAAAAAAATAAAAAATTAGGTTTCTGTCAACTGTTCTCCGTCATTTTAACACGGGGAATGGCCATTCTTCGTGATTTTACCACGGAGGATGGTCATTCTCCGTTATTTTAACAATGGAGAATAGTTATTCTCATGCATTTTAACACTGGGAATGGCCATTCCCCGTGATTTTAACACGGAGAATGGTAATTCTCCGTCAATTTAACACGGAGAATGGTCATTCTCCGTGACTTTAACACGGAGAATGGTCATTCTCATGTATTTTAACACTGGAAATGACCATTCTCCGTGGTTTCTACACGGAGAATGGAAATTCTCCATGATTTTAACACGGGGAATGGTCATTCTCCGTTATTTGAACACGGGGAATGGCCATTCTCCGTAATTTTAACACGAAAAATGGTCATTCTTCGTTATTTTAACAACAGAGAATGGTCATTCTCATGCGTTTTAACACTGTGAATGGCATTCTCCGTCATTTTAACACGAAGAATGGCAATTTTCTGTCAATTTAACACCGAAAATGGATTAAAATGGGAAATGACTATTCTCCTGCATTTAAATACGGAGAATGACTATTCTACGTCAATAACAAGAAGAATGATAATTATTCGTAATTTTAGCATAGAGAATGGTCATTCTCATGTATTTTAACACTGAAAATGACTATTCTTCGTAGTTTTTACAGAATCATGAACATAACTTAAAGTTATACCTTCTTTTTGCCCTTTTTTGGCTTAGCAGGCTTTGGCTTATGTGCAACTCTCTTAATTCTCCCTGATTCTCCATCATTTCCCTTTGGATTTTTTTGAACTATCTTCATTTTCTCCACAACAGCTATCTCTTCTCTAATTGGGGTTCCAGTTGATTCTGATGCTGCTGCCAATGATGATGTTGCTGATGGTGCCGACAAGGTGTGAAGATTGCAAATAGAGAGTAAGGTTTGAAGATTTTGGAGGAGAAAACCTAGATTCAAAGTGAGCGGCGTATGGAAGAAGATGAAGTATCGAACTTTTTTTTGAAGAGTAGGTTTCGTGGGTGTTTTCAATAAATTAGAAGGGCAAAAAGGTCATTCCGAACCCCCTTTATATATTTTTTGCTAATTCTGGGCAGGCGATAAAATATTATTTTACGGTGGGTATTTCATAAAACTTTTGTAATTTTTGGGCATTTCATAAATTTTCCCTTTTCATAAGGGAAAACTTTTACGGTTTTTGAGCATTTGATAAATTTTCTCAAAGATAGATTATATGGCAATAAGATTATGAAACAAATGAACATTTTGATATCATTTTCATCCCATATTTTAAGAACATTATAACTCCACAAAACTTTATTCCTAACCATTGGTTACAAAACAAATGAACATAATTCATTAAATAAAAAAGAAGAAAAAAATTCATCGTCTTCCATCTTCACCCATCAGAGTGGACTCCTTTAGATCTTTGCTGCTTAATTATATTGTTGCACAATTTGGATTCTTCTTCATTGTGCTTTGAAAATGCAATCCATACAGCAACTTTGCACCTTTACATTTTCGAATCAAACTGCATATAACAAACATAACATCAAAAATATTGCTCTAAAAAGTGTACGTATTTGACGATATATTTTTAGACTTACATTGAGATGACGGAAGTCCAAACTACATCCGTCTTTCATGAATAAAATAACAAAAATAGCACAATAAAATGTATTGTGTTGGCGGGGAACATTAGGACGACGGATTATGGAGAAAGTAGAAAAGTTTAACCTAGCATCTTTCAACTTCAAAATCTCTTCCTCAAGAAAAAATCCAAATTTGAAAGCTACAATTACCAGAATAAAACATGTATTAGTATACCGCGAATCTAGTACGCAATTCATAAAAATTCATGAATATGAGCTTACTATTTCTTTTATGACTGCTTTGTTATAAATCGCCTCATCCGTAGATGCAAGGGTGTCCCAAACTTCAACAGTCTTTGTTTTATCCATAACTCTTGCAAGAGTATAGTGGTCAAACAAAAGAATAGGTATGTATATCTGAATCAGGATTAATTAGGTAAAACAAATTAATCAATTTTCAGATAAATTGGGATTAAAATTTAAACAGAAATAGATTAATACCTCGTTACATATGCTTAAAGATCCATATAATCCTATAAATATTTATTCTTCTTCCATATTTCATAAAGTTGTTTAATAAATGGAGGTAACGTTGCTCTCTACATACACATCAATTAATACATTACGAACGACAAACAAACGAGAAAATTGTTAAGGCATAATCATTAAAAAATAAAATGCTCACTCACCGTTAACTTTATTGGTAAATACCATACATTAGCTTTATTGACAGTTCTTATCCGTTCCTCCGCGTGTGAAGAGGAAAGACAAGGGTTACAATCTGAGTATCTCATTAAAAAAATCAGCGATGGCATCGAAGTAAACATAGATGGCATCTAAGAAAAAATATACTATCTACATACCCCATCTTTAATTCTCCTTCCTGGAGCAAAGGACTTCATCTCAGCCCGACTCACATAAATCTTGTTGCTAGATGATATTATTTTGCTAAGAAAAAAACGAATAGATTAAAAAAACTGTTGAAATGAAATGAAAACTCATATTACTTACTCGTCAGGTTTACCATCCGCAAAAATATAATTGTAAAAACTCGAAGAACTACTAGTACACTGGCTAGGCTTAATTTGAGGTTTAACTTCTTGTTAAACTTTTCAAAGGTGTGACCGGCACTACTAAAATATGTCAAATCAGCGACGCCTCAATGCGTCGCTAAATAGAGAAAATACGTCGCTAATTCCTATTAGCGACGTATGCACGTAGTCACGATTAACCTAGTCGCTAAACAAGAAAACGTCGCAATACGTCGCTATTGTGACGAGCTTTAGCGACGCTACTACGTCGCTAATTCAGCGACTGCTGGCGACGTAAAGCGTCATCATTTACCGACGTGTACTAGCGACGTTAAGCGACTTGACATGCATCGATACTGACCTGGCTTGAGAGCCATATGGCGACGTTCTGCGACTTTTTCTACGTCGCTACAGTACCGACGTTTAGTGACGATCAGCGACGATATTCCTCACAGTTAGCGACGTTGATAGCAACGTTTTTCTTGTCGCTGAACGTCGGTAATCGTCGCTGAACATCGCTAATATTAAAAAAAATAAAAAATACAGCATTTGCAGCATTTCCTGCAGCATTTGCAGCATCCCCTGCAGCATTTACAGCATCCCCCACACCATTTGTTACAGCAACAACGGTGTGTATCACGAACACAGTATCAAACAACACAGATACACACAATCACGAACACGTTTGAAACACAATCTCATCAATCAACACAGATATATGAAAATTTGTAACAATAATGTCAAACATAATGGTCCACAACTTAATTGCCAAGTATGGGAACGAATGGCTCAGAACACAACCTAAAATTCATTCTAGCATATACATTAGTGTGAATCATCTATGTTCTGTACATATGGTGTAGTTTATGTTCTTATCGTATGTAGTATCTGAAGAATGTAACAGAATCAAGATGAACACACATAATGTAATACTAAGACATCATCTACTACTATATATATAAGATATAGTGATAGGTTTTCGTATCATCATTGCCGAGGGATGAGGGTCGAAGGACAGTCAACTTTATCTACGGCTACATAGTTTCTGCCTCGCCAGTCGAATGGCTGCAGGGACTATGTCCTGATCACAATGTCGTACCGTAGATTAATGCAAATAGAACTGGAGCCAAAATCCAGAAACCAAAATATGATATCCACCTGAAGTGTAGAGTTGGGGGAGAAGAACTTTTCCACCCTCTCCCTCTCTCACGCTATCAACGTCACAACTTTTCCACCTCAAGTTCTGATCAAGCATCTTCCTTCTCCTCTCCTCCACCATGGCTCTGAACCCATCTTCTCCTCCCTACTTCCCTTCTTTTTATTTGACTCTCTTAGCCACATATGATATCCAGCTCAAGTGCAGAGTCGGGGGAGAAGAAGTTGACAGGAAGAGGAGGGGGAAGCAGCACAGCCGGCGGCATGACCCGGAGGAAGTACAGAGGTTTTCTTCAACATACGTAGGAGAACTATAAGGATATATCTTTTCACAACATATCACCTTGTCAAAGACCCTTAATGTGACATCCATGTTACCGCGGTGTCGGAAGACTAACATGTCATAATTTTTTAAGCCGTGTATTTTGACATAATCCTCCAACCGGATTTCAGTTCTATGTAATAATGCAAGATTACTACATAGGAGGAAAGAGTTGGGAGGATTATGTCAAAACACACGGCTTAGAAAATTATGACATGTTAGTCTTCTGACACCGCGGTAACATGGTTGTCACATTAAGGGTCTTTGACAAGATGACATATTGTTAAAAGATATATATAGTTCTCCTACGGATTTGAAGAAAACATATGTACTTCCTTCGGGTCATGCCGCCGGCTGTGCTGCTTCCTCCTCTTCTTCCTGTCCACTTCTTCTCCCCCGACTCTACACTTGAGCTGGATATCATATGCGGCTGAGAGAGTCAAATAAGAAGAATGGAAGTAGGGAGGAGCAGATGGGTTCAGAGCCATGGTGGAGGATAGGAGAAGGAAGATGCTTGATCAGAACGGATGGCTCAGAACACAACCCAAAATTCATTCTAGCATACATTAGTGTGAATCATCTATGTTCTGTACATATGGTGTAGTATATGTTCTTATCGAATGTAGTATCTGAAGAATGTAAGAGAATCAAGATGAACTCACATAATGTAATACTAAAACGTCATCTACTACTATATAAGATATAGTGATAGGTTGTCGTATCATCATTGCCGAGGAGGAGCCACTTCCCCCGGCTCTACAGAATCAATACCATCCAAGGAAGGCAAAACTGAATCAGCATTGTCTTCCGGATCGTCCTCATCAAGGCATAACGGGTTGCTCAGCGTGCCCAGCTTCTTCAACTTCTTGCTGGCTGCAGAGTCGAAATGGGAACGGGTCCTCTTTGCCGGCCCGAAGCTCTGACTCGCACTCGTCGCCTTGCTACCGGTTTTCTCTCCTCCTCTGACGCGGGTCATAAGAAAAGAAATTGCGTACCTCTTCTTCACATAAACATCATTGCCGCCTTGTACTCGAGCCTCCTCGTCTGTGACGCTATCCAACTTCTCAGTGTCTACATTGTCACTTGAATCTCCCTTTCGACTCGTATCGTCCTCTTATTCGTCTGTCTTTTCGCTCCCTGTCTTGCAATCATCTGCTATCACCGTCGACTCATTCGACTCATTCTCCGAGTCTTCTTCCTCCTCCTCGGAGTCATCAGAGAAGGAGTCGAATGAGACGGCGGTGATAGCAGATGATTGCAAGATAGGGAGCGAAAAGACAGGCAAATAAAAGGACGATACGAGTCGAAGGGAGGATTCAAGTGACAATGTAGGCACCGAGAAGTTGGATAGCGTCACAGACGAGGAGGCTCGAGTACAAGGCGGCAATGATGTTTATGTGAAGAAGAGGTACGAAATTTCTTTTCTTATGACCCGCGTCAGAGGAGAAGAGGAAACCGGTAGCGAGGCGACGAGTGCGAGTCAGAGCTCCGGGCCGGCAAAGAGGACCCGTTCCCATTTCGACTCTGCAGCCAGCGAGAAGTTGAAGAAGCTGGGCACGCTGAGCATCCCGTTATGCCTTGATGAGGACGATCCGGAAGACAATGCTGATTCAGTTTTGCCTTCCTCGGATGGCATTGATTCTGTAGATCCGTGTATAAAGAGGAAGAGATTGGGAGTAGAGTGGACCCGGAGGGAAATGAGAGATGAAGGATGGCTCAGGGAAGGGGGCAGATGAAGGATGGCTCAGAACACAACCTAAAATTCATTCTAGCATACATTAGTGTGAATCATCTATGTTCTATACATATGGTGTAGTATATATTCTTATCGTATGTAGTATCTGAAGAATGTAACAGAATCAAGATGAACTCACATAATGTAATACTAAGACATCATCTACTACTATATATATATAAGATATAGTGATAGGTTGTCGTATCATCATTGCCGAGGGATGAGGGTCGGAGGACAGTCAACTTTATCTACGGCTACATAGTTTCTGCCTCGCCAGTCGAATGGCTGCAGGGACCATGTCGTACCGTAGATTAATACAAATGGAGCTGGAGCCAAATACAGAAACCAAAATACAAAATACAGAATCAAATTCCTGGTTTCCCCGAAAATACAAAACACAGTTCTAATTAATATGTATTTTAAGTGTGAGAACGGATGGCTCAGAATACAACCCAACCGGAGAGGATACTCTGCAGATCCATCTGAGTAGGACGTATACTCTGAGAGATCACCTTTACAAGAATGATATCAGTAGTGGGATTGAGTGTGTACGTCCTACTCAGATGGGTCTCTCACCGTTACTATTTTTCTGACAGCATGGTGGATGTGCTCCGTCAACAGATTCTTGCTCCGAGCCAAAACTTTGCCCCGGAGCTCAAGTGGACATCCTTGGTGCAGAGCTCAAGTGAGAGGTTCCTGACAGCATGGTAGTCTCCTTTGTCAAAGTATCTGTGCTCATCACACATTGGTTGTGGGACGAGCACGGATACTTTGACAAAGAAGACCACCATGCTGTCAGGAACCTCTCACTCGAGCTCTACACCAAGGATGTCCACTTGAGCTCCGGGACAAAGTTTTGGCTCGGAGCAAGAATCTGTTGACGGAGCACATCCACCATGCTGTCAGAAAAAAATAGTAATAGTGAGAGACCCATCTGAGTAGGACGTACACACTCAATCCCACTACTGATATCATACTTGTAAAGGTGATCTCTCAGAGTATACGTCCTACTCAGATGGATCTCTCAGAGTATCCTCTCTGGTTGGTTGTCGTATCATCATTGCCTAGGGATGAGAGTCGTAGTACCAATACAATCCAGAGATTGACATAGTACTAATTCGTATATGTAGTCCAATACAAATAGTCTAATACAAAAACAACCCAATACAAATAGTCCAATACAAATAAGTACTAATAGCTAATGAGAACCACGCTGCTCACGCAAACGCTCAGTGATACGTTCACGCAACCACCTTGAAAAAGCGAGATTTTTAGCGCGAGGAGAGCTGTCGTCCCTTGCAAGGACTGCATGAAGAGTCCTCTCGGTCTCACTAGCTACCGGTGCTGGATGAATAGAACTCCCGGTCTCACTAGCAACCGACGCCACTTCCTCCTTAACTGTAGGAGGAGCTACCTCAGCATTCACTGTTTCCCTCAAACGATGTGCCGCTCCTCGGGTCATAGGTGCCATCTGGTAAGCAAGCTAATATAATTGTAACATAAGCAAGCTAACTAAAGGAACCATCATGTAATTTGAGTACATTTTCGAAAGCAGATAAAGTACAATAAATTCGATTTTTTGCCAAGTAGCAGATGACGGATGGCTCAGAACACAACCCTAAAATTCATTCTAGCATACATTAGTGTGAATCATCTATGTTCTGTACATATGGTGTAGTATATGTTCTTATCGTATGTAGTATCTGAAGAATATAACAGAATCAAGATGAACTCACATAATGTAATACTAAGACATCATCTACTACTATATATATAAGATATAGTGATAGGTTGTCGTATCATCATTGCCGAGGGATGAGGGTCGGAGGACAGTCAACTTTATCTACGGCTACATAGTTTCTGCCTCGCCAGTCGAATGGCTGCCGGGACTATGTCCTGATCATGATGTCGTGCCGTAGATTTAGGATTTAAAATATGGTATTCAAGTCAACTTAATTCGGTCAAAGGGTACTGAACAGAAAGTCTAATTATCCCATATTTCAGTAATGTCAGTGAGCTAAATTATACTCAACTGTCGAGAATACTTAGGAGAAAACTCATTCACAGGATTAGTATCCATCCTTCGTGACATAGCTGAAATTTTATAGGGCTCGATAATAATTATTAGTCAATTTATTCATCATTTCAAAATCCTGAAAATGCCCAAAAAAACTCCCAGTATCAGTAAATAGGGCTCGAACCCTAAATTAGAATTCGAATCCAAGAAAAACATCAAATTGACAGTTAATATGCCTAAAAAAAGAGATTTTTCAGTATATAGGTGTCACACTGTGAATCTCGTGTCCACACAGTAGGACACGACGTGTCCAAACCAACAAAATAGGTGTCACACGAACTAGAAGCGAGTCCACGCTCTCGTGTCCCCCGCAGCGAGTCCACTGTCAGTCTCGTGTCCCCCGCAGCGAGTCCACGCTCTCGTGGACACGAACTAAAAGCGAGAGAGAGAGCTAGAAGACGAGGAGAAACTGGAGAGGAGCTACCAGAGGAAGGAGGAGAAGGAGGAGCTACCTGAGGAAGGAGGAGGAGAATGAGGAGGCCGGAGGAGGGAGATCGCTGGAGGAGCGTCGCGGAGGAGGAGCGCGCCCAAAATTGGGGGGAAAAATTGCGAAATCATCGAAAAGGAAACCCTCGCTGGCTATATGAAACGATTAGCGACGTCCTATGCGCGGACGTCGCAAAACGTCGCTGATATATAATAAATGGCGACGCAACTTAATATGCGTCGCTAAACGTCGCTATATCAGCGACGAGTACCGACAAACTTGCGACGCACTACCCCATTTAACAAAATGTAGCCGCTAGACGTCGCTATTAGTCGCTGTTGGTGACAAACAGCAACGTCTTATATTAACGTCGCTAAATCCCCAAAAATTAGCGACGAAATTTCACGGAGTCGCTAAATATGTCGCTGATTTGACTTATTTTGGTAGTGCAGATCTAAATTTTCTCACATTCTTTTCGAAGAACTG
Organism: Iris pallida; assembly: GCA_029216955.1. Taxonomy (NCBI): domain Eukaryota; kingdom Viridiplantae; phylum Streptophyta; class Magnoliopsida; order Asparagales; family Iridaceae; genus Iris; species Iris pallida. The sequence continues at coordinate 38,152,596 of JANAVB010030220.1, forward strand.
CTAAAGTCAGTTTCTTCTAGAGGCATTATATCGAGAATTTTTTGGATTATTTTATCAGCTTTCTGCAGTCCCTCGTCCTCATCAAAAATTCAACGTTAACCTCCTCCACAATATTAATTACTCCTGATGACGATGCCTTCTTCAAAGCGAAAGATTCTTCCATCTATTCCAAACGCCGAGATATATTAATTTGTTCATGTTCGATTGAACCAAGCTTATAATTGATCGAAACAAGTTGATCTGAAATCTTCGACAGATGTTCTTAAAACCTGTGCATCATACGTGGAATGAAGGTTTCATTTGATGCTGGCATCCAATCTTCTACCTCTTTTACATATTCCATACGAGTAGACATCTTTCTTCAGTACTACAAAATGAAATAAGAAAACTATTCTATGTATTTCATACTAAATAATAGTTGAAACAAGAAAACTATTGTATATATAACAAAAAAAAAGTACAAAAAGTGAGGAAGATGGAAAGACAAATAAATTTTGGGACTAACAAAGAATCTACTAGCCGTTTGAAAGGTTATCATAAAAGGTTATCATGATTAACAATTTGAAGAACTCTAGAAGAGGTTTAATTCTGCTGGTACTCCTCGTTGTTCGAGGAGGGCTCGATGAAGTCCGCCACGAACCGAAACTTCTTTTTCTTTCCTTCTTCATCTCTGTTTTTCCTTCCACCACCACCACCACCATGGCCTGTAGCTTTATAACCAAAATATTAATTTGTTAAATAAAACAAAAAAATAAATTACGGAAAGATTACTAAATCAAAATCAAACATAACAGATATTCATAGAAAATATGAGACTAAAGATGAAAATATTTCAAAAGCAACACCATAATTTTACAATAACTAAGCAGACTATGCTAAGTAATAACTAAAATTTAGGATTATGTCCTCCTTGGATTTAATTTACACAAAGAAAAAATTTGAGAGAACGATCTTTTATCGACTTCCTACCCCTCTTCTTCCTCTGAATTCTTTCCTTACTATTATCCACATTGTCGACAGGATTTTCGTCCTTGTCGTCGTCGGTATCATCATATAGATCGCCACCAGCTATCGGAGCATCGGTGGTGTCGTCATCTACATCACCTCCAGTCAAGGACACATTGTGTCCTTCCTTTCCCGACATATTGTTATATATACGTAGTTGCACAAAATATTAAATTGGATGGACGAAAGAGAAAGTAAATATGAGTTAATTTATGGTGTTTATTGAAAAAATTGCATTGAAGAATGACCTGTTATAGCAAGTTAACAAGAGGACAAAAGTCAAAAACAACAATAAATCTTGTCTCCTGCGTTATTTAATCTGAACCATTGGATCAACATCCAATGGTTCTGATTTGGGATGTATCATTACATCCCAAAAGTGTGGATATTTTATAGAATTTTTCATATATATATATTTTTTTCATATATATATATATATATATATATATATATATATATATATATATATATATATATATATATATATATATATATATATGGTGGCAGTAAAGGGGTCAAATTAGCCCGACCTAAGATGGTCCATAAGGTGGCTATATTTTTTTTTTGAAACAATGGGTAATCGTGGCGAACTCGCCTCCACTAGGGCTCGAACTCTGACCAATTGGGCTGCATGCATCACTCTTAACCACTAGGCTAGAGCTCATTTGCCTAAAATTATATATATATATATATATATATATATATATATATATATATATGTGTGTGTGTGTGTGTGTGTGTGTGTGTGTGTGTGTGTGTGTAGGAACGTTGAGCACCTCCAGAGGGGGGATGAATAGAGTGAGTGCGAATGCAGCGGAAAATAATCACCAATTTAAAATTATAAACAGATAACTATGGCAGTGAATAAGAGATAATAAATAAATATAGCAAGAGATAGAGAGATCAAACTCAGTGACACAGCAATGTATACTAGTATCCCTCTTACAGGACTAATCCAGTCTCGAGTACTCTTGCTCGATGTTAATCCACTAAGGCACAAGCTAATTGAGAGCTTGCAGTCTCTTACAACACCGTGCTTGGTGACAAGTACACGACCAACTTCACAACACCGTGCTTGGTGACGAGTGCACGATCGGCTCCACAACAGAGATAGTTTTCGTGCTTTGAACAACCTCTTTACAACTCTTGAGAACCAAAAGACTCTAGATCGAATAGATATTACTGGCTTTTGGCTAAGAGAAGTGTAAGTGTGATATAAAAACTTTTGATCGGATGAAAACACTTATTGAAGAGAGAAGAGAAGATGAAATTGATTGAATGATTTGGATTGAGAAATTCTCTTCTATTTATAGGTGTTTTCTAGGACCGAACTCGGACAGAATTCGGGCAGAGTTCTCATGCAAAGATTTCGTAAATGAACGTTGCATGTAGATTTGGAGGCAACAAATATTTAAATTCAAACTGACCAAACTCGGTCAGAGTTCAGACCGAACTCGGGCCGAACTCGGATTGAGTTCTGTCTCAGTAAAAATATAAGACATTTGTCAAATTTGTTGTATAATGGAAATAAACTTTTTGGTAGGTGGAATATGGATAGGTAGGCTGTATAGGAAAGTGGACTATGATTAACCTAAGCCAGTATTATCCAGTCGATCTTACAATTTATATCCTATACTCAATAAAGATAAAATACATAATAAATTATAAAATGACTCGGACTAGATTCAAATGAAAGTAAGCTTCAGAATGATGATTTACGTGCTTGCTGATGTAGTAGTACACTTGTTGATATTGATTTCACAACACCTGAAATGATTAGCAGCAGTTCGTATATTTTGCGTATTGACTTAAGTTTATGTCGATTATTAAAATCGGGTGTGACCATGGAATGGGCCAACAATCTCTCCCATTTTGATAATTGACAAACTTGAGTTTAAACCAAAATATATCTAAATAGAACAAATAAGATTACCTTAAAAAATAGTTTTGGTATTCTTTCTTTGGATTGTTGATTTTGGTATTGCGATCTTTCTCCCCATTTGTCAATAAAAAATGGTTTTGGCTCCCCCGTAATGTGTGAAGCCAACAATGTTCATCAAACAAACAAAGTAATACTAGAGAGATAACCAAAAAATAACAACATTGCCACAAATAATAAGTGCATAAAATAAATAACTATTAGTGGAATACTGAAAATGTCATACTAAAAGAAAGATACAGCTATCACAATCTGCTAATAAATGTCTAACTGTAAAGTTTAGACATAAAAAAACTACATAAGAAATCATCATCTATCAGACTCTATCCAAAATCCACTAGCTCAAATCCTCATCACATCGGAGTGTCGTCACCTCCAGGAGCATCCGGTGGAAAATATGCAGCAGTAGGATCGAAGTGAGAAAGTGACATCTCATCGTCGAACCTGGGTCCAGGGAAGCTGGGGTGATGAAGTATGGTAACTAGATGTGAGTGGTCATGAGAGAGACTCTAGTGAAAATCAGCAATGCTGTTCCGCAACACCTGAGCCTGGGTGATATGGCGAAACTCTGAATCAAGATAGCCTTGATGTCGTTGCGCTGAGAGGGCAACGAAATCATCAAAGCGCTGATAGAAGCCAGGGTCAAAACCCATAGCAGGGGCTGGAGCAGCAGCAGCAGCAGCAGCAGGAGCCTCGGGGTCAGCATCATGAACAGGCTCAGCACCAAGAGGCAAAGGAGGAGTAGGATATAACCTAGACCTACTGAGCTCAATGGCAGTGGAGGAGTAAGGACAGGTTTGAAGATCGATTTCAAACCTCCTAAAGATATAAGCCAAATGCATAGGATAGACGAGGTTGCGTCCTGTATTTTTGCAGTTAAGCATCCAAGCCATCATAGTCTTGGGAACAGAAAATGGAATGCCAAAGTGAATGTGGTACATGGTTGACAATTCCAGAAAGGTAATCTCATCAGAGGATCCCTTCTTTGGAAGAAAAACAGAGAATAAAAACCTATGGAGTTCATAGAAGTTTTGATTTATATGCTTGGAGTAAACTCTTCTAAGAACAGGTTTAGGATGGCACAAAAGTTCTTTGAAGGAATCAAAGGTGACACCTTCAGGGAATTGAATATGATGAATGTCCACTAAAGGTTCACCTACATCAGGAACATGAAAATATTCACTGATGTCGGTGGCATTGAACTCTAGTTCTTGCCCAGCAATACATGAGTAGAAGTTGTCATTATCTTTTACTTACAGGTTGCTGTAAAACATACGGACAGCATTATCATAAATGTTCTCAGCTACTTCGAAAAAATCACGAAAGTCAAGATGGTTGGAAGTGGAAGCATATTCAGAAAAGATGGTAAAGTTTACACGTGCTCCAGCACAAAATCTACGACCAGAAAATGAGTCAAACCAAAGGTCAAAAAATTTTCTATCGGGAAAGAGATCGGAATTGTAATCATCAGATCCCGTAGGTTGAGCTGGACTAAAAACATTAGTAGGAACATAGTCAGAGAAGGATGATCCCGCTTGTGAGGAATCAACCTTTCTCTTTTGGTTCTTAGGTGCCATGGATGAGAAGGAAAGGAGAATAGAATACCTTCGAAGAGGAGGAAGATGGTGGAGAGGATGGCCCACTAGACTCCTGAGAAAGCTCGAAAGGAATGAGGAGGAGAAGTTCTTTGGAGTATTGGTGGGTATTTCTCGGTAGAAGGATGAAGAAAAGTGAAAGGAAAAAGATGAATATATAGGGCTAGGGTCAGCTGCTTGGTTCTGGAAATCCGTACAGCGCCGACCGAACTCGGTCCGAACTCGGTCAGAGTTCGGTCCGAGTTCGGCTGCTTGTATTCCCAATGTCAAAAATACAGTATTTGTTTAAAAATTCAAATTTATAACTGTTGTACTTCTTCATTTAATAACTTCTATTACTTTGGGTTAGCTGTAGGGGTCGGATCCCAGCTAGTGGTAGTCCAAAGACTAGTGCACCGTGTCGCTTCAGACTATTTACACCTGTATGATAAAAGGACCCTTTCGGCTTGTACCCAAAATAATTTCTGTTAAATAAATTACAAAGTTTCAAGTTATAATAATAAATTTATTAAACATACTACATTATGAATCTAAAAATTCAAGTATGTCGAGCTCTCGCCGCATAACATTAAATCAGTCTTCAGCCAGTGGCTTTATGAAAATGTCTGCTAGTTGATGATCTGTGTCAATAAACTCTAGGCAGATGTTCCCGTGTTGTTGGTGATCACGTAAAAAGTGATGACGAATTTTAATGTATTTTGTGCGTGAGTGACATACAGGGTTCTTAGTCAGGTTAATAGTGCTAGTGTTATCACAGTAAATAGAAATCTTAGTGTAGTACAGATTGTAGTCTTCTAGGGTTTGGTTCGTCCATAAAATTTGAGCACAACAACGTCCTGCGGTGATATACTCAGCCTCAGTAGTTGATAATGCTACAGAATTTTGTTTCTTGCTAAACCATGAGACTAAGGCCTTTCCTAGGAAATAACACGTACCGCTGGTACTTTTACGGTCTACTTTGCATCCTCTAAAATTCGCATCCGAGTAATCTATCAGGTCAAAGGATTTGGTTTTAGGATACCACAAACCGACTGTAGAAGTTCCCTTAAGGTATCAGAAGATACGCTTAACGGTACTTAGGTGTGATTTCTTATGATTTGCCTGGTATCGTCCACAAATACAAACACTGAACATAATATCAGGAACAGTTAAATATTATAAGCTATCAATCATACCTCGATACTTACGCTGGTCGACAGGTTTGCCACTTTCATCAGTGTCAAGCTTTGTAGATGTAGCCATTGGAGTTCCGATAGGCTTTACATTATCGAAGTTGTACTTTTTCAGTATGTCCTTCATATATTTGGCTTGATTGATGAATGTTCCTTTTGAGTGTTGTTTGATCTGGAGTCCTAGGAAGAAGTTCAGCTCTCCCATCATACTCATCTCAAATTTACTCTGTATATACTTAGCAAACTCTTCACAAAGTTTTTTATTAGTAGAACCAAATATAATGTCATCAACGTATATTTGCACAAGAAGAATGATCATCTAAAGATTTGATAAACAAAGTTGTATCAACTCTTCCTTTTGAAAAACCATTATCAAGTAAGAAGGCACTTAAGCGTTCATACCAAGCACGAGATGCATGTTTGAGTCCATAGAGTGCTTTCTTAAGCTTGAAGACGTGATCTGGTTTTTGAAAATCTTCAAATCCAGGGGGTTGTTTCACAAAAACTTCTTCTTTTAGAAATTCGTTCAAAATGCACTTTTTACGTCCATTTGAAATAAATTAAAATTATTAAAATATGCAAATACACAAAACATGCGGATAACTTCTAGTCTAGCAACAGGAGCATATGTCTCGTCATAATTAATATCTTCTTTTTGATTATAACCTTGTGCCACTAGACGTGCTTTGTTGCGTAGAACTTGTCCATTTTTACTTAGTTTATTTTAGAACACCTATTTGGTACCAATTATCGATTGACCAATAGGTTTAGGAACAAGTTCCCAAACTTGGTTTCTCTCAAATTGATTAAGTTCCTCTTGCATGGCATTAATCCAAAACTCATCATTAAAGGCATCTTCTATATTCTTAGGTTCTATTTGAGAAATAAAAGCTACATTTGCTGCTATTTCAGAATCTCTAAGAGAGGAGCGTGTACTTACACCTTCTGATACATCACCTATAATGAGTGTCTCTGGATGATCTGGTAAGAACTTCAATGATTCAAATTTATGAGTCAGATCTTCCACAGGACTATTATCGGTTTTTGTTTGTACACCTTCATCATCACTGTTACTAGATCTGTGACTATTGAGCTCATCAAAAGTAACGTTAATAGATTCTTCAACAATCATAGACCTTTTATTGAAAATTCCATATCGCTTACTCTTAGCAGCATATCCGAAAAATATCCCTTTATCTGCTTTAGAGTCGAACTTACCCAAGGTGTCCTTGGTGTTAAGGATAAAACAACGACATCCAAAAACTTTGAAATAAGAAATGTTTGGAATCCTTCCGAACCAAAGTTAATAAGGTGTTTTCTTCGAGATGGGTCGAATTAACACCCTATTTAAAATATAACAGGCTGTGCTAACAGCTTCTGCCCAAAAATATTTAGGAAGATTATACTGATTCAGCATGACTCTAGCCATCTTGCTTAGAGTACGGTTCTTTCGCTCCACAACACCATTCTGTTGAGGAGTTCTAGGACAAAAAAATTTGTGGTAGTATCCACTATCATCACAAAACTTTTTGAAATCAGTATTTATGAATTTACCCCCATGATCACTTCGGATACGAGTAATCACGAAGCCTTTTTCATTTTGTACATTTTTCCAAAATAACTGAAATTCAAAAATAGCATCACTTTTGTTTGATAAAAAGTAAACCCAAGTAAAACGAGATAAATTATCAACAATAACAAATACGTAGAGGTTACCGCCAAGACTAGCGACTCTACTAGGACCAAATAAATTCATATGTATCAAGTGTAAAGGTCTAGAAGTACTTACAGCGTTGATGGATTTAAATGTAGATCTATGTGCTTTATTCTTTTCATAGTCAGCACATACCATATCTCTCTTGAATGGAATCTCAGGGAGTCCTTTTATCAGCTTCTTAGTGCTCAGTCGTGAGATAGTGTCCATATTAGCATGTCCTAGTCTCATATGCCATAGCCAGCTTTCATCTAGATTAGCTACTAGGCATCTTCCTACATTATTAGTACTCTCCAGAAAGAAAACATAAATATTGTCTTCTCTAATCCCATCATATACGGGATTACCAGATGACATATCATATATGGTACGTTTATCTTTTATAAAGTTGATACCATAACCATTATCAGCCAAATGACTTATGCTTAATATGTTATGTTTCAATTCTGTAACTAGACAAACGTCTTTTATTACAGGATAAGGAGATATACCAACAGTGCCATTTCCAATGATATCACCTCTCAGATTATTTCCGAAGGAGACGTATCCTTCTTTCTTCATCGATAGTGTGGCGAACAAAGATGCATCACCAGTCATGTGCCGCGAACATCCGCTATTGAGGATTCACTTGCTTTTAACATGAGAGGGTTAAGGGTCCACCTATAAAACAAGTAGATGAATCCTTTGGTACCTATTTACTGAAGGATCCATATTGATTAGTCTTAGGTCTCCAAAATAATATGTGATTGTCAACAAGTTTTCTTGCTAAACAATATTATGATATGTGTCCATGAGTACCACAATATATGCAAGTGAATTTTGAAACAATGTTAGTGGAACTGTGTTGACATGCCTATTTGGTTTCTTTGAAAACCTATAAGTGAAAGCATGGTGATAATCGTGTTTCTTTCTTGCTTTCTGAGTTTTAGTCCTCTTAGGTGTATGCTTAGCATTAGGACTAAACTTAGGCTGTGTCACAGGTATTGCCTATTTGCCTAACTTGATTTTTAACTTTTTAGAAACTGCAAAAGACTCTTCATATTTAGCAGTCATGTCTACGAGTCTTTGTTCTGTGACTAAGTGCTTCTTCTTCTCTATGTCATATAACTCTTGTATTTTGACATAGTCTCTTTCTTTCTTTTCAACTTTGAGGATAGCCTCATGATAGTCTACTTTAAGCTTGGCTATCTCTTCCGTGTTATCGGTAGTAGACGTCTCTTTAATGTCTTCAATAAGACTGGACAGTCTAGCTATCTCGGTTGTGTATGCCTTAATCCCTTTTCGAGATTGCTTATACTTGTCAAGCACATTTCTGTGTTCTTCAAGTAGTTCGCTGAAGGCATTTTCTAATTCATCGAAAGTAAAATCGCCATACAAAGGATTTGAGGATACCTTATCAAAAGCCATAAGACAGACATTGGCATTTTCGCAGGGTCTGTCTTCTTCCTCTGTATCACTAGCATCGCTTTCATGCCAGATACTTGTGTTTGTATACTTTCGACTGGTTGTTGCTTTTCTGCTTCATCTTGATCTATCGTATGGACTGTTTTTCTTTAAAGTTGGGCAGTCCTTCTTCATATGCCCTGATTTCTTGCATCTAAAGCATATTGTTTCATCTTCATTGCTTTCTTGGATATCTCTCTTTCTTCTGTTTGGTTTCTCAAACTTTAGGAATTTTTGAAGTTCTTCACTAGTAGGGCTTGTTCATCACCACTTGATGATTCTTCCTCAGAATCATTGCATATAGATTTTCTGGCTTGAGCTTTAAAGACGATAGATTTTTCTTTCGGGGTCGCTTCTTCAAACTCTTGCAGATCAAGCTCATGGGTCATGAGCTTGTCCATCAGTGTTTCCAAAGACATGGTGGTAAGATCGTTTCCTTCAATGATTGCTGTTGTCTTTGGGTTCCAGTTCTTGGTTAGATCCCGTAGCACTTTTTTGATCTTCTCATGATTACTGTAATACTTACCAAGAGATTGCAGAGGATTAGTAATATCAAGAAAACGTGTGAACATCTGTATAATTGACTCACCGGATTTTATCTTAAAAGATTCATACTCCTGTGTTAGTCTACTGATTTTGGATTCCTTCACTTGGGAAGTACCTTCATGAGTTACCTCAAGAAGTTTCCAAATCTCATGAGACGTCTTACAGGTTGAAACTCTGTTGAATTCTATTTTGTCAATTGCACAGAACAGTGCGTTGATAGCACGAGCATAAAGACTAGCCTTTGCTTTTTCAGCCTCTGTATATTTGTCATGAGGCTTGTCTACAAACAGGCCATCAACTACTGTAGGTGTCGGTTTCTTATAACCGTCACCAACTATAGACCAAAGATCAAAGTCAAGAGACTTTAAAAAAAATCATTCGTGTTTTCCAGTAGGTATAGTTTGTACCATCAAATAGTGGAGGTCTATTTGTGGATTGTCCTTTACCATTGAATATTGAATTCACGGCTGCCATATATACTCTTTGAGGTTTGTTATATTAGAATATAACCTGCTCTAATACCAATTGTAGGACCGTTGAGCACCTCTAGAGGGGGTGAATATAGTGAGTGAGAGTGTAGCGAAAAATAATCACCAATTTAAAATTATAAACAGATAACTATGGCAGTGAATAAGAGATAGTAAATAAATATACCAAGAGATAGAGAGATTAAACTTAGTGACACAGCGATGTATACTGGTATCCCTCTGAGAGGACTAATTCAGTCTCGAGTACTCTTGTTCGATGTTAATCCACTAAGGCACAAGATAATTGAGAGCTTGCAGTCTCTTAACACACCGTGCTTGGTGACAAGTGCACGATCAACTTCACAACATCGTGCTTGGTGACGAGTGCACGACCGGCTCCACAACAAAGATAGTTTCTGCACTTTGAACAACCTCTTTACAACTCTTGAGAACTAAAAGACTCTAGATCGAATAGATATTACTGGCTTTTGGCTAAGAGAAGTGTAAGTGTGATATGAAAACTTTTGGTCGGATGAAAACACTTATTGAAGAGAGAAGAGAAGATGAAATTGATTGAATGATTTGGAATAAAAAATTCTCTGCTATTTATAGGTGTTTTCTAGGACCGAACTCGGGCAGAGTTCTGATGCAAAGATTTTGCAAATGAACGTTGCATGCAGATTTGGAGGTAACAAATATTTAAATTCAAACTGACCGAACTCGGTCAGAGTTCGGACCGAACTTGGGCCGAACTCGGCTTGAGTTCTGTCTCAGTAAAAATATAAGACATTTGTCAAATTTTGTTGCAGAATGGAAATAAACTTTTTGGTAGGTGGAATACGGATAGGTAGGCTGTATAGGAAAGTGGACTATGATTAACCTAAGCCAGTATTATCCAGTCGATCTTACAATTTATATCCTAGACTCAATAAAGATAAAATACATAATAAATTATAAAATAACTCGGACTAGATTTAAATGAAAGTAAGCTTCAGAATGATGATTTACGTGCTTGCTGATGTAGTAGTACGCTTGTTGATATTAATTTCATAAGACCTAAAATGATTAGCAACAGTTTGTATATTTTGTGTATTGACTTAAGTTTATGTCGATTATTAAAATTGGGTGTGAACATGGAATGGGCTAACAATATATACTCTAAAACCAGCCGGTTGGTTTTATATTATAGAACTATCCTATTTTTCATAGGTTGGATTGGAATTTAGTGGTTGAGATTAAAAGGTGTAGACCACACCACATTTTTATATTTTTAAGTCATCTAATCTCAACCATTCAATTACAATCCAACGTGTATAACATAGGTTAGTTTCATAATAAAAAACCAACTGGCTGATTCTAGAGCACTCCTCTCTCTCTCTCTCTCTATATATATATATATATATATATATATATATATATATATATTTATATATATATATATTGAAAGAGGTAAATGTGGCGAACGCTCCCACCGGGAATCGATCTCCTGACCACTTGGGCCGCATGCATCTCTCTTAACCACCAAGCGAGAGGTCATTTGCAAAAAGAATTGGGGTGAGAGAGGCTATATATATATATATATATATATATATATATATATATATATATATATATATATATATATATATATATATATATCAAGTCTAGTGGTAGTGGTGAGTCATCGGCCCGAGTAGTCAGGAGATCGATTCCCGGCTGATGACTCACCACTACCACTAGACTTGAGGGTCATTGACTATATATATATATATATATATATATATATATATATATATATATATATATATGTATATATATATATATATATATATATATATATATATATATATATGTTGAAAGAAGGTAATTCTGGCGAATGCTCCGACCGGGAATCGATCTCCTGACCACTCGGGCCAATGACTCACCACTACCACTAGACTTGAGGGTCATTTACTATATATATATATATATATATATATATATATATATATATATATATATATATATATATATATATATTGAAGCAATAGGTAATTGTGGAGAACTCGCCTCCACTTCCATATAGACCAATAAAAGTATAGTGACTTGGAAGAGAAAATTTAAATAGATAGAAATAAAAGATTTGATAAATAATAACTTATCATATCTTTGCCTAGGAACTTACCAAATATGTTTGCCTAAAAATTTAAATAGATAGAAATAAAAAAATCCCATAATGTTAATATGTTAACGTTAATATTAATTTTAATTTTAATTTTAATGTTAATATTATTGTTAATATTAATCTTAATGTTAATGTTGATATTAATTTTTGGCTTAATTGCACTTTGAAACCCTCAACTATTTTTGTTTTTCAACTTGATACCTGTATTTTTTTTCAACTTGATACCCTAAAATTTTTGGACAATAATGCTCCGGCTCAAAATTTAAAACTACCCCCAACCCACACCGCCCCCCGTTCCCCCCCTCCGGCCACTTGCGTCCCCATACCCCCCTCCGGTCACCCCCACCCTCGTCCCTCCCCCCTCCAGCCCTCCCTCAGCTCCCTCCGCCCCGCCCGCACCCCCCCAGCTCCCCCCTCCGGCCACCCACGCGCCTCCCCCCTCCTCCTACCACCCTTATTTTCTGCCTCCACCCGCCCCCTCCTCTCACCGTCGGCCGCCCCCACCCCCCTACCCCCCTCCTCCACCCGTGCCCCCTCCTCGTACACCGTCGGAGGGGGGTGGGGGCATCGACTACCGGAGAGGGAGGGGGAAGCATCGTCGGAGAGGGAGGAGGGCATCGCCGGAGAGGGGGGTACATGGGGGGAGAGAGAGGGAGCCAAGGGTAGTTTCAGAATTTTTTTGTTTTAGGTATTAAGTTGAAAAACTAAAATAGTTGAGGGTATCGAATTGTTGAGTAAAAAAGTTTAGGGTATTAAGTTGAAAAACCAAAATAGTTGAGGGTATCAAAGTGCAATTAAACCTTAATTTTAATTTTAATGTTAATGTTAATTTTAATTTTAATTTTAATTTTAATTTTAATTTGGAGGGACAAATTATATTATTCCTATTTAAATTTCTAGGCAAACATATTTGGTAATTCCAAAGATATGATAAGTTATTATTTATCAAATCTTTTATGAGATCTTTAATTTCTATCTATTTAATTTTTTTCTTCTAAGTCATTATATTTTTATTGGTGCACATAGAAGCCACATGGGATGGCTCATATAAGAGTATGAGCTTATGACTCATATCCTGTTTTTTCTGTATGTATATACAAGTCTACATGTACGTACCTTGCACGTATTTTAATTATAATATTATCTTTGGCTAGGATCTTACCAAATATGTTTGCCTAAAAATTTAAATAGATAGAAATAAAAGATCCCATAATGTTAATATGTTAACATTAATATTAATTTTAATTTTAATTTTAATTTTAGTTTTAATGTTAATATTAATGTTAATATTAATTTTAATGTTAATGTTGATATTAATTTTTGGCTTAATTGTACTTTAAAACCCTCAACTATTTTTGTTTTTTAACTTGATACCTGCATTTTTTTTCAACTTGATACCCTAAATTTTTTGGACAATAATGCTCCGGCTCAAAATTTAAAACTACCCCCCAACCCACACCGCCTCCCCACAACCAAAATATGTCGAGTTAGCGACGGCCAGATCCGTCGTCCATCCGTCGGAAATCAGTATTAGCGACCGATAACTGACGGATCTTGGTCAAAATAATCCGTCGGCAATCAGCTTGTCGCTAATAAAGATCCGTCGCTAAGTAGTCGAAGAGCGACAGAATAGCGACGGCTTTTTGTCATCACAATACGATGTATTAGCGACAACTTTTCGACGGGCTTTCATCCATTTCAATTATTAAATATTTAACTGTGTAGACGCTAGCGACGGATAGTCCGTCGGTAAACCGTCGTAACAGTGTATCAGAGGGTATCATTCCGTCGCTAGTCCATCGATAGTCGTCGCTAACAAAGGACGGATGAGCGACGGAATACTAACGGATTATCCGTCGACCATGTTCTGGAAATGCTTGACATTTCCAGAACCATGGCGACGAAAAAATTATCGCGACTCCGTCGCTACGCCGTCGACATAGCGACTGATTAGTGGCTGATTATCCGTCGCCATGGTTCTGAAAATGTCATGCATTTCCAGAACCTTAGCGACGGATGTTCCGTCGCTACGCCGTCGACACAGCGACTAATTAGTGGCTGATTATCCGTCGCCATGGTTCTGGAAATGTCATACATTTCCAGAACCTTGGCGACGGATGTTCCGTCGCTATTCCGTCGAACTATGTACCACCAGAACCTTGCCGACGGATATTCCGTCGACCACCCGTCGCTAACTGGAAACAGTTTCAAATCTCCAGTTAGTGATGGAAATTTCGTCGAAAAGTAGTCGAAAACTGGAAATATCCGTCGCTAACCGGTCACTAGTCCGTCGCTAACTGAGATTTTTTTGAAAAAAAATTACAGCACTTTTCCTGTTCACAAAAATAGGCATAAACCAAACTAATATATAATGCACACCAATTATCCAAAAATCACATAGACCAAATATATAATGCACACCAATTATCCAAGAATCACATAGACCAAATATGCACATACGAATTTAATGCACACTAATTATCCAAGAATCACATAGACCAAACCAAATTAATATAAAATAGACATCAATTATCCTGAAATCATAAACTAATATCCGTCGTTATAATCCGATCATAGCACAAATATTCAAAAATTCCCACAAATATTCCAAATTTTCTTAATTACAATACTTTAAGGAGGAGGAGGAGTTCGATTGCCCGGTGGTGGTAATCCCTGTTGCGACCGACGAATATACTGCTCTACTAGTTACGGCGGGTAAGTCGTCGTAGACAATCCTCGAAAGTCGGCGTAGCTGCTCTGGCGACATAAGATCAAGGAGTGCCATCACAGTCGAAGACGGTACCAGAGGGGCAGCAGGATTGAAAGAAAGATGATCCACGGAAGAAGGACCGGCACCAGTAGAAGACGGACCGACACCAGCAGCAGACGGACCGGCAGCAGCAGACGGAGGCGGAAAGTACGTAACAATTTGCTCCTGCAAGGACGACACTGCCTCGTACAGCTGCGACCTAACATCATCGTCTGCCGGGGCCGCGGGAGGAGGCGGTGTCGGTGGAAATCTCTGAGTCGCCATGTGCAACGGCCCTAGGGAGCCGACTCCATACAGGAGCCCTTTCTTAAAGCCGCCGACGGTATGTACGAACAAGTCGTTGCGAGCGGCCAAAGAAGAGGGCATCCGGGAGGGCGTCGTTTTACCGACATCCTCGGTGTCAGTTAACTGAGCCCGACTAAGGGCCTCACGATACGCAGCCTATCAAATGAATGTGTTTTATTATAAGATTTACCTAAGTTGTAATCTAAATCCGATGTTTTACTAAGCTAAGTGTGAATCCTAAGTTTACCTAAGTTATAGTTCGAATACTTTTAATTCTAACGTAAATCTCATAAATATAAGTACTTACATCAGTGTCCTTGGCCCTCTCGTCGACGAAGCTCCCGTCCTTCCGTCTCTTGTGCGTATGCTGGAACACGTCGTGCATGGTGACCGATTCTGGCGCCCTTTCCTCCTTCACCACCCGTTGGGTCTGCATACGAAATTTCCATAGAACTTAATTAACTTCGTATATTAATAATACCTAATTCGATAGTGAAATAAATTTACGGTATCTCGCCAGATCTGCAAGCGTCGCTGCGTGGGGCCTTGATCCCCCCGTATGAAGCCCCACTGCCCGTCGGTTTGCCTTCGCCTTCTCCGATTTCTCCTTGTACGCAGGAATATTCATCATATCTAAGAGGTCCTCATAATAGTCCTGTCGGATCCAATTCGGCCTCGTCTGCCCCATTTTCAGGTCATGAATCATATCCCGTATCTTCTTCGAGGCAGCGCTTCTGTAGGTCCTGCGGATCGCGTCCTCGCGATGGGGGGCCACCAGTACGTCGTCTAACATACAAATTTAATTATCACGTAATTTAAAAAATGGTTGATTAAAGAGTTACTAATAATTAACTAGAAGATATAGATATATACTCTCAACTCGTCGAGCCAGACGTACTTCAAGTTTGGGGACACCGACGAAAAGTTGAGGTAGGGACCATGGAAGTTAGCCCTGATAATTTCTCCAAGAGCCCTGGCAACATTAAACAGAAAAAACCTACAAAGAAGAAACGACTGGATTATTAACTTGAATAAATGAAAGAAATTTAATAAATTATCTTAAATTTACTTACGAGGTCCCCGCGGGCCATAGCTCTCGTCGGAACTCGCCTCTCGGCCTTCTGGTGTCGTCGGAGGATCCGCAGGTCCGTGCATGTACTCCCTAGTAACCGGATGGAACCGAGTATGGGGGTACTCTGGGGCCCACTGTGCAGTAACTGGAGGATCTACTGGTGGATCCGCTGGTGGGTCCGATAGCGGAACGAATCCGCTAGCAGATCCAGACTCATGCCTCGATGAAGTAGTCGATCGACGACGGGATGCGTCTGTGCCCGGGGTACTCTCCGGGTCGGGCTCGCTGGATGGGGTCACATCCCGGGAAGATTGAATACGACCACGACCACCAGCACCACTACGACCACGACCACGACCACCACCACCGCCAACACCACGACCACCAACAGAACCACGACCAGCCATCATGACCTGTAAATAGACACATAAACATAATTAACAATATAAAAGATAAATGATATAAAATTTTAAACTAAAATATACATACCACCAGTAGGGAGACGAGTGCCGCCGCGACAAGAAGACTAGGAGTTCCATCTACAATAAGTAAATAATCGAACGAAAAAAAACATGAATTCACGTAATTGCTTTTATGAGGTCAAACTTAATTCACGTAATTGGAAGTGTTTTAATATACAAAAAATATTAACCTAATCATCGTTCGTTCTCATCCTCGGCCTCTTTCCCATCTCCTCTCATCCTCTCCTCATCTCATCCTTATCTTTATCGTCGATTTCATCTGTATTCGCGTTCCATCAAATTCGTCTTCGTTTCTTCTTCTTCTTCTTCTTCTTTTGTCTTCTTTGTTCTGCCTCAATATTTGGGACCAAGACGCCTCTTTCTTCCCTGGTTGACAG